>JAVIAB010000073.1:103950224-104141595 GCA_032433765.1 Megaustenia siamemsis | reverse complement strand
TGTTATTTACATTTTTTCATTCCAGGTCAGGACTCAATCAAGTGCCTTGCCTACAAACAGTCTAAGTCTCAACAGTTAAACCATCTATAAACTTGACCATTAGTGGCCAATTAGGGTCTATAGACCAAAACAATGTAACAAAATTGTGCAATTCAAATAACACAGTTGACGAATTAGTTCACAAATGGCGACAAGTGATGGATCTTCTTTGTGATAAGTTGAATGTGGACATAGATATGAGAGTGATACCACAAGCACATATGCTGAAACATTTGTAAGTTATTCCCTTGTCTAGTCTGAATCTAAAAAATATGTTGTTTATGAAAATTTGAGATTCCAGTAAAAGTAAAACTCGGATGTTATGTATGGACCAAAATAATGTTCCCAGGAAGATATGCTCCAACATATACACATACATGAAAAATAGGGCATATAACTTTTACATTAAAAAAAACATAATAATAAAGAAGTGTTGCTAAACTGCTACTTATTACAATTATGTTAAAGTATTCCATACCTTTGGCATTACATGCTATGGGATTCCTATAAACCTTTTAAAAATAAAAGTTTCTTTTGCTTTGTTTAACAGCTTTTTTTACTGAATACTATGCATAGTTGAGAAAAAGAACACCCTCACCAATAACCATTATTTTCTAACCAGCTTTTAAGAAAGCGGAAGAACAAAATCAGTTGAGGTTTATATAACTTAAAAAAATGTTATGTATTTGGAATAACTTTTATATTTGCTACAAAAGTAGTAAGGGTAAGAATTGAGGCTAGATATAATTTAAATGTTATTAAAAATTGTAAGGGTATATTTCAATAACATTTTAAAAAACTATCCTATGACACACCAGCACATCTGCCATATACATCTGATGGTGCATGTCAGGGGCTCTTGACTGGACCAGAGAAATAAAGGCCACTTGGTTAAAGCAGTCATAACGACGTGTGTGACTGAGGATTTTATTTTACCCCTGATAGAAAAAATCCCTTCTATATTTCAATACAAATACCTGTGCATTGGGAAAATAAGATTAAAATTTAGAAACCAACAGAAGAGGTCAATTACACATAAAATTGATAGTCATAAACTGAAAGATGAAGCAATAAAGGAAAAGTTTAACATAGAGCTAAGTAATTGTTATCAGCACTTGGTGAAATAGACTTAGATATCAATGAAATGTGGGACTCACAGAGCAAAATACTAATGACAGCAGCAGAAGCAAGTGCTGGACTGAAGAAAATGGAAAAACGAGCTTGGATCTCAGACACCACATGGAAATACATCAAAGAAAGAAGAGAAGCGAAGAGAGCCATGACTAATGTAAAGACAGATCTTGGAAAGGTTCTGCAAAAGCAACATACAAAGAATTAGACAACAAAGTGAAAAGTTTCGGCAAGAAGAGATACAAGAGCTTATATAGACAACTTGGCAGAGAAAGCAGAGACAGCTGCAATTACAGGAGACAGCAGAACTCTTTATACTGTACAAAAGATGCTGAAACAAACACCTATACATCCAGTGGAAACACCAATTCTCACAGTTTAATAGATTTTGAAGCTGAAACACCAGCAGCAGAATTAGATGTAAATTTAGATGACTTCACCTTGAGTGAAATAGAAACCACCTTAAAGCTAATGACCAATAACAAGGCTGCTGGAGAAGGATAAGTTAACAGCTGAGATCCTCAAGGCAATTGATAGCCATAATTTAATACATCTCCAAAAATGTTCACATCATTTGGAAAACAGAGAAGACGCCTCATAAATGGAAAAAAGGAATCATTGTTAAGATCCCAAAAAAGGGCAATCTTAGAGATTGTAACAATTGGAGAGGCGTGACACTTTTGTCAGTTGCCTCAAAATTATTCTGTAAAATCATCCTAAATAGAATAAAGGATTCAATAGATACAGTAATGCGTGAAGAACAGGCTGGGTTTAGAAAAGGGAGAAGCTGTCTTGACCACATTTTCACTCTACGACTTATATTGGAGGAACACATTGAAAAGCAAAAACCTTTTGTACTTAACTTCATCGACTTCAAAAAAAGCATTTGATAGTATTCATAGAGATTCTTTGTGGAAAATTCTGAAGCAATATGGCTTATACATCAAAAATCATAAATATTATCAAAGACATGTATGATGGTTACACATGTGCAGTTCGAACAGAGGAAGGACTGAGCGAATGTTTCCCAATAGAAACTGGGGTTAAACAAGGATGTATTTTATCGCCCTTGTTATTTGGAATTGTTATGGACTTCATAATGAAGAAATGCTGCACTGGTAATAAAGGCATCGAATGGATACAAGGAGACCATTTGGAGGACCTGGACTTTGCTGATGACATAGTTCTCATCAGCAATCAGATAAAAACGATGCAGGAAAACACAAATGAACTATCATCAATAGCCAGCAAAATTGGGCTTGAGGTCAATCATGAAAAGACTAAAGTCATGAAAAGTTTAATTCCAACAAGTGACAAAATATACATGGAAAACAAACCAGTAGAAGAGATCGATCACTTCATCTATCTTGGAAGTCACTTGATCGAGAAGGGGATACGAGCAAAGAAATTAGAATCAGACTGGCTAAAGCAGCAATGTCTTCAGAAGCCTTGAAAAGTTGTGGAAATCAAAACTCATTAGCACAAACACAAAACTTAGGCTATTCAAATCAAATGTACTATCAACCCTTACGTATGCGTGTGAAAGCTGGAAAACAACAAGAAGATATAGAAACAAAGTTGAACGCATTCGAAATAAATGTCTAAGGAAAATACTTGGTATAGAATGGAACGAATTCAAACAAACGAGGAAATTAGAGAAATCGCCAATCAACCACTAATATCTTCAGTAATAAAGAAAAGACGATGGTCATACGTTGGACATGTGATGAGAAGAGATAATAATCGAATAGCAAAGCAAGCCCTCATATGGGAAACAACAGGTAAAAGAAAAAGAGGAAGACCCAGGGAGACACTGAGAAGAACATTGATGAGAGAGGCAAGAGCAGCAGGAATCGGCTCCCTCAATGAGATAGAACTGCTTGCACAGAACAGAGACAGATGGCGAGATTTGATAAATATCTTTAAAAGAAAACTGCTAGAACAAAAATTCATATAGGAGAAGGTGTATCTTGGTCTACGCCCTATGGGCCGGTTACGGCTCGAAAGGTCAATAGATAGATAGATAGATAGATATTTCAATACAAGTTTTTAAGTTAATGTAATAGTTCAGTTTTTAATCACCTGAGAAATTTTTTACTCTATGCTTTTTGTTTCAGTTAAATTTTTCGGTACATCTGCTGTTGTCATCAAACAATGTTTCCACAACCTGCGATTGCTGCCAAAAGATCCTGCAATATTTCATGACTGCATTAAATGCTGTTACTCTTGTTAACTGGGATAGAAGATGCCCAGAGGTCACTTACCAACTTAATTCAATATTGACCATAAATGACCATTGGTTTTGGGCCCAGGCTTGAGGTTAGAAGGTGGAGGTCAACATGTGGGCAAGAAATATTGCCATCTTGCATTGAAGGTATATATCCTGCATCTTTGCATTTTCTTTCTGCTGTTTATAAACTTAAAATAAAAGACTTACTCTGTTTGTAAATAGCTCTATAGAAACAACATTGTAAGTAAATGTTATCATCATCATCATGTGCCATACTGGTTAGCGTAGGCAATCACGTCCTTCCACAATCTTCTATCCACCATGCATTTATCATATCAATTCTGTTGTTGACTATTTACCATGCCATGACACCAAGCTATTTAGTATCTTCTCTCTTTGTCATCTGCAATCTCTCTTTCCCAGCATTTTTTCAGTTGTAACCAAGTATTCCAACTTTCCTCTTCTCACGATGAAAAATGTTGATTGTTTCTTTCTGACAAGTAAATGTCAGCTCTTATAATTGAGCTTGCCATATCTAATAAAGGGACTTAGAATTTAATACCTGTCTTGCCATTTCAAATGATGTACCAAAATGTCACAAATTATAATAGTTATAGGTTTAATTTAATTACTCTATTGCTTCATCAACAACTCTGAATTCACTTCCAGTGACTTATTTACATAATAGTGTATTTTTTACGTGTGCTAGTATTTTGTCAAATGTTAGTAAATCATTTTGATCAATGGATTATGAGCAAACAGAAAATAACCGTGAAGAAAACTACTTAGTTTGTGTTAATCATAAAGTTATTCAGTTAATGAACCGTTCAGTTATTTTTTTCACAGATTAACAAATGAAATTGAAACTCAATGTGAATTATTAATTATTGAACAAAGCTCAGAATTTAAATATAGCTGTGTGAGGACTGGTTGAATAATAATTACAACATCACTGCAGCCTTCGTCATAATTAAAATTAATATTTGAAATTGACATTCTAAAGGAAGCAAATGCAACAACAGCTAATTATCAACATTCAGTGGAAACAATCATTCTTTAGCTATTATTTGAGATGGAAACAATTAGAACATATTCAACAAATTGAGAAATTGAGTGTTGTAAAGAGAAGGAATCTAAAATCTAAAAAGAATAGCAAGCAACATAAGAGAATGACACAGTAGGAAACCAGCAGCTGAGACAGAAAGTTGTAGATTATCATCCATGCCAGCAGTCATAGTAGATGCCTTCCATATATTTTTAAAGACACATCCAAACCAAAACCAAAATAACTCTCACAATTGGGAAAAATAACCTTTCACATATTTTTTTTAGCATTAAAATAATAATAGCAGTTTTTTGTAAAGTTAGACAATATTTTCATTATGTTTATTAATACATTAGTCACACTTTCTATCACAGCATTGCAAATGCACATTTCATTTTCTGAATGAATAGTATTGGATAATTGTATTCAGTTCAGTGGTTAATGAACTTGACTACAAAGGACAAGAGGTTGGTTTCGATCCTGATCGACGGCTTTCAAGGTTCACCCAACCTCTCTCTCTCTCTCTCTCTCTCTGCGATCAAGACTCAATCAGAGTAGGATTCCAGACTCTCTCATGAAGTCAGCTGTCTGTTTAAGTGAATCGATTGCCCATATAGTTTCTCTCCAGGGATGGGCATGGACCACATTGCTCTTCTCAGGTCTGTTGAAAATGTTTTGTAGTCATATTGTCAGTTTACAGTGGCATAGGCTGGTTGTACCTATTTTGAATTTGGTAAACATGTGATTTCTCATTCTATTGTGGCCAGTGCATAGGCAAAGTATGATGACTTGATCCCTCCTTGATAGTTGGTGGTATCCGTCACTCTCGGTATGCTTTGGGTGTTCTCGTTTCCATTTTTCATGGAACTGACCTATGAGGATGGATTTGGCTTCATCATATCTGAGCCGATGGTTCTCTTGTGGTAATCTCCCTCCCTCTTTAGCTAATTTGTCTGTGCGTTCGTTCCCATGTATATTACAGTGTGATGGTATTCACTGAATGACTACTCTCTGGAAGTTATTGCATAGTCAGGGTTGTTCTCAAATCATCTAGTTCTTTGTTCTTGGGGCTTTTTAGAGCTGATAGTACTGACAGTGCATCAGTCAGAATCACCAATTTTATTGTGCATGTTATTTTTGTGTTGAGTAGCCAGTTTTGCAGCATCTCTGATGGCCTCAGTTTCTGCTTTAAAGTTTTTGAGATTTTCCAGTAGCTATTGACTTGGTGATCTTGTCCTGATTATTCAGTGTCAAGAACAAACACCTCCCCTCCATTTCTGGTGGCATTTGTAGAAGAGCCATCTGCATATATGTTGGACCAAGAGTCCTGTGGGTAGGTATTGTGTATGTGTTTTTCTGCTACGTTTTTCTTGTGTGTCTGATTGGTTGCTTTTTTTCATGATTCGTGTTATATTTTCCTTAAGTTCTGGTATTTATGTTTTCCATGAGGAGACATATCATATGGGCCCAAGGATTTCGATATTGTTTGAGTAGTTAGTTCATTGGCAATAGCAATGAAGTTGCTCCTCTTCTTCGTACAATTCCGGAACCAGTTATTCTTTGGTGCTTGGGGTGGCTAAGGAGCCTTCTATATTTCTCCGCTTGTTGCAATACTTTAGTGACCAGTCTGTCATCTAAGGGTTGTAAACTTGTTACTGTTTCTAGAGTTTTGATAGGTGTAGATTTCATAGCACCAGTGATGATACGGGCAGCTTGGTTCTGTGTTCTGTTAATTTTGCTAAGGTGTGATTTGGAAGCCATAGCCCAAGCTGTGACTCCATACTCTAGAACTGGTCTGACTCTTCCTACTTAAATGGGTACTACTACATTTTTTTCTGGAAAATAAAATGGCACGGGTGTAATGCTGACCACATTACCCCAAAAACTTAAGGTCTGTAAAACATTTGATCACTAACACCATATTCCCTATGCGCCATATGGCATGACATTGTACTTTTTAAAAATTGTATTCAGTGCATATATTTGTTACTCTTTTTAATACACATTTTGTAGTTAGTCTATACAGCAGGTGCTTGCATTAATTTTACATTACAAAATAGAGGTTGTCAGAATTCAAAGATGTTCTTCAATCTGAACTCATAAGTTGTCTTTCACAGAAGAAAACTAAAATATTTTATTGCATTATAAAAAATCAAAACTCAGTTTTAATAACAAATATATTTTAATGACAATATATAGTAATATGTTTTAGAAAACATGAATTATTTGTAATATTCCAGCCTTTTCAGTTATTTGAAATAATGTTTTTAAATACAGAATAGTATAAATGAAAGATCATGATGATTAAGCATTATGATTATATGGAGGTGGATTTTTTGCTTCCCTCTATCTCTTTGTCCCTAAATTTTCCCAGTTATTACAATATATTCCATCTGTTCCCTTCTCAATACATGTCCAAAAAATGATGATAGTTTCTTCCTAATATTGGAAATTAGCTTTCTTTTTGCTTTGGCCTCTTTCAGAACATTTTCATTACTCTTCTTAGTTGTCCATGGTATTCTCAACATTCTTCTGTAAAACCAATATATTATATATATATTCATATTTGTACATGCAGGTATATGAAAAAGATTTTTGAATTGAAAAAAATATATGAAACAAATATGAATTAATGCTCAAATAACAAATATAGAATGCATGAATTTATAAGTGTAGATGATAAGTCATTGTAAATAATAAGAAGAGCATATTAAATTGCTGTTAATTGGTAGTTTTAGAGAGTTTCACAATAACAACCAAAGCAACAAAAAGGATAATTGTTGAAGAGTGAATACAGCTATTCTTTGATATGGATAAGATAGATGATCAGATTTTATTTAAATGTAACAACATAAATTGTACAAGATTTAGAATGATTTAGAGAAGATATGTAAAATCTATTTTCTATATTTCATTCAGATTGCATACATGATGGACTTGAGACACTTACAAAACAATGACAGAAGTTGTATCTGATAAGAATTATGAGAGTGAAACAACTTTTTGGACGCATTCATCAGCTGTTACAAAATCAAGTGCCGAAACTACAGAAAATTTCCAGCAAGAAACAGAGGAAACAACACACAAGTGTTATCAACTGTTTCAAACATCACAAAATGTATATTCAGCAAAAGATGATCTAGATAAAACAACAACAAGCTGTTATCTTCTACTTTTACAACAACTGAACATTCTTCAACAGCAGAAACAAGTCCTACAAATCCAAGCACTGATTTATTAAATTCTGAACAAACTACAACAGAAATGTGTACATCTGCATGCAAAAGCAGCATGGAACAAACTGGCTCATCTGTGAAACTTTCTACTTCAACAGTTGAAACTCTTCAAACAACTCAAATAAATCAAACAACAAATTCTAAGTACACCACATCAAGTGTGAGAACATCATCACTGAAAAACACAGTGCAGAAAATTCTTTCATCTACATTGTCAACAATGACTGCAAAACGATCAATTTAACAACTCCGTCATACACAGAAACAACAAAGAAAACTGTATTGTCCAACACAACTCCTCTCTTTGTAAACAATCACCCCACAACAACAATCCCTAGCACAACCAGAAGCCACTTTAGAAATGACCAGACATCCCCAAAGTCAGGTTATCAAACCTCTGCAGCACCTTACCATGATCAATGAGTAAGATCACAATTAAGAAGATATTGTTCAAAGAACTACAAGTTCTCCACAGTCACATTTCTCAACTGTACTACATCTGCAGACCATCACTCTGCAAAAGAAAACAAACAGATGGCTCAAACCAGAAAACAACAATAGTTGGTCAGAGAATCCAGCAGCTCTAGGGAGAGCAGCAATACAACAGAATGTATGACCACTGATGCTATAGAGAAACAGAAAGTCACTTTAGTACAAGGCTCATCCGTTCCTAGTTATGGCTGTAAGTTGAATGTAAATCTGTATTAATAGTTAATGGCTAAATTAATGGGTTTCATAATTATTGCAATAATAATCATAATCACTTTTGAACAGTTACAAATAATGTTGATAATATACATTGTTATTTTTTATTTTATTAGCAATCTGTGAAGAAACCCAAGCTGGATGGTAAATTAGGCATAAATACTACAGGAACATTGTTGAACGTGATATAACTATTTATTGGCATGCATCCTTCATGCTACCTATTCATTTTAAAAAGTATTTATTCATTATTACCATCATCAAGTACTATGATACTACATACAGTGTCGTCTGGCATAGGTGATCACGTCTTTACAATTTGTTGACATTACAGTTGTTTATCAATTCTGTTGTGACTTCTTACCAAGCCATTTTCTTAAATTGGGTGCTTGTAACTTTAATTTTTTTCCTTGTCTCTTCCTCTATCAATTATTTCCATTCTTTTTCCATTGCTGTCTTATCAATATGTGGCCAAAATATGATGATTATTTCATCCTGATGAAAGCTTCAGCTTATGGAATAAAGTGAAGTCGCACAGGCTAGGTCAGGTGAATACAGAGGGAATAGAGCCACCTGAATGCTGTCTTCTATGTAAAATTTCATTGTTCTGAGTAAGGTGTGAGCCAGCACAATATTGGAACAGCCCACAGACGCCAAGACCAAAGAAGGCATGGCAAACGTAGAGTGCAAAAAATAAACGCATGCTGGTTTTTATTTGCTGTGTACTTTCTGAAGAGAACTATTTCAAAAGTGATAGCAGCCAAATTTAAATAAGGCAACCTTGCAGTTTTTTCTAGGCATAGTCAGGGAACTTTCAGATAGTCCCTTGTATAATGATATAAATTACTTAAGTGTTAAACCTTCTAACAGATCTTTGTTTGTTCTCTTTAGTAGTAGAATAAGTGCTCATGCTAATGTTTCCATTTCAGTTTTAGCTCCTGTCTACTTGGTGGAAATTCATGACTACATGTTGGGAGGATTTGGCAACATCTCATGCATTGATGCTGTCCATATAAGCATCAATACCAAAGTAAATGAGTTGATAAGAGAGTTTGGTCAAGAGATGGATAGACTATTGTGCAAAGATTCTCCCGATGTCTCTCTGGAATTGAATTCTGGAAACATCAGGTTTAAAGGCACAAGAGTAAGTCTTCTTTTATTATTGCAAATAGAAAGTAATGCAAGAACTAAAACATTTCTATCTTAACAAAGTCCACATATGCCTATCAATGACACTCCTTCTAAAAGGGAAGTGACCAAAGAGCAAGCAACACAACATCTACTGACATCACATTATATTATATATTATAAATTCCTCTTATCTCTGCAATGCTCAGTGCAACGGCAAATGGACAAAATCAAAAGATAAAAGGCAATAAATATGGAATGCATATTTAATCTTTAGATTCAGTTTTATTCGTTTCTGACATATTAACAGTAACAATTTGATAATTAATGAACAGGTTTATATTTGTGCTTTTTTCATTAAATACATTGTTTACATTGTAAAAGATACCCTTCTTTAAATGTTGTAATACTAATGGTATGATTCATATTTTTCTTGAAAACAGGCTAAATTTTTATCAAGTTCTTCATTACCTACTCTACATCCAGTAAAGCAAATGTTATATCTTGTGGGATAGAATTCCAAACTTTTGCTGCATCTCAGTGGTCAAAGAAACTAAAGAAAGTGAAAGTGAGCATTCAGGAACACGGTGTAAATTTCTTAACTACACTGGCCAAGGGTTTAATATCACTTATGAAGGATGGGGTTGCCACAATGATTACATTTTGGATGAAAGTTCATTTCAGTAAGCTGTTTCTTTATCCCTAGATTATGATACATATCTATGGGTCAAGTTTTCATGATACTGTCATAAAAATTACTATGACTTAATTGTAACATTTGGAGTTTGGAAAATAATATTTTCCATGAAACTTTTGTTACACAACTGTGTGTTTACCTAAGTAGACACACAGAATTGGATGGTGCAATCATTTCCTGAGTTATGTTAGATTTATGGCCTGAAATTCAAATGTGTCACTCCGTGGCTACTGGAGATGTATGTTGTCTATCCATATGCCACCATCAGTCTGTCAATCCAACCGTATGTTTGACTTCCTCAAAACATTGTTCACTGTCTACATCATGTTGCAAAGGTTTGTTTGATGTTTCTTACCATAGCCAAGGAGATTTCCTCCATCTTAAGAAAAGGAAGAAAAAAACAAATTTCTTTCTAGAATATTGGCAACATTTTTGAAAAAAAAAACAGCCCCCTTTCTACGATACTGCCGTACTATTTACAACACACTTTTAAAAAAATTCCAACATTAAAGAAAACAAGTCGAACACTCAGGGGTCACTGGAAGTAGTAATTAGGAAGGTATAGGGAGGGGGGAATGTTTGTCCACAGCAAAGTGTCAAATTTCAAGAATTTGTATTTTGAAGTAGTAATTTTTTGACAGTATCGTAAATATAGGGTTAATGTTATCATATTTGTTTCAGTTATTTTATTTAAGAGATTTTATTATCTATCTATTATCCTTTTGAGCCGAAGATGGCATATAGAGCAGAAATTCTAGATTCTTGTGTCCGATGATCTTTGTTGTCAATGTCAGACCTTTCACAGATACACATATAATCACGCATAATCTTATTATTTTTTTTATGCAAACAGAAAATATAAACATACAGATTATCCATATGGGTTTCTACAGTCATTTTAGTGACTTCGTAAATGATACAGAACAATAATTATTTTGCACAAGTATTAATAAAATTATTTGCATTAGTTAATCCTACTAGAAGTGAAGTGATCTCTGTCACTTTTTCTTTCACTTTCTCTCTCTCTTGCTCTATATTTCTTTCTTATGTTTCATACCATTACCCAATTATATATTTCATCCTTCCAACAGTTGCCATCAGACATTTCACACATTCAATGTTTTAGTTTTTTTAAAACCTATAATATTTATATTTTACCCTTCTGACTTAATGTGTCCCTATGTAACTTTAAGTTGGGATACCATGGATTCAAAATACATTTATAAAAATATGATTTAAAAAAAATATTTTAAATTTCATAAATACACTTGCTTCCAAATTGGATGAATCAAAATTCAGCAGAAAAATGTAATGTAAGGTTCCAGATTGTTTTCACAATTTTTGGGGACAGGTATAAACATAAGAAAAACTACTTTTGAAATGTACCTTATGTTAGTGTTAGTGTGTTTTAGTTTCAGACATGATTTAAAGAGTTTAAATACTCATTCTATTTATAATATAAACGATTTAATTCTACTTACAGTACTTACACACTACTGATCTCTGCAAAATCTAACATTCATCGATAATCAGTACTTACTTTTTTAATATTGCTTCTTATTTAGATGTTTTCACTCATCACTAATTGGAAGTTTACCAACTGATCCTCTACAACCACCATGACTGTGATCCCACCTACTCCAGTGTTGACAATTCCTCGTTTGTCCATGAAATTTATTGGAACATTTACCTCTCCAAGCCTGAAAGACAAGTTTGATGAGAAGTGTATTATGGAGTATAAGATAGCTCTTATTAAAGTTCTTGCTTCACTGGAGCATGATTTACAGTGTAGGATTTTCAAGGACATATATACAGCTGTTGACAAGAATATCAATGTAACTATAAGCAATAGAAAGGTGAGCTGTTCAACTTTATTATTAACATTAAACTGAATATCACAATATAATTGTGAAGAAATTGAAACACTTAAAGTATAACTATTATATAGAACTCGCTACGTGTTACAAATAATTGGAGCCCTTGATATTAAGAACTGAAATAATAAAAAGGTACAGATATTAGAACATAATTGGAAACAGGCACAAAATAACATAACATAACATGACATGACATAAATCTAATAGTTTTGATCAAAAGTTGAATTAGAATTTTTGTTTTTGCTATCAGATTAACATGTCTATGAAAGATAATTAGAAACCCTAAGAAAGTATTTCTATTGTTATAGTCTTTCATACTCACATTATAAGTTAGTAGGCATTGATGCCTCTTTCTTCGTTGTTTTCTCTAAAAGGCATTTTTGTTTTATTGCATAAAACTTTGCAGCTAAGCTGTGATACTTTTTCCCTTCAACCCCAACACACCCAAAAATTTGATATTTTAGAATTAGATTTGCTTGACCTCTTCAATCCCCATTTGCTGCAGAGCGTGTTCTGTTACCATCACAAAGAAGTGGAATAGGCTCTCGGTTAGCTCTGATTTGCTAACTGTAATGTCAGCAATCACGAGTTCTGATTTAATAACAGCTCATGCCCTGCATCAGTTTTGGCATAAGTACAATCTTGATAATATTATTATCTTAAACCTCACTTCAATTTATTGAGCATAAGTCAGGCACAGAGACTGTGACATTTGTGTGTCAGTTAAAAAATCATTAAAAGTTTAAATTTGCTATTGAAACTAAGCATTTGAGATATGTTTTTAACTACAAGAAATGAATTGTTTGTTCTCAGATTATTGCTGAAGTTGCTGTCATGTTGTTACCCCTTGAAACAAGTGTGGGTTTATTATCCATGTACAAGTGTGCTAACTTCACATCATTACAATTTCGTGAACCATCCCAGGAGATTCTCTCAGTCACTGTAGCTAACCACCTGTCATCATGCCCAGTCCTAGTTCTTAGTGCTCATGGATTCAGAACTGACACCACCAAAATTGAGATCCAATGTACTCCTGGCTACCTCTTGAACATGGTCAACTTCAGATGTATTAACGGTATAAGATGTGTGCTTTGATAAGCAAGCATTTACTGAAAGAATAAAATACAAGAAAATTTTAACCTGAATTTTAAATGAAGCTCAGTTAAATTTTATTTTATTTTATTGCTCATTTAATTTAATTATTCATCTGCAAGTAGTCTCACCTGAAGAGGATATTGGTATATTTAATGTCAATATTACTGTTTCTCATTATGTAGATGTACAGCCTAAGTTAATGAATGTGTAGTCTGCAGGGAGTTCTTGATCTCTTGGCTCCAATGTTTTGTAGGTAACTCCCTTCTTTGCTTTCCAGGAATTACACCTTTCAATAAAATTGTTTTATGGCTATTATGACATTTGATATGGTTGAAAATATATGAGTTTTCTTTCAGGACCTGAATTGTGTGATTTGGAATAGATTATTTCTCACAATAATATAAGTAAATATCTATCCCATCGAGCTGGAGACAGCACATAGGACAACAATTCTAGACTCTCTGCGTCCAACAATCTTTGTTATCAAGCATCAGATCTTGCACAGGACCTGCATTGTATCTGACCACCACTTATCTCTGTTCTTGGTAAGCTTTTCAATCTTGGTGAGGGAACTGATGCCAACAGCTGTTGCCTCTTGCCTCAGTATTCTTTTTAGTATTTTGCTAGAAACACTGTAACTAAATATTGTACATGTTATATATTACTGGGAAAGTGGATGCAGAAAATGAAAATATCCTAAAATTGTTGATACTGTATTATCTGAAGGAATAAATATGCTATTAAAACATGTTTAAAGGTAGATCTTTTTTAGTTTTTGATCTTTATCTTTTCAGCACCACTAGACATTGTATAGTGTTAGTGTTTTTGCCATCCATCTCTACTTTTACGAGATGTTCGATCTTATCTAATGAGTCTATGCCTGCCAACTTTGCTTTTCTTATAAGTATTCTTTTCAGTGTCTCTCTGGGTCTTCGTCTTTTCTGTATTATGATGTTGTCCTGGGTGGTATAGAGGTAAGATGTCTACCTCTAGAAAAGAAGATCCCAGGTTTGATTCCCTCAATGGGTGGTGGAAAGTTTTAAAAAAAAAATTAGATCTGTGGCTTTACCTTCCCCTGGTCTCTGGGTAGTGAGATCCTATGTCTAGCCCTTTCGAAAAACGTCAACAAACAAAGTCTCATGTGCATTCTGTGCATGTGAATAACGTGTGGCATTTTAAAAATAAAAAGAGTAGGCCAAAAATTTGGCCGCTGCTTGGACAAAATTAATGGAGGAAAAATATCTACCCAAAACGTTAAAACTCTTGATGACAATAATATAAGAATACCTCTGAAGTATATCTAGAAGAATATCTGCCTGTATGGCAGGGGAAACCTAAGCACATGGCTGCTGGTGTGAAAAATAGGACAAATTGATGTCCATGCAAAATTCAGTCCCTTGAGACTTCACTAGAGATATAAAGGTGGTGAACGCAAACAAACAATAACAACAAACATAAGCCCCTACATGATTTATTTTGTTTTCTGACTAGATTTAATAAAACAAACATGGTTAAATATAGAATATGACATTACAGTATTTCCTTTCAGTATATATGTTTCCATCGCATGCACTCATATCATATCTTTAATAAATTGTAACTTGAACAATCAGAAGTTGAGGTATGTCTGTATTGCAAATGAAGTAATAAAAAATCCAAAATAACAACAGAAAATGTTTCGGTTGAATGAATCAGTAGTTTAGTAAATATTAATGACTTATGTTGGATGTTGCTTTTGCTGCTGAACAGCTTCTCTCATGGCTGAAGATGCTAATATTGAATAGACAGATTTGACCGCAGAATGAACAAGAAGTGTTCATGGTGGAAGTATTCCTCATCTCCTTTCTCCTGCAATTTTTTTTCTTCTGAATTTGATAACAAAACGCTGCCACAAATGTTGTTGTGCTTTTTTTTTTTACTTTTGTTCTCCATGTGTTATGATCTGCAGCCAGATCTTCCCAGTTTCTTTCAGTGCTAGAAAATTCCCTTAAGAAAGTCAGTCCTGCAAACATCATTATATCTCAGGACTGGTCTGCCCTTTAGTCTCTTTCCATCCCTAAGTTCACCATACAATATTTTTTGGGGAATATGATTGTTTGCCATTCTTCTTATATGACCCAGCCTAACTCCTAAGTGTTACCATGATAGATAGGAGTTTGGCTCATTGTAAGACATTAGTTGGTTACTTTGTCCTGCCATTTGATGTTCATAATCTTTTGAATTCAACACATGAAAAAAGGCAAAGCTCCAGGTCCCAACAATATAACAATTGAAGAGATAAATGCATTAGGAGAGCTGGGAGTACAAGGCATAACAAAACTACTCAATGACATATATATAACACTGGACACATGCCCGAAGATCTACTAAAATCTATCTTTGTAGTCATACCGAAGAAGTCAGGCACCACTGATTGTGAAGACCATCGCACTATTAGTCTCATGAGCCATATGACGAAATATTACTAAGAATCATCATGAGATGTGTAAGGAACAAAATAAAACCAGAAATAAGTGAGGAACAATGTGGATTTGTGGAAGGAAAGGGCACCAATAATGCAATATACATCTTAAGAACATTGAAGGAAAGATCTATAGAGGTAAAGAAAGATCTATATATGTGCTTTATAGACTACAAAAGCATTTGACAAAGTAAAGCATGTAGAAATAATCGATATGCTGGAGAAATTAAACATTGATGGCAAGGATCTGTGAATCATAAAAAACATGTACTGGCAACAAACAGCAGCTACACGAATTAACAACCAAACAGGACATTTTCAACTTATAAAACAAGGAGTCAGACAAGGCTGTGTTCTGTCGCCAGATTTGTTTTCACTTTACAGCGAACATATTATGAGATCAATAGTAGACAAAAAAGGAAATGAAGTTAACGGTCACAACATAAGTAATTTGTGATATGTGGATGACACAGTCTTAATAGCAGAGTAGAGAATGAACTACAATAAATGATAGACATAAAAGTAAAAGAAAGCAACAAGAAAGGTCTCAGTCTGAATAGTAAGAAAACAGAAGTAATGGTCATATTGAAGAAACAGTCATCACCATCATGCAGCATAAAAATAAACAGGACAAATCTGAAACAAGTGCAACGTTTGAAATACTTGGGCACAATAATAACATCAGATGGGAGATACACCACAGAAATAAAAGCAGAATAGCCCAGGCCAAAATAACATTTCAGAAAATGAAAAATTTCTTATGCAAAAAATCTATGTCAATAGAAATGAAAAAGAGGGTTTATCGGTGCTAATTAGAACCAATTCTGACCTATGAAAGTGAATCATGGACAGTAGACAAACAAATTAAAAGACGATTAGAGGCCAAGAAATGGGATTTCACAGAAGAATGTTGAAAGTTCCCTGGACAGCTAAAAAAACCAATGAGGACATTCTCAAAGAGGCGAACATAAAAAGGGAGCTCCTAAAAACATCAGAAAGAAACAATCAACATTTTTCAGGCACGTCATGAGAAGAGGAAAGTTAGAATACTTGTTACAACTGGCAAAATAAAAGGAAAGAGAGATGACAAAGAGAAAAAATACTGGATAGCTTGGTGTCATGGCATGGAAAATAGTCAACAACAGAACTGATACGATGCACTGTAGATAGAAGATTGTGGAAGGACATGATCATCTATGCCAACCAGTATGGCACATGATGATGAATCTTTCTAAAGCAACACACATGTAGGCAGTTTAAACTTTTCTCCTGCCCTACATAGGTAGTCCAAGTTTCTGATCCATATAGAAGTGTACTAAGCACACAGTTTTGGTAAATTTGAATCTTTTTCCTGAGTGTGAATTTGATGTTGACCCATGCTCTATCTTTAAGTTTACCAATGTGGAAGCTGCTTTTCAAATTTGGAAATTTATTTCTTCTTCAAGGGAGATGGTGAAAACCATAGAACCAAAGATAAGTGAACTTTCTCACAGATTCTAGTGGTGTGTTTTTATTTAATGATATAACTGCAGGAATGGGATACCTTGTTGAAACACCACAGTCTTCTGATACTTATTGACAGGGATAATCACATGATCTAGCTAGAGTGTCAATCATTGATTGCAGAATGGACAAGATTTTGATCACATTAAAAAAATATAATTAAACATGAATAAAATTTGCATATGTATAAATTGTATGTCTGATAGAAAGTTATTGAAGAATATTTTAGTGATAGCCAGTCATCAAAGAATATTAAGAATAAATGATCCTTTCTTCTGCAGAAATCCTGCCTCAATATTTGACAAGAATAGACATAGCAACGATTGGAGCTTATGAGGAGCTTGCTTGCGATAACATCATTCAGACTTCAACTCAGCATTTCATAGAGGCTGTTCACACAGAATTTCATCAAGACTTCTCTAAAGGAAATATATGCAATACTAGTGAAAATATTATATATTTTCAAGAGCAGACAGATTTGCCTAAAGGAAAACAAGCAGTGAGGATATTTTATAGCTTACTTTACATTTTTTTTAATAAAAAAAAAAATGTTAATGCACCTTGAAAAAAAAAAAAACCTACTTTCAGTGAAGAAATCTTCATCATCATTGAGCTCTGTCTCCACATTGAAGGTTGGCTACCTTGAGTGCCATTCCGCTGTCTCTTGCTTTGCTAGTACAGGTTGTCATAGGCTGATTTTTCCATCTTTTGATGTTACTCATCCATGTTAGTCTTGGTCTGCCTCTGCCTCTGTATGTCGGTGTCACTTAGATGCATATCTTTTAGGCAGTGTATAAGTTGTTTATGGTGTATTCTATAAAAAGCTTTAGTGTAATCTATGAAACAGGCATATATTGGTTTGTTTAGTGCTGTTTACTTTCGATTAACATCTTCATGCAGAAGATTGCTTCTTTTGTTTACTTTTTTTCTTAAATCCAAATTGTTATTCTTCTAATTCAATATTGATTTTATTCTGAATCCTTCCTTGAATAACTTTTAGATAGATTTTTGCTACATGGCTCATTAGGCTCATTTTTCTAAAATCATTGCATTCAACTGCACCATTCTTTTTAGGCAATGTAATGAAAGTTGATGTTTTTAGTTCATATGGTATGTATCATGTTTGGTATATGTCGTTGCATATGTCTGTGATCTCTTCAATGTCAAAACCTTCTAGTGCCTTTATCATATCTAGTTGTATATTGTCAGGTCCTGTAGATTTTCCATTTTTCATGGTTTTTATAGCTTTTTCTACTTCAGATTTTAAGATTTTATAGCCTGACATACATTTTATAGTTGATTTCTTTCCATTTTTTCATAAAATAATTTTGCTAATTATTCCTGCCATTTGTTGATTATAACTTTATTGTCTGTTAGCATTTATCATTTTTTGTTTACAATAAATCCATTTTCTGTGGAGTGAAAAAATAAACAAAATATGTAGCTGCCAGAGATTTAACCTAAATATTCAATGAAGAAGTAAATAAAGATAAAGCTAACAAAAATATAGAAAGATTATTTATTATTCTTATATAACATTTTTTGTTTATGTTAAGAAAATTCTTTAAATAATCCTACATTTATCATCATCAGCATATGTCATAAGGGTTGGTGTAGGTGATCATGTCCTTCTACAATTTATATCTACAGTTCATCACATCAGCTTTGTTGTTAACTCTTTTTATCTTTTTAATGCCATGACATCAAGCTGTCTAGCATCTTCTCTCTTTATCATCCACGATATATCTTTCCCTATAGCTCGCCAGTTGTAACCAAGTATTCCAACCTTCCTCTTCTCATGTTGTGCCCGAAAAATGTTGATTGTTTTTTTAAAATGATTTTTAGGAGCTCCCTTTTTGTGTTGGCCTCTTTGAAAATGTCCTCATTGGTCTTTTTAGCTGTCCAGAGAACTTTCAACATTTTTCTGAGATATCCCATCTCTGTTCAACATTTTTCTGAGAAATCCCATTTTTGTGGCTTCTAATCATCTTTTCATTTGTTTGGCAACTGTCCATGATTCACTTCCATTGGTCAGAATTGGCTCTATATGGCACAGATGAACTCACTTTCTCACTTCTATTGATATGGACTTGTTGCATAAAACATTTTCATTTTCTGAAATGCTATTTTGGCCTGAGTTATTCTGTTTTTTATTTGTTTTTTATTTCTGTGGTGGATCTTCCATCTGATGTTATTATTGTGTCCAAATATTTGACATGTTACACTTGTTTCAAATTTGTCCTCTTTATTTTTGTACCGCATGGTGATGATGATTGTTTCTTCTGAGTTATTGTACATTCAGTGAGAAAATATAAAAAAAAAAGAAAAAAATTATTATTCCAATTCAATTTATTTTAAAAATTGAAATTTAATGGGAATAATATTTTTGTTTCTTCATACCCCATACAAAAATACAGTATTATATACAGAAATTGAATTCTGAAACTTTCTCATGCAAAGCAAACACTCTGGCAATTGAGCTATGTTCTACTAGTAAAAAGTAAAGTAAAGAGCCCCCGTCAAGCCAAGTGGCGTATAGGGAATATGGTGTTAGTGACCATAAATTTTACAGACCTTCAGCACATGATATTTAGGGTAATGTGGTCGGTATTACGCCCGTGCTGCTTTACTTTCCCAGAAAAAATCTGGAACCCATTTAAGGCTGGGTGAACCTGGAAGCCGTCGGTTGGGATCAAACCCCACCTCTTGTCCTTTGCAGTCCAGTTCACTAACCACTGAGTTATCATGGCTCCCCTTGTTCTACTAGGGAAAGTAAAATTAAATAACCTATGGAGTTAATAGGAAAAAGAGTGATGTGTGGTGTGCTTTATATATGATAGTGAGTTTAATTTCCTAAAGGGAGAGGTTAATCGATTTGCAAAAGATATTAACCAGTCTTCAAAATCAAAAGTATTAATAAATTAATGAAAAGGACAACCTTAATATTTTGAAATTTAAATAGTACAATAAATATTGCTGCATAATCCTACATTCTATAAATAGGATTTATCTAAGTAATACTTATATTAATAAGAATATTATTTTTAAAGTCTAAGCTTTATGAAAATATAATGACAATTTTTCTTTAGCTACAAATCTCTTCTTGTCAAAAAAAACCACCAACCTAATTAATGAAATTAATATATGTATACATTATCATATATATATATATATACATATATATATATATATATATATATACATATATATATATATATATATATATATATATATATATATATATACAGTAAAGTCTCGATTATGCGGTACTCAATAATCCGGAATTCTCAATTTAACGGACTTTTTTTTTTTTAATTATTATAGGGAGAAAGCTTGAATCATGTTTTGTTCAGTTAAATTAAATGCCTTTATCCGGAAATCGAAAACGCTACAACACGGTTTGTGCGCTGCGCTTACTTCTACAGGCTCTATCATTACACAATATTGCGTTTACAATAGTGTATTTACAGTAATATACTTCAAATAGGAGCGAACATATTTTATTCAATCCAGACATTGTGTCTCCAAATATTCCAAGTAAAAGCGACAGACAGTCTATATCTTCACTTTTTCCCCCGACTAAATGTTTTTGTCGGGAAATCTTAGTCGTGCCAAAAACACTTATCTACATGATTTTACAAATTTGCTTAATTTTCTCATAGCCTGCTTTAGATCTAAAGTTGGTCATGAATTTGTCAAAAATATGGCGTTTGACAGTCTGACCGAACATTAGAAGCAGACGTATTGTTTGTGAAAATTGAAGAGCCCATAACTTTGATGATTATAAATCAAAGGTTGAGCAGCCGGCGTGCAGTGACATAGAGATGGTGAGAAGAAAGGGGGAGGGGTTCAAAAATTACCGACTGGAAATTCAAAAAGAGTAAGATACAGAGTTTGACGTTAGTTTGTCTCAGACATTTGTGCAAGCTGAAATTCGTTCCATCAGTATAAATTATACATGATATGCTATAAACGCATGTGTGCATACTTTTTAACGGAATACATTTTTGTGTTAAATAATGGCCTCTGCGAGTGCAAACCACACCTCAATTTCCCGCAAAGGTAAACGCAAGCGAACTGTATTGACACTGAACCAGAAGATTGAAATCGCTAGTAGACTTGAAAAAGGCGTTAATCGCAACGTTTTGATGACTGAATTTGGCATAGCCTCTTCAACATTATATGACATACGAAATCAAAAAGATGAGTTGTTTAAGTTTGCGTCGGAGTCTGAAAGCAGCAACAATATACACCAGAGACGAAGTATGAAACGGCCAAAATTTGAAAAACTCGACGTTCTTTATGTGTGGTTTTTAGAAAGAAGAAGAAAAGGAATGCCAATATCAGGACCCATGTTGATAGAGAAAGCTAGTGAATGTCACACGAATTTAAATATTTCTGAGCATTGCAATTTTTCAATCATGTTTTTTCATAAATTTTGAGTTTGGTTTTCTTACTCTCGATTATCCAGAAAAATTCAATTATCCAGAATGGGTTCTTCCCCGAGCATTCCGGATAATCGAGACTTTACTGTATATATATATATATATATATATATATATATACATGAGAGAGATAGTGGATGTAGGAACATTTAAAACAGGTGTCAAAGCACATCTTATATCTGTTTATCTAATTTTTGTGTACAGAAGGTCAAAATTGTATTTTGTTTTCTGATTCATTTTAACGAAACAGTGGACAACATAGACACTGCTTTTGGTGTCAAAATATTCATATACGCATGAAATTCATGTACAAACACATATATTTTCTGTTTTGTTTCAAATATTATATTCCCAATCTGCTTTGAGAGAGAAAAGAAAAATCATGATGTATTTGATGTTTGGAATCCCAATGAAGTGTACATATTGCTTTTAATCTATTCTGTCATCATAAGAGGGAAAATTGAAGAGAAAGTGAGAGAGAGAGAGAGAGAGAGGGAGCAAGACTGGTAAAGAAGTAAAGCTATCAAGATGTACCAAGATGTGTAGAAATGCGAAGCCACTGTAAAGCTGATGATAATGGCAGTTTAAAAAAAAAGAATAAAAAAGTGGTATGGTGACAGCTTTACGTGGTAATGGACGAAACAAAAGTCGACGTTTTGGTCAAGTAGGCCTTCTGCTGGAACAACAAACAACAACACAAAAAAATATATATAAGGATATCTAAAAAAATCTAACTACATTGCGATAATATGCTAGATACTTAAGAAAGGAAATAAAAAAAGGTCACTTCTCTATGTTCCAGAGCGTGGTCAGCTTCTGAATGAACTAAAATGAGAAGGCAGGATGACCAACTAAATATATCACTGACCAGGAAGTTAGGCAAGAATATGTAATGGAAGGGTTCTAAAAATATGGGGAGGTGGGTACAAGATATGTATAAACTGTGCATATCTAACTTTGTGTGTGCACCCTGAACCGATGAGTAAAGAAATAATATAATATAACAATGCATGCGTACAAGCATAAATCTGTATATATTGCAACAAAGCACACAGAAGAAAACCCAAAGGGGCCAATACATATGTAGACAAATATATCTACATGTATAGGTTCGGTAGTGCATGGGGGTAAGAAATGTGTAGTTGGTGTCCTATGTGTATGAGAGCTATATGTTCATGCCTTGGGGGGGACAGCGAACCCAACTGGGCAATGAGGCAATTTTCAAGGGCGAACCAGCTGCGATTGCTGTAGTGTCACGAGACAATGCCGGTGACTTGCATGTCAGGTTTACCACTATGGCTGGGGGAGTTAAAATGGGCAGACACCGGGCTGCCTGTCTTTTGTTCAACATCACAAGATGCTCACAAAATCTGTCACTCAAGCATCATCCAGACTCTCCCACATACATCATCTTGCAATGTATACATATTATGGTGTAGATGATATTCCGCGTCACACAAGAAACCCCTCCTTGATGTCGAATTGCCTATTAGGGAACAAGAGTGAATTGGTGCAAAGCACGTAGTTACAAGTTCTATGAACTTGACGTCCACAACGAACAGTACCAAGGTGTTTGTGGTTTGAGCAGGGGAAGTGGCTCATGACAAGAATGTGTCTCAGACTCATGTCGCGTTTGAAGGCTACCAAAGGAAGATCACTGAAAAGTAGGCAGGTAGTGGGATCTGAATGGAGAATGGAGCATTACCGGTTAAGGATCCTCACCGCAGCCAAGTTGTGAGGGTGGTAGGTGAGGGTAAATATGGTCCTAACAGAGGAATGGCGGGTGGATGGGGTGAGTGCCACAGGATGGGAAATATCAAGAGCTCGTTGGAAGGCAGATTGGAGAACCAAGTCAGGATAGAGGTGACGCCTAAAGAAAATTAACATCAGGTGGGCCTGTTGGAGAAAATCTTGATAATCCTGGCAGATATGACGAAGTTGTAATAATTGAGAATATGGAATAATGGAATGGAATCTCTGCAGTGAGATGGATGAGACAAGGTGTAGAGAAGATAACAGTGGGTGTCTGTGGGTCTATAGAAGACGGAAGTGTGGAGGCTGGAAGTACCAAGGGAGATGATCAGATCAAGAAAAGTAATGGACAAGGTAGAGATATGTGATGTAATTTTGATGGATTTATGAAAGTTACCAATGTAGTCGATGAACATGGAGATTTCATCTTCCAGCAAGTCAGTCAGCCCAAAACCATCATCAATGTACGGAGGTATTTAAGGGGAGGGTGCGGTTCGAGTTCAGTATTCAGAAACGTCAACATTTGTTTTGTCCATTACCACATAAAGCTGTCACCAAACCACTTTTTTTCTTCTTTATTTCTAAAATTGCCGGAAGCAAGACTGAAGTGAGGGTTGCATCAAAATTTGTAATCCAAGTTAATTATGTTGTTGTGAATGAGAAGGAGTGTTTTATATGTGAATCTTTGTAATGTAAATATTGTTTTTTGCTCAATGTAACTGATTTTCCATTTTGAAATAATGCGAGGGCTAAGGATTAACCTTACCAAATTATAAATACAAAAAGACATATATATATATATATATATATATTTGTTGACATATTGACATATCTCATGTCTTGAACTCCACAGGCTAATATTTCCATTACTTTGGTGCTGGTGAATCTTAAAGGTAGCAGGTCAGAAACTCATGATTGTGCTGAGCAGCTTCATAAATATTTTATGTCTGTCATGTCCCAATCAATCACTACAATGATGGACTCGTTACCACTGACATGTCAAGCTAGCATGACTTTCCTACATAATTACACAGTACCCTACAGACAGTGGACTTGCTTTGCACATAGAGTGTATATATCATTGACACATGAGTGTGATGTTATAACTCAGGCCCCTCATACATCAGGTTAGTGAGATGTTATTTTAAAAAAAAATTATTTCTTGAGTGTTACAATACAATTGAGCTTAATGTATTTTTTTTGCAAATGTATTCAAAGCACTTAATTCTCATTGGAATAATTTTGTTGTTGTTTATCCTAATGATCTTGATCTCATGATAGTTGAAAATGAGTGCCTAGTCTTATCAGAGAAAGACAGTAAAACTATATAACTTTCTCTAAAAGTTAGACATGTAAAATAACCATAGACAGTTAAAGCTGAAAATTATATACTAAGTTACAATCCAGGCAAAAATATTAAGAAACCAAATATTTTGACTAGCTTTAAAAATTACAAAAATCTTACAAAATGTAGCTTTTATAATTGCCTGAAAGTTATCCTACGTAAACCTTCTGTCAAGCTGAAAACTTTAATAGTCCTCACAGAAGCAACCTGTTATTTATAGGAGATTTTTAACTTTTGTGTCATCATAATTTACTTTGGATATTTGGTGTTATAGTTTATGCTGCATTTCTCTAATATTTGTATTACTACTTCGGAGAGTTGACTTTACTCTAGGTTTCTCTTTCCACAAAATGGATGAATTAGATATGTAAACAAATCATATGCAAAGTAATTTTAAAAATGAAAAAAAAATAAGAAACTCTTAAGATTTATGTTCAAAATTCATTGTATATTTTCATTGCATCATTTATAACACTGTTGTAAGTCGCAGGAGTGGAACATGTAAGGGGGAGAGAAGGGTGTGATACAACAAGTCAGAATGGAGAAAGATCAATAGAATTATGTTTAATAGAAAATTGAGTTATAGGTGGAACATTATTTCCACACAAAAATATACACAAAATAACATGGATATCTCCTGATGATATAACCTCAAATAAAATTTACCACCTATGTATTAAACAACAATTCAGATCATCATCGATAGACGTACAAGCATATAGAGGTGCTAATGTTAATAGTGACCACAACCTGTGCATTGGAAAAATAAGTTTAAAATTAAGAAACCATCAGAAAAGATCAACTACACATAAAATTGATAGTCATAAACTGAAAGTTGAAACATAAAGAAAAAGTTTAACATAGAGCTAAGTAATTTTTATGCAGCATTCGGTGAAATGGTGTCCGGTTAGCGCAATCGATAGGCGGTTGGCTTACCACGGCAACAGCCGGGGTTCGTACCCTGGCGAGGACACCTGGGTTTTACTAATTCCCTAAAAATTAGTGGGAGCCGCGATAGCTCAGTGGTTAGTGAACTGGACTACTACGGACAAGGGGTAGGGTTCGATCCCAACCGACGGCTCCGGGTTCACCCAGCCTTAAATGGGTACCGGATTTTTTCTGGGAAAGTAAAGCAGCACGGGCGTAATACCGACCACATTACCCCAAAAATCATGTGCTGAAGGTCTGTAAAATATAGGGTCACTAACACCATATTTCCCTATACGCCACTTGGCGTGACGGGGGGTACTTTACTTTTTTACTTTTTACTATTCGGTGAAATAGAGATAGATATCAATTAAATGTGGGACTCACAAAGCAAAATACAAATGACAGCAGCAGAATCAAGTGCTGGACTGAAGAAAATGGAAAAACAAGCATGGATGTCAGACACTACATGGAAATACATCAAAGAAAGAAGAGAAGCAAAGAGAGCCATGACTAATGTAAAGACAGATCTTGGAAAGGTCCTGGCAAAAGCAACATACAAAGAATTAGACAACAAAGTAAAAGTTTCGGCAAGAAGAGATACAAGAGCTTATATAGACAATTTGACAGAGAAAGCAGAGACAGCTGCAATTACAGGAGACAGCAGAACTCTCTATACTGTACAAAAGATGCTGACAAACACCTATACATCCAGTAGAGCACCAAGTCTAGAGAAATTTGGTTTAATGCTAACAACAAGCGCAGACATAAAAGCACGTTGGGCAGAACACTTCAAAGAAATTCTTAACTGTCCACCACCCCACAATTTAATAGATTTTGAAGCTGAAACACCAGCAGCAGAATTAGATATAAATTTAGATGACTTCACCTTGAGCGAAATTGAGACCTCCTTAAAGTGTATGGACAACAACAAGGCTGCTGGCCAGAATAAGTTAACAGCTGAGATCCTCAAGACAATTGATAGCCATAATTTAATTCACCTTCAGAAAATGTTCAACATCATTTGGAAAGCAGAGAAGGTGCCTCACAAGTGGAAAAAAGGAATCATTGTTAAGATCCCAAAAAAGGGTAATCTCAGAGATTGTAACAACTGGAGAGGCATGACATTTTTGTCAATTGCCTCAAAGTTATTCTGCAAAATCATCATGAATAGAATAAAGGATTCAATAGATACAGTAATGCATGAAGAACAGTTGATGCAAGCATGTTGCCCTTTGTCTCATAAGATGTGGCGGGTCATAATAGCTTTCTTGACATTCCCAGCTCTTACTGGCGAAGGAGAAGCTGCCTTGACCACATTTTTACTCTACAACTTATATTGGAGGAACACAATGTAAAGAAAAAACGTTTTGTACTTAACTTCATTGACTTCAAAAAAGCATTTGACAGCATTCATAGAGATGCTTTGTGGAAAATTCTGAAGCAATATGGCTTACCATAAAAACTCATAAATATTAGCAAAGACATGTATGATGGATACACATGTGCAGTTTATACAGAGGAAGGACTGAGCAAATGTTTTCCAAAAGAAACTGGTGTTAAACCAGGATGTATTTTATCGCCCTTGTTATTTGGAATTGTTATGGACTTCATAATGAATAAATGCTGCACTGGTAACAATGGCATTGAATGGATACAAGGAGACCATTTGGAGGACCTCGACTTTGCTGATGACATAGTTCTCATCAGCAGTCAGATAAAAACGATGCAGGAAAACACAAATGAATTATCATCAAAAGCCAGCAAAATTGGGCTTAAGATCAACCATGAAAAGACTAAAGTCATGAAAAGCTTAATTCCAACAGATGACAGAATATACACGCAAATTAAACCAGAGGAAGAGACAGACCACTTTATCTATCTTGGAAGTCACATTGATTGGGAAGGGGATACAAGTAAAGAAATTAGAATCATAATGGCTAAAGCAGCAATGCCTTTCAGAAGCCTTGAAAAGTTGTGGAAATTAAAATCCATCAGCATAAACACAAAACTTAGACTATTCAAATCAAATGTACTATCAACCCTTATGTATGTGTGTGAAAGCTGGAAGACAACAAGAGACATAGAAACCAAGTTGAACGCATTCAAAAATAAATGTGTAAGGAAAATACTTGATATAGCATGGAACGAATTCAAAACAAACGAGGAAATTAGAGAAATCACCAATCAACCACTAATATCTTCAGTAATAAAGAAAAGACGATGGTCATATGTTGGACATGTGATGAGAAGAGATAATAACCAAATAGCAAAGCAAGCCCTCATGTGGGAAACAACAGGTAAGAGAAAAAGAGGAAGACCCAGGGAAACACTGAGAAGACATTGACGAGAGATGCAAGAGCAGCAGGAATCAGCTCCCTCAATGAGATAGAGTTGCTTGTACAGAACAGAGACAAATGGTGAGACTTGATAAAATATCTTTACAAGGAATGAAAACTGCTAGAATAAAAATTTAGATAAGAGAAAGAGTATCTGGGTCTATGCCCAATGGGCCGGCTATGGCTCGAAAGGTCAAAAGATAGATAGATTTATAACACTGCAATATGTCAATATTTTATTTTATATATAGTAAAGTAAAGTACCCCCGTCACACCAAGTGGCACATAGAGAATATGGTGTTAGTGACCATAAATTTTACAGATCCAGCATATGATTTTGGGGTAATGTGGTCAGTATTATGCCCGTGCCACTTTACTTTCCCAGAAAAAAATCCGGTACCCATTTAAGGCTGGTGAACCCAGAAGCTGTCATTTGGGATCGAACCCTACCTCTTGTCCTTTGTAGTCCAGTTTACTAACCACTGAGCTATTGCGGCTCATTTTATGTATAACAGGTTATTATTTCTCTTTCATTGCTAACTCTATGCTACTAATGTTAATATATTTTTTAGGACAAAGCCCTTTTAACCGTCAAAAGCGAAGTGTAACACAACATCAACTCAGACCACAGTGGAATGGATCTCTTCCAACATGCATTGGTGTGTAAACATTTTAAAAAGAAAACTGGGTAGAAAAATTGGTATAATGGTGAATTAATTTTTAACATGAAAATAGTATACTGTCCTTGTAGTTATTTTTTACAGATGATGTGAATATGGGGGAAAAAATAAGCACAATAATAAATAATAATTTTTAAATTGCCATGAGGTAATTACTATCTTGATAAGCACAAATATAGAATATATTACTAATTAAATACTTTGCGTGGCAGCAAGTAGAGCTGCAGATAACATGCATGTAAAATAAACATAAAATTGTACCTAGCAGCTAAATTAGTAGAGAGATGAGAGAAACTACGTTTCAGCAAAAGTCTTCTTCAGGTACAAAAAATATACTAAGATCAATACGATAGGCAAATACTATAGTTTATACTTGAATAGTATTTGCCTATCATGTTGCTCTTTGTATATTTTTTATTTTGTACCTGATGAAGGCTTTTGCCAAAATGTTGTTGTTTGTCTTATCTCTCTACTAGTTTAGCTGTTAGATACAATTTTATGTTTAATTAACATGAACAAAGAGATAAAAGCAAGCAAATTGCAATACAGAACCATAATCATACACAACTTTTCAGCACAGGTTTTCAGCAAAAATATGTCACATTTTGTCAATTTTTACAGCTTGGGTGCAATCACGCCATGTTTATTCACCTCATGATGTGTCATCTCTTGTACCATGAATGTTATGTTTCTGCTATAATTCTTTGCTTAAGTTTCCATCCTTGAAATTCATGTTACAAATGGAAAGTTACCAAATTATTTTAACAGAAAGTTTAATATTAAGGTAGTAAATATCAGTTTTGTTTTTTTAACACAAAGTTTAGATGTTATGTATTTATTTGTGAATTTAACATGTTTTTATTTGTCAGACATAGAACCTCCTACCTTCCATTCATGCCCAGAAAGATCTTACATCATCACTATAGGGGAACTTGGCCCTGTTCCTGTTTCCATTCCACTGCCAAATGTAACTGACAATTCAGGAATGAAGCCCAGTGTAACAGCCATACCTGACATCAGTCTACCATGCATTTTTATTCAGGTAATGTGTTTAGCAATAAGATAACTTTGTAAAAATGTAAAACAAATATAATTTTTAGCAATATTTTTCTTACTGTTATGGTGCCTGTACAATTTTATTATGTGTAAATACATATTTTTTTTATAAAAGAAAAATTGTATAAAATGTATAACTCATTGCTATATTTATGGTTAAATTGTCTTTAAAAATATGTGAAAGCTAAATTGAATCCCACATTTTTGGATGAAATGAACAAGAACGTTACAGCAATAAAATTATTATTTTTATATCTATCTATCTATCTATCTATTGACCTTTCGAGCCGTAACCGGCCCATAGGCGTAGACCAAGATACACCTTCTCCTATATGAATTTTTGTTCTAGCAGTTTTCTTTTAAAGATATTTTATTAAATCTCGCCATCTGTCTCTGTTCTGTGCAAGCATTTTTATATACACAAATTTAATTATAGAAAACTTGATAGCCAAAAAGTCTTCGTAAATGTAACTTTCTGAAATAATTCTTTTTTCTTGATTACATCTTTCCTATATACACATTTTTAAGGTAACTCATTTATGCAATCTTTAATATGTTTCCAGTTGTGCTTGTTAAATTCTAAATTATTTATGTTACTTATTTAAATAAATACATGGGAAACAAACCAGAAGAAGAGATCGATCACTTTATCTACCTTGGAAGCCACATTGATCGAGAAGGGGATACAAGCAAAGAAATTAGAATCAAGATAGCTAAAGCAGCAATGTCTTTCAGAAGCCTTGAAAAGTTGTGGAAATCAAAACTCATCAGCACAAACACAAAACTTAGACTATTCAAATCAAATGTACTATCAACCCTTATGTATGTGTGTGAAAGCTGGAAAACAACAAGAGACATAGAAACCAAGTTGAACGCATTCAAAAATAAATGTGTAAGGAAAATACTTGATATAGCGTGGAACGAATTCAAAACAAACGAGGAAATTAGAGAAATCACCAATCAACCACTAATATCTTCAGTAATAAAGAAAAGACGATGGTCATATGTTGGACATGTGATGAGAAGAGATAATAACCAAATAGCAAAGCAAGCCCTCATGTGGGAAACAACAGGTAAGAGAAAAAGAGGAAGACCCAGGGAAACACTGAGAAGACATTGACGAGAGATGCAAGAGCAGCAGGATTCGCCTCCCTTAATGAGATAGAGCTGCTTGCACAGAACAGAGACAAATGGCGAGATTTGATAAAATATTTTTTAAAGAATTGAAAACTGCTAGAACAAAAATTCAGATAGGAGAAGATGTATCTTGGTCTACGTCCTATGGGCCGGCTGTGGCTCGAAAGGTCAATAGATAAATAGATAGATTTAAATAAATGATTAAACATAGGAAAATATTTTTTTGCAGAATACTGCCATAGTAATGACAGCTAAAGATGCAGCTGGAAACACTGCTACATGTATCATGAATGTTACTATAACTGGTAAGATGTTCTTGAAATTGACATCTTTTTGTGTGTGTTTTTGTATAAACAAATTTGTGTAATTAAAATTCATATACTATGTCATGTGTTGTTAGAAGAAATATTGCTACTGTTCATGTATATTGTTTATTAAGCAGAAATGAAACATTCAACAATAGCAATTAGCAATAATAAGTAAATTATATAAATATTTGCCTTTCAGATGAAATCCCTCCAAGAATTATCTGCCCAACTAATCCAGTAACAGTTTATATGAAGACTTGTCAAGAAAATCCTAAAATTACCTACAGTAATGTTGGCATTACTGCTTCTGACAATAGTGGTTTTGTTAGGGTTGTATTTGACCCACCTGATGGTTCTGTGGTTAAAACATCAGAGGCTATACTTGTGACGGCTTCAGCAATTGATAATAGCTTCAATCTGAACAACTGTTCTTTTATTGCAAAAGTGGAAAGTGAGTATTTGTTAACAACAAAAGTGATGCATGTGAATTAAACAACAATAGTTAAATTTAGTTATCTATTGGTTTGTTGAGAGCTTCAGTATTGTAATGACAATGTGCATAGCTTAAGAATAATATCAATATGGAATCAAATGCGTTGTGGCGCCCTTTGTGTCTAATCTGAAAGAGAAATGGGTACCCGAATCACTGAGTTGGGGAAAAATAATGAAGGTGAAGAAAAGAATTGCTTCCTCCCTCAAATGATGGTGAAAAAGAATACCGCTCACTCCCTCAAATGATGGTGAAGAAAAGTGCCGCTCCATCTCACAAATGATGGTGAAGAAGAGCACTGCTCTCTCCCTCACCTCCAAGAACTGTGGTCTCATGCAGCGACATTTTATTTGCTTTTACTTGTGGAATTATCAAATGTATCATATTTAACTATTTCTAAAAGAGGGAGTGTAATTAATAAAGCAGGATGAATTAGACTGTCCATTTGATAACAGCTGATCTGAGTGTTTCTCATTATTTAGTTATGCTCTTTGCCTCATTGAGTGTTAATCAGTAAACATTCTTAGATGATCTAGTCACATCATAAAATGGACTAATTGTTCAAAATACTAAACAATTTGATACAAGTTATTTAATCCCCTAATGACTTCAATATTTAAACAAATTGTAAAAATATTTCAAAACAAATAATAGTTTAATAATTACGTAATGTTTAAAACTATCAATATGAACAGGAAAGTAATACAACTTAATTGGAACTTTTTTTAATGCCATAAACTACTGCACTTTTTCTTTACAATCTTTATTAAAAGTACTTTAGCAAAGACAGTCTGAGAGCATCCTTTATTCGTGTAAGCATATAAAAGAATTATGTTTTTATATTTTGAAATTCCAATCGAGTCTTTTTATTTAATCACAATGTTTCTTGTATTAAATCTGTGAAGCTTCATAATATTTCATCTTTGATGTGATTAAAGATTGTCCAGAGTGGAGTCTACCTGTACCTGAGGGAGGAAATAAGTCATGCATGCATGCAGAGACCAGTGATCAGGTACTGAGTTATGAGTTTATGATATTTCAAATAATTTAATGTTCTTTGCCAATGCTATTTTGAATATGTTGAATACAGTTTGCTTGAAGCTATTTCAATTATTTTAATATTTGACAACTGAGATAATAGTTAGTAAGCAAAAGCAAATTCATTATTAGCTTGTCAGTTTATAAAAAAAACTAACACCTTATACCAGGAACAGTCCCAAAAGTACTAAACTCTTTCTGTAGGTGTTAAAGAATGATCATATAGACGATATTACTAGCTCACTGTTTATATTCACCTCCCTTCAATCCTTTCTCCCTGAATCATGCTTAAACTTAAATTCCTACAGTTTTGGGTTTATTATTTTATCAGTTATTGGTCCCCATTAAAATGATCTATCTATCTATTGACCTTTTGAGCCGTAGCCGGCCCATAGGGCGTAGACCAAGATACTCCTTCTCTTATCTGAATTTTTGTTCTAGCAGTTTTCAATTATTTTAAAGATATTTTATCAAATCTCGCCATTTGTCTCTGTTCAGTGCAAGCAACTCTATCTCATTGAGGGAGCCGATTCCTGCTGCTCTTGCCTCTCTCATAAATGTTCTTCTCAATGTCTCTCTGGGTCTTCCTCTTTTCCTCTTACCTGTTGTTTCCCACATGAGGGCTTGCTTTGCTATTTGGTTAGTATCTCTTCTCATCACATGTCCAACATATGACCATCGTCTTTTCTTGATTACTGAAGATATTAGTGGTTGATTGGCGATTTCTCTAATTTCCTTGTTTGTTTTAAATTCGTTCCACGCTATACCAAGTATTTTCCTTAGACATTTATTTTTGAATGCGTTCAACTTTTTTTCTATGTCTCTTGTTGTTTTCAGGATTTCACATGCATAATTAAGGTTAGATAATCCATTTGATTTGAATAGTCTAAGTTTTGTGTTTGTGCTGATGAGTTTTGATTTCCACAACTTTTCAAGGCTTCTGAAAGACATTGCTGCTTTAGCTATTCTGATTCTAATTTCTTTGCTTGTATCCCCTTCTCGATCAATGTGACTTCCAAGATAGATAAAGTGATCGATCTCTTCCACTGGTTTGTTTTCCATGTATATTTTGTCATCTGTTGGAATTAAGCTTTTCATGACTTTAGTCTTTTCATGGTTGATCTCAAGCCCAATTTTGCTGGCTATTGATGATACTTCATTTGTGTTTTCCTGCATCGTTTTTTATCTGACTGCTGATGAGAACTATGTCATCAGCAAAGTCGAGGTCCTCCAAATGATCTCCTTGTATCCATTTGATGCCTTTATTACCAGTGCAGCATTTCTTCATTATGAAGTCCATAACAACTCCAAATAACAAGGGCGATAAAATACATCCTTGTTTAACCCCAGTTTCTATTGGGAAACATTCGCTAAGTCCTTCCTCTATTCGAACTGCACGCGTATAACCATCATACATGTCTTTAAAATTATAGCCAATGGATATTCTATAAATGTGTAATCATTTTCTTCTTCTTCTTCTTTAATTCATTATCAATTGATTGCATTGCTCTGTTGTCCAGTGCAACATACTTCAGTTTAGCATTTGTTTTGACTGCAACCCAAGCCTAAAATAGCCAATGACCTACTGTTTTCTTTCACTTGTCAACTCTCTCATTGTTCAGTATATATATTACAGTAGATCCTGTGAGTCATTTATTCTCTTTGAGAAAAAAATATGTATATATTTGATGCATTACATCGAACCCAGAATACTTTTCTTTTAAAAACAGACTAACATGACAAATTGCTTTCTTAATAAATATAAATTGTCACAATAACAAAATGGGAGCCACGATAGCTCAGTTGTTAGTGAACTGGACTACTAAGGACTACTGATCGATGGCTTCCAGGTTCACCCAGCCTTTAATGGGCACCTGATTTTTTTCTGGAAAAGTAAAGCAGCATGGGTGTAATACTGACAACATTACTCTAAAATCATGTTCCGAAGGTCGGTAATATGGTCACGAACACCATATTCCCTTTATGCCACTTGACGTGACGGGGTTCTTTACTTTACTTTACAATAACTTAGTGCTAAAACATGTTTAAACAGAACATCTGTTGAATTATATTTACTAAGAGCTACTATAAATTTATTTACCTGTTGAAGTAAACCTATAAATAAATAAGCACATATTATTTGTTCTCTTTTGCAAGGAACTATCTTGTGTTGTTTCATGTCCTGCAAACAAAGGATTTGCAATACAGCCACCCAGCCATTATATATTTAAAGGACGATGGCTACCTCATAACAGAGTTCCACAATGTGTAGGCAAGTTCCATTTCATAAAATTAATTTTGTTGACTAGTTTATACAAATGTGAATTCATTTGAAGTACTGATTACTGGTTAAAAGAACCAACATCATGTTACTCAGTGCCAACTCATGGGTGCTCAGTTTTTGAAAGATTTACAAAATACTCTTGATTCTTGATTTTAGATCCTTCCTGTGCCGTTAGCCATAGGGCTTATTGTAGGGAACAGGCAACTAATTGCAGTGCTGTGGTAAAGCTGACAACAAGGAGCCAGTAATGTGGTGTGGTATACACTCCAAGGTATGGTGACAGCTTTACAAAAAAAGAACTCAACAAAATACTGATGTTTCAGCCTGCGGCCTTCTAGAGCCTTATAGGGCTTGTTGTGTTTTTTGCTACCCATCTTGATTCTGGGTGAGATGTTCGATCTTATCTAATGAGTCTATGCCTGCCAACTTTGCTTTCTTATGTCTTAAGTGTTCTTTTCAGTGTCACTTCAGGTCTTCCTCTTTTTCTGTATCCTGATGTTTCCCATAGAAGAGCTTGTTTTGGAATTATCTTGTTGTCTCTTCTCAGCACATGTTTGACATATATCCATCTTCTTTTCTTAATAGTAATTGAGATCTTTGGTGAAAAATGTACATGCTGATAAATTCCGTAATTGACAGGTTACATGCACTATTGATTCTTCTTATCAGTTGCTCTATTCTTCTTATACTTAGCCAGATTCCCAATTATTAAAGAATAACCACACCTTCATAATTCTTCATGTCATTTTAGAAAGAAACATCATAGAGAATCTTTAATTTAAAAACATAAGTTTTGTTGCTATATCACTTTCTTGCCATATGTTGTGCAGTTGTTTTAATTAAGGGATAAAGCCATCTTTCTAAAAAAATATATATATGTTGAAATATTTCATTTCAATATAGAAGACAATATAACATTTATTATGAGAGTATAAAATGCTGTGTTGTATGTTTTATTTTTATTTCCACTTTATATATGATTTGATGACACGTTTTTTTAAAAAACTAAATTTGACTTAATCAGTTAAAGCTATACTCATCACTGAACTATTAAATATTGATGCATAAACAAAAATGTAATATAAATCATGTCTACTTTTAATTCCCTTTCTTGATTTTCATAGACAATGATATTTTTATATGGAAAAACAAATTTTTTTCACTGCACTAATGCAAACAATTTTTCATACCTTTGCTAGAAAAATTGGGAAATGTTACTTTTTACCAAAAAATGTTTCAGTCTACAAAATGTCCCCAAAGTGTACTTCACATTTTATGGCAATTTCTTACATTACCCATTGGTGATCTCTTCTCCAGTTTTATCTAACATTTTATTGGCTTCAAAATTAAATCATACAAGATCAGCAGTGATTTTATATTTTATGTGTAATCCATTTTTAACTCTGTGGTGAACTAATACACGGAAAAAGACAAATCAGCAGACCTAAACTACAATATAGCGATATCCGTAAATCAGCTCTGAATGACATCTCCATCTGTAAAAATGACTCGGAACATCTGACAAGTGATACATCATGGAGAGAATGTATAAGGAATGGTATAATAACATTTGAGACTGTGCTAAGGCAGAACTTAGAAGAGAAAAGACTCATGAAAAAGGATGGAAAATCCTGTGGATCAGTGGGCCTGACTTGTTCATTCTGTGGCCGTGTGTGTTTGTTAAACATTGGTTAGCGATGAGGGAAACTGTTCGACAAAAACAAAACCTCAAACAAAAAATGTTCAATAGCCTCCACCAGCCCATCTGACAAAATGAAAAGGGTCGTATAATCCATTTTTGAACTACTATTAGTCCCTTCAGTCAACTAGCACAAGCTGTTCATGGCTTTTGAGGTAATACAATTTAAATTAATAAACATCTTGAATAATGTATTGTAAGGCACATGTTTCCTCCACACCTTCTTAAGCATATGGGAAATATGGTGTTAGTGACCATGTTTATCCATGACCAGTAACACATTTTTAGGTGAAGTAGTTTCCATCTTATCATATTGCCCTTATCTCCAAGAAAAATGTGTGCACCTATTTTTACAGGTCATATTGACCGGAAGTCAGAAACTTTGTGATAGTACATACAACTCTTCTATTCATTGGGTTATTACCATGCCAAGACCATCATTTGGACCATGCTAGTGGGTAGAAAATATGTAATCAACATTAATAGGAAATTTATTCTATGGGCTATTAAATACATTATGTGTAAATGTATCAGTAAATTGTGTTGCTGTGATGTATACAGTAAAATAGGACTTCCGGTCAATATAGGGTGCCTTACACAGCAAGGAACCATTGAGGCACTGTTTGAAAAGTGTTCCTTGCTGCAGTTTCCTCATATTCCAAGTCTGGAAAATTACAATTTTTAAAAAAATGTTTACTCTCTCACACTACCCAAAGTATTATGAGAAAATCATAAATAATGTTTTTAAAAACATAAGTTCTTGTGCATGAACATGCCCCAAGCATATGAGACTCTGCCGAACCTTAGAGCAGTTACTAATCATTTGGAGTTAGTGTGACTGGTCTTAAGCACTCACATGTTGACACTAAAAATAGTAAAAAACTTATCAATGTTGTTAGTGGACTATCATCAGGTCACATGTCCTTTGCATTAACCACAGCCCATCTGAAGGAATTTCTGTCATTAGCGAGATCTTCCACTTCATCCGTTGTGATGTTCAGGGTCACCTTAATGTCTTTAACCATCTTCTTCTTCGTATGCCCCTGATGCATTTGCCCAGGAACCATACTTTCCATTATTCCTCTTTTCAACCCTCTGTGTCTTTTGACGTGACCATAGTATTTTAATTTCCTCCTGCTTATATGACATTTCTTTTTAATGTTTAAATCTTTTAGTATATTTTCATTGCTCTTTTTCATTATTCAAGGTATCTTAAAATTGTTTCTGTAGCATTTTTAGAAAACTCTAGATGATTTATTTCAGTATATCTTTCACTGTTAGATATCAATGCCATTGTATTATGCGTGCATTTCTAGACATGAGTACATTAATTTGTCTCAGCAGTTCCACCATGGTAAAACAAGTAAGATAGGCTGGTCCACAAACTTTGAAATCCATGCTATACAAATGTGTGGTTTATTTCTAAAGATAAGGAATTTACCTGTTCATAACAAAATTGTACGGGTTATTTTACTCTATTACAAATTTAATTGTCTGGACAGAGAGTAGATTTCCAGATTATGAAGTGCTTCTGGAATTTCGCCTGCCATACCAGGGCAGCACTACACGAGATTGTCTGAATGAAATGTTGGATTGGTTGAAAGAGTCTGTGAGGCCCAGAATTGTGTCTGCTTGTTGGAATGCTACACAAGATCTCAACTTTACCCAAATTGACAGTGTCGGAACTTTTTATAAAGACTCCTTGACTATGGTAAGAGATATTAGATTATCATTATAATGTTGGTAAAGATACTTCTTTATGGACACTACATTTTTCTTATTACTGTTAGAGGCACAAGAGGAAAAATTAGCAAGGAGATAGTTCCATATTTTGTCATAAGGGTGTTAAAAGTGTTTTAAACTCACATACCAGTCATATGATATTGAAGTGCATTTGTCAGTGTGCTTTTTTTCTACTTGTTGTCTTCTCTAAGTAAGATACTTATTCTTCATATAGTTGAAACACATACAAAAGATTAGCTATTTTCTGGCTTGTGAAACGTGTGCAATCACTTGTATTGTTTCATGTAATGAGTGTCATATTAACAATTGACTGACTCTTTTTCTACAAGTAAATAAACAAATCTATCATTACAGTATTTATCCCATTTATGAGGTCTGCAGAGTATCTTCCTGACTTCTTCTTTGTGTGTTAATGTGTGTACAGTGTTATATTAAAAAACTGATAATGCTTTACTTTTACTCCATTCCAAACAAATAATTAATATTATGTTATTTCACTATCTGCTTGCAAATAAACTTGCTTTTTCCAGATGACAGCAAAACTGAAGGTTTCAATTCAATTGATGGTTAATAAAGTGGCAACAACAACAGCTGCTCAGTGGTGTGGAGAGTCTGTACTACACCAGTTGGAGCTTAATGGCACTCTGCAAGGGTCTTGTGGGCTGATAATTCTTAATGCCCCTATTTCAAGTGCTGGAAAAGAATCATGTCCTATGGGGTTTGCACGTTTTAATGGCATGTGTTGTAAGTACAAATTTAAGTTCATTCATTTGTATAGGGAACCATGGCAGCTTAGTGGATAGAGTCTGAACTAACAAAGGACAAGTGATCAGGTTTGATCATGATCAATGGCTTCCAGGTTCATCCAGTTTTTATTGAGTATTGGAATTTTCTCAGAAAGAAAAAGATGGCACTATATAGTACTGACCACATTACTGAACTAAATAATATGCAAAAGGTAAAAAAAAATATTGGTAAAAATAATATAAATATTTTTATAAATATGTTATCAATAAAAACATGGATTAATGTTTTAAAGCCAGTGTCAAACAAGACTGTATAAGACTGCTAGTCTGGTTCAGTATTTTCCTTGACAGACTTATGGATGTGGCAAAATGCATCATATAGTTAGTCATCAGATCATTCCCACTGCACCATCAGACAAAGCCATAAGTGCCAAGAACTCTTCTTCAGCTCTCTTATGTTGACTAATTGCAACTGACAACATCAATTCAATTTTAGTTTCTGATCTTCTTTAATTCCTAACATGGTTATTGTTATAGTTAGTCAAAGACCCTGGTATCATTGCCAACAAATTAAAATCCATAATTGCTGAACCGCTTGTGCCTGTGGAATCATCCAAATTAAAATTCATCTCATTGAAGGATCCAAACAAAAAAAGGCAGCTGAAGTCCCCATCATAGCAGCAACAGCACATGGTGCTTTTGTCTGCTTTCTCCAATTCTGAGTTTCTGTTCATTTATCTGGTTATGGTCAAAGATATGCAGTCATTACTTGGACTTTTGACTTGTCCACTCTTCATGTAGGCGTTCAGAATATCAGCATGATCCATTCCTCATCCATTATTCACAACAGCAGTATCTACAAATCTATCAGCACTTCTTATTCCCTTGTGCCAGGCTAAAACATGAAACAAATTTTTGCCAGCCCTGGTTTTCAAAGGGACTCCAACCATTGGTTTTGAGTGTGGCCTTTTCCATCTTCCTGAGCACAATCATTGAGTTACTGAAAAAAATCTTTGAGTTACTGCCATGACATATTTTTTTAAACTATGGTGGTCATGGTCAAAGTACCACAGTCCTCTTTAACACCACAAGTTTAAGTATGAGCAGTAAAGGCATCATATAGGAAACTATGAAAGAAGTAAGATGCAAAAATAGGCAGAGGAGATCTGGAATAACAGCCTAAGTAATGAACTGAGATCTTGACTTTATCAAATCACAGATAGCAATGCAAGACAGGGAAAACTTTAAGTAAGTAGTTGTGTCCATTAATGGTGCCACAGTGGCTTTTGAAGCCATGGAGTCGGTGATGTTAGATGACACACACATACACACACAAATGCATGCAGGCATATGTACACATACACATGCATGCATGCACACATCTGTTCATATGCACACACAAATACACAACAAAGGTAAAGCAACTAAATATTAACTAGTGTTTTGAGGAATAAGTGTTTGGTTATCTTTATTAATCTTTCTTATGTATCTGAACTGGTTCTAGAGTATGTATATATATATATATATATATATATATATATACTGAATATGCAGAAATAATTTAAGGTCACTGCTGATGATGAGTTAAGATCAAAAGCAACATTCCATAAATCCAAAATTAAAAGAAAGAAATTATTAGCTCTGTAGCAATAATGACAAAATTCTTGCATGAAAAAAGTGTTAATGAAAAGTATCAATAAGTACTCATCAAATTTATATATATAAATATTTTGATTGAGTAAACAGAGAACAATTCTGGGAGATACTAACAACATATGGAGTAAGTCAACATCTAACCAACCTAATTAAAAGTCTCTACATCAACTGCAGCTGCACAGTAAGAACAGCAGCAGGCTGCACAGACCACTTTGAAGCTAGATCAGGTGTAGACAGGGGTTTGTACTATCCCCCATCTGTTTATTACAAACATGGACTATTTATGAAATTGAGCCAACCTATCAGAGACAGAGGAGATTAATGAGCTGCTATTCGCAGACAATCAGGCACTAATACATGGAAAAATGGAAGACCTACAAGAACTCTTAAATAGAATCAACAGCACAGGCACAAAATATAACATGAAATTCAACATCTACAAAACAGAAGTCATGAATATTGCAAAAGAGAAACAGGACATCAATACAACTATAGACGGCAGACAACTAAAGCAAATAGAGGAATTTAAATACCTAGGAAGTCTAGTAACAAATGACAATTCACAAACATCAGAAATAGACTCAAGATACAACAAAGCTTGTTGAATAAAAGGACAGCTATCACCACAATTGTCCAACAAGGAAATAATTCTAGAGGCAAAACGAGCACTCTACAATACAATCTTCATCCCAACGTTGTGCTACCAATGCCATTCCTGTACCCTAGATGCAAGAACAATAAGAAAAATAACCTCTCCTTAGATAAACATGTTGACAAATGACAAGAAACTGCCTGAGAGATAAGATCAGAAATGAAAAACTGAGAAAAAGGCTAGGAAAAAACCCCACCATAGAATATATAAAGAAACAACAGATAAAATGGTTTGGCCACATTACAAGGCAGAGAGATCAAACACAACACAATGAACCTTCAATAAATTGTAATGTTGCGAGAACACCAGGCCCAAAGGCTGACCACAAAAAAATGATGGATTGACGGAATGCTGGAAATACTAGGAAACCTATCTGCAGCAGAGGCAAACAGAAAAGCAAAAGACCGCAAATTATATCTCCCCTCAAAATTTTTGAAGATCTGTAAAAATTAATTTTAAAATAGAAACAGTTTTTCTTCTGTCCAAGAGATATGATCTGTAGCATTTGAATGTTTATTTGTTCTTAGATGAGTGCCCTGCTGGCTCATACATGTCAAAGTCAACATGTGAAAAGTGTCCAAAAGAAAACTACCAGAATGTTTCAGAAACATTCAATTGCCAGGGATTGGAATGTAAGTAAATTGTGTACGTTACTTGATGTCAATGTTAATTTTTTTCTGCATGTATTCGGAATGCCTACATACATTTGACTTTGTCATAGCATGTGCTAAGTTCTTAGCATTAGAGAGCAACTTAAGATGTAATAAAATATTATGTTAATTTTTCAGAAGTTGTCTAAAAGATTGTTGTCACTTTTGCTTGAGCAATATTTTTGTGGACATTGTCTTAAGAAGATCTAAGTGTTTATTTGACATGTAATTAATGCCATTAAGCAAATATTTTTGTGGACATCATCTTAAGAAGATCTAAGTGTTTATTTGACATGTAATTAATGCCATTAAGCAAATATTTTTGTGGACATTGTCTTAAGAAGAACTAAGTGTTTATTTGACATGTAATTAATGCCATAAAGCAAATATTTTTGTGGACATTGCCTTAAGAAGATCTAAGTGTTTATTTGACATGTAATTAATGCCATTAAGCAAATATTTTTGTGCCAATTGAACACAATAGCTTGTCTATCAGGTTCAGATTTACCAAGAAGATGGAGTTTTGTGTAACTATGCTAAAATGTGATACTGTGACAAAGCATAAGTAAAGAAAACTCAAAATTTCTGGTTCAGGTTGACTTTTGATACATGTTTCACCTCAAGGACCAGACCTGTTACAATGCTTATCGGTACGGTTGCCTTAAATCTGTCAGTTTGTTTGCTGACTGCATAGCATTATTCACAGTGTTTCCTGAGTCACAAAGGGTTGTTTGATGGATACCTATGACTAGGAAATTTCCCTGGTCACAGCAAAAGAGAAACAAAAAAGGGTAAAAACGACCAATTTCTTAAAAATTGAGAATATTTTTTTTTTACATTAAATGATGTATCCTACAATCTCAAAAGAAAACACAAATTTCAACAGCAATGGAAACAAATTAAACACTCTGGGGTCATCGAAAGTGGTAATTAGGAAAGTACTCACACAGAGAAAAGGGGGTGGGGGGTGAGGAAAAGGGGGGGGGGGGGAGTAATATTTGAACATGGAAAAATGTAAAATTTTGAGGAATTTATGTTTTGATGCAGTAAATTTTACCATGCTCTCGTAATCTAGGGTTAAATACTATTATTATAAATATATTTGTTTCAAGGATAAATAAAAATGAAATATTAGGATATGCTATTATGAATTTAAACTGAAATATTGGGATATTTCTCAGCACTGAGCTGTTAATTTTGGCAATTTTATTTAGATATTATCAGCTAAGCAGTTGAAATGTAAGTAACTTGAAATTTCTCTTCATAACTTTGAAAACTTCTATAATTTTCTTTAGTAATTAAGACATTAAGCATGTAAAAAGAGTATTTTTTGTGAATAACTTTTGGAAGGTGATGAAATGTTATCTAGCATTTAATTATTATGAAGCAAAGTAAGATAAGTGATTAGTGTAAGTTAATTTACTGAGAACATGTGGTTGGATTCAATCCCAATCAACAGCTTATAGGTTTTCCTGGTCTTAAATTTGATGTGGACGACAAAGAGAGAAAATACTGGATAGCTTGGTGATATGGCATGGAAAACAGTCAACAACATAACTGATACAATGTACTGTTGATAGAAGATTGTGGAAGGACATGATCGCCTATGTCATCTGGTATGGCACATGATGATGATGATGATGGTCTTAAATGGGTACTGTATATTTATCTAGGAAAGAAAAATGCACTGGAATAATATTGACCACATCATTAACAAATTTTTTGATGGTCACAAAAATATGAGACCATATTTTCAGTATCTCGTGGCATGAATGCAATTTTTCTTTTTATATATATATATATATATATATTAGGAAGAGACAATCATCATTTTTTGGCCATGTAATGAGAAGAGAACAAATGGAATATATTGTAAGAACTGGAAAAATTGAGGGACGAAGAGATAGAGGGAAGCAAAGAGAGAAAATAACAGACAGCTTAAGAGAATGGCTTGGCAGAAGGTCAACAACAGAAATGATAAATAGCTGCCGAGATCGAAAATTGTGGAGAGATATGATCACCTATGCCAGTAGGCACGGTACTTGATGATGATGATGATTTGACTGGTACATTTCCATAATTCTATGTTAGTGATATTATATAATATATTCTGATAAAAATATTTTTCTGAACAGTTGATTGTCTAATAGGTCAATATAGTACAGAACCAAAGTGTCTTGAATGTCCAATTGGAACATATCAAAATTCATCAGGGTCTGGTGAATGTCATGTCTGTATGCCAGGATTCTCTACAGTTGATATTGGTGCCACCAGTGACAAATATTGCCTTAGTAAGAGATTGATCTTGCCTGTTATAAAATATTTTATAATTTTGATTTGATTACTTTGTTTGAATTTGGAGTCACTAATCTTTTAACATTTGTTGGTCTCATTTTATGTTTAATTTATTTTCTAAGAAAAATAATATTTAATATTTTACATAGCAACAAAATAATTTAGTTTATAATTTCATTGAATATTTTAAACAACATTGTATTTTTATGACAAAATTCGTTCTTCTTCTGTTATCAGAAGTAGAGGTTTGCCAGAGAGAACACTAGACAGTTGGATGAGCTCTGCATTCTGGCTTAATCCATTTAGTAGGCCACTTGTTAGTTAGTTTTTCTTCATTGTATTATCTTCATTACACATTTAACAACTGACCATAAGTGCTTAGATCTTCTCATCAGCAAATTCCACAAAGTCAAAACAAATTTTAATATATGAGATAGTATAACTGTAACCTTAATTTTCTATTTATGCTTACAGCTAAATGTGCAGAGAATCAGTTCTCGTTTACTGGAGTAACACCTTGCATGCCATGTCCTTCAGGAACTCATCAGCCCAAGCTTGGCTCTAAACATTGTAAAAATTGTGAATTTGACAGTGATGGACGATCACAGTTTCCATATTGCAAAAGTTAGTAAAAGTATCTTGTAAAAGCATCTTTAAAAGTCTAGAGCAGGAAAAATTAATTTTTCTTTTCTTTGCTTTGTGTGTTTTTATTCCTATTTTATTAAAACTAATGATAACCAAAAAGAAAGTTACTTTTGCAGGATCATAGAAAGTAAAATATTCCATGGGATAAGTGCCTTGATCACAATTAATTTGTTTATTTAGAGTTGTGGATTGTAAAGGATAGGAAGTTAAATGGGTGAAAGGGATATTAACTCTTTCAGAACTTGATATTTTTTTTAGAATTAATTTTCAGTTTAAAAAAAATTTCATTGCATGCATTTTTTTATTTTACCTCTTCATGCTTGCTGTAAAATAGATAAACACTGTACATGTTAGATATAATTGGAAAGGAAAATGATTAAAGAAAAGTAAAATAGTAAATTGCTGATATTAGGCTCTTTGAAAGAGTAAGTACATTGTAAAATATACAAGATTTATATGATATAATGCTCACTTCAGACCGTTATAATTCACCTAACATTTGTTATGGTTAGAAGTGTTGCTATCCATTTTAGTGGCAATTTTAAACAGAAGTAAAGTATCTTAAATCCTTTAAAATGCAGCTTATTTGATGAATTTTTTACATTAACAAATGAATTTATGTACAATTATTCAATGAATTCAGAATCAATGCAATTATAATAAATTTACTATACAAATACATATTAATAATTTTATTATTTTTATAAATAAACTCATTACCAATTCTAATAGGCAGAAAAACATCTTTCCTATTCTTTGAATTAGTTATATAATCACAGCTACTTGATGTTTCAAAGGCAATAATAGTCCTTGTTCACCAGAAGTAGTCACCAACAAAATAGCTAAATCTATGCCTTCTAAATCTAGATCCAGTTTGTCTTGGTTTCTTACTGCTAGATTTACCATCAAAGAAAACTGTAATCCTAATTCTATCTGAGTCACTCAAAGAAAACCCTCATTTGTTTTCTGTTGTATATTTTTGGTCTAGTGACTGAAGTAGAGGTAGTGGGTGTGGTCATTAGTTGTGGAAAATAACATTACACATTTGAGTGAATATATCATGTATTCCACAACAAATATGTTTTTACAATGAGACTTATTCTATGTTTAGCAGTAAAAAATATTACTTAACATAAGAACCTGAATCACCACTCCATGAAACTAAAATTCAATAGCACATATTAGAACTTTTATATCAGTAAATGGACCTGCAGGATCCAAAGAGTGGACAGGTTGGCTAGCTGTGCTGTCATTGAAGAGTCAACCAATGGATTGGGCGGATGTCATCAATGCCCTCCGAGATGTGGGAAGGGCACAAGACTTTGACAACCATGAGTCTACATCACTTCTTTGGATGAAAGAGATGGGAGTTGAGATGGGCACAGCCAGAAGTGAGAAATTTAATGGACATATAAGAAGACTTATCATCAACTAACACAGAACTGGAGTCGTCAGTTGCTGGAGACTGCAGGACTTGCTGAGAAGGGGATCTGAGCACCTATGAACATGTTCAAAGTGCAATGATGATAAATCATAAATAACTCAATGGGCCTGCAGAGTTTTGCTAGTGAATCATTGTATAAAGATATATAGGGATATATAGAGATATCTGCAAATCATCTCTGAAAGACTTCTCCATCTGTGAAAATGACTGGCAACATCTGGCAAGTGATCGCACATCATGGAGAGCATGTATAAGGAACGGTATAACAACATTTGAGACTGGGCTAAGACAGGACTTTGAAGAGAAGAGACTCATGAAAAAGGATGGTAAACCCTGTGGATCAGCGAACCTGACCTGTTCATTATGTGACCGCGTGTGTTTGTCAAACATTGGTAGAATTAGCCACGAGAGAAGCTGTTCGGCAAAAACAATACCTCAAAAAAATACGCAATAGCCTCCACTAGACCGTCTGACAAGACGAAAAGGGCCATTTATATATATTGTATAAATTAATGGTTTAGAAAGAGTTAAGGTGTTAGATCCTCTACTAACTTACCTCACCCTTATATTAAGTGCCATCTATGGTTCTGTTTTTTTATAATGTATAAAACAACAAGAAAACTAAATTCAAACCAAGTGCAGGATATGTACCAATTGTCCCTTCCCTAGTAAGCCTTATCCAAGCCAGCAGCAGTTTAAATATTTAACGTATAGGCCTATATTAAAATCAGTGCTGATCTATTCACATAATAATGTCATGTACATACAAGATCCAACATTAAAAGAAATCTTGATTCATTGTGTATTTTATCTGTTATATCAACTATTATGATCAACAATGTAACATCTTCATTATGGATGGTGAAAAAAAAAACACTCGGACCTGGAGTCTGTGTACATTGATAATACAATAATACACTCTGGAGACACTTGGTCCTTTATTCTTCAGTCCTATAAGTCCCCCTGGCAGACCCCAGAAATGGGGAAATACAGTAAAGATAGTATTCATTATGCACTCAATATGTGCAATTGCAAACAATTGATTTGATTAAATGTTCCTCTTGCTTTAATTGATTAAATTTTCTTCACTTTTATCACATGCCACAGAGTTATGTGCACATGGAGAGTACAGTTTAGATGGAACCAGTCCTTGCCTTCTATGTCCATACAACTATTTCAGCCAACACAATGGCAGCAAATTCTGCACTGAATGTCAAGATAACAAAGTGACAAAGAGAGCTGGCAGCATTAGTCAGCTTGACTGTGAAGGTAAACTATATGGTTCAAGGTACAGCAACAACTTGACATTCCCTCAGACCTGAAAGTGCATGCTGACAGTGACCCCTACTTTCTTTCATCTGTTATTATGGGTGATGAAACATGGGTCTATGATTATGCTAACACATAAAATAAGTAACAATCCAGTCAATGGAAATGTCTGCAGTCACCTTGACTGAAGAAAATGGGACAAGGCAAGAACAATGTCAAGTTCATGTTGACTTTTTTGTTTTTAAAATCAAATTTTTTACAAGGAATTTGTATCCTCTTTCAAACAGTTAATCTTGTATTTTACAATGAGATCTTCTGATTCTATGAGAGAATATGAGAAGAAAGCAATTGAAAAATGGTGGAATAAAACATGACTTCTCCACCACATCAGTGAACAAGCCCATGATGCTCTCAGACTCAATGGTTTATCTTCTTCTTTTCCTTCCTCATTTGTCTTTCAGCATCAAAGAGAGATATAATTTGCGGTCTTTTGCTCTTTTGTTTGCCTCTGCTGCTGTTATGTTTTCTAGTGCTTCTATCTATCTATCTATCTATTGTCCTTTCGAGCCGAAGATGGCACATAGGGCAGAACCACAATCTCAAAAACAGAAACCTTGTGTGCCAAAATGGCACATATTGCAGAGATCGCTGCTCTAAAATATATGGCGCTGTTTCCATAACAATACTTTTTACAATATATGGCCCTTTTCGTCTTGTCAGACGGTCTAGTGGAGGCTATTGCGTATTTTTTTGAGGTATTGTTTTTGCTGAACAGCTTCTCTCGTGGCTAATTCTACCAATGTTTGACAAACACACGCGGTCACATAATGAACAGGTCAGGCTCGCTGATCCACAGGGTTTACCATCCTTTTTCATGAGTCTCTTCTCTTCAAAGTCCTGTCTTAGCACAGTCTCAAATGTTGTTATACCGTTCCTTATGCATGCTCTCCATGATGTGCGATCACTTGCCAGATGTTGCCAGTCGTTTTCACAGATGGAGAAGTCTTTCAGAGATGATTTGCAGATATCTCTATATCGTAGTTTAGGTCTGCCGATTTGTCTTTTTCCGTGTTTTAGCTCACCATATAGTATTTGCCTAGGAATGCGTTTTTCTTCCATCCGTTGGACATGCCCCAGCCATCTTAGCCTTCGACTTCTGAGCATCGACATGATTGTTAAGGTCTTAGCACGTTGCAGGACAGTTAAGTTGGTTATTTTGTCTTGCCATTTGATGTGCATTATTTTGCGGAGACATCGCATGTGGAATACATTTAGTCTTTTTTCCTGGTTTGAGTATGTTGTCCAGGTTTCGGATCCATATAGTAGTGTGCTAAGCACACATGTTTGATATATTAGGAGTTTAGTCTTTCGAGTTAGTTTCGTGTTGTTCCATGCCCTTTTTGTGAGTTTGCCGAAGGTCGTAGCTGCCTTACCAATTCGACAGTTTATTTCTTCATCAAGAGAGATGGTTTGCGTAACTGTGGATCCAAGATATGTAAATTTCTGTACTGATTCTAAAATTTCTCTCTGATTTTTACAATGACAGCTTGTCAAGCCATCGATCAACCTCCTTAGTCGCCTCTTACGACATGCCTGGAAGGTCACAGTGTCACTATTCTTTACCTCCCTCATAATGAGGCCCCGGTAACGCACAGGAAGTGCTTCTAATATTCCATTAATCCTTCTTTTTTCAATGGTTTATGGCCAGAACAATATGACAGTGGTGCCCCATCCTCCCTATTCACTAAACCTTGCACCATGTAATATTTTCTTGATTCAAGAACTAAAAATGAAGCTAAAAGATGGACAATTTCAGAAAATGGAGCAAATTCAAGCAGTCACAGGCTGTTCTCTCAAGTTGAGAAAAAAATTGATTCCACTTAAGAAACTTGCATTTTTAACGTTGTTGTCAACATGCAGAAGGAGAATACTTTAAGGGTGATGGTGGTAAATAACATCTAAGGTACAACATTATTTTTTTGTAATTTTAGTCTGATAATTTATTATTGCATCTCATATGATTGAGTGGCTGGGAGAATTAACACATTTGCTACCAAAGTGTTTAACACACTGTGGCTGCACTGTTTTTTGGAATAAAAAAAAACTGTGACATAGCAGCAAAAAAATGTTTGAAAATTGATCTAAAACATGCATTTTTTGGGGGGACTTTTTATTAATGAAGTCGAAAAAGCAGCTGATAAGAAAATTACAACGTTGAATCAGAAATAATTGTGAAAACCTCAAATTAAAAGTTGCAAAAGCTGCTTGTAGTGTGGAATGTGATAATTTAATTAGTAATGTTTGAAAAATAAAAGCTTTGGAGACACCAGGATACATATTTTGCACCATCTGTGAAGAGGGACTGAGTACATATAATCTGCACAAAGTGTAGTGCAGTTGATTCTTTCAAATCAGTAGTAATTTAATAAATATGACCCTTATCAAATATATATTTATTTTAGAAAGCTATATTATTGTATTATCAATGTACACAGAACACATTTCTATTTTCATATATTCCCTGTAGCTTATGATCCATGTCAGGATAACCCATGTAAATATGGGTCACAATGTCAACCTAATGGAAGATATTTTAAATGCCAATGCTTGCCAGGTTTTACAGGTTAGTTATATATCCCATAATTCAATCTGTCATATTGTAAAGTTTTTTCTATACAACATTTTAATGTAAAAGAGTACATTCTATTTTGTAAGATTTTCATCACATAAACAAAAAGTGCGGAGATATATCATATTTTTTTCATCATCAGTTTACATGTCCTTTGCAGAACGTTGCATTCACCATAGCCCATCTGAAAGAATCTCTTTCTTTAATGAGATCTCCCACTTCCTCTGTTGTCATATTCAAAGTCTCCTTGATGTCTTGAGACCATGTTCTTCTTGGTCTACTCCTGATACATCACCCAGGAACCATGGCTTCTATATTTCTTTAATCAATCAAAACACACTCTGATCAAATTTAGCAAAATAAACTAATTTTGAATATATAAATTTAGTAGTTAGTTCAGAAAATGTGTTTTTGAAATTTTGCCTAGTTTTTGCACATGTGTACATGTATGTCACGGCTTTTGTAATGTAAATATCATCATCATCGAGTGCCTTCTCCGCAATGAAGGTTGGCTACCATGGAGTGCCATTCTGCTCTGTCTCTTGCTTTGATGGTGCCGGTTGTCATAGGCTGATTTGTCCATCTTTTGATGTTACTCGTCCATGTTAGTCTTGGTCTGCCCCTGCCTCTTTTACCTTGTATTTTCCGCTCCAGGATTACTTTTAGTAGGCTGTTGTGTCTTTTAACATGGCCCAAAAATCGCATTTGTCTTGTTTGAATTGTGCTTAGTAGTTCTCTTTTCATTTTTAGTTGTTTTAAGACTTTATCGTTTGTTTTCTTTTCCTTCCATCCAATTCTACCTATTCTTCTATATATCCACATTTCAAAGGCTTCAATTCTCTGTTCTGTTTTCTTGTTTAATGTCCATGTTTCTGCACCATATAGGAATATTGAGAAGATGTAACATTTAGTAGTTCTCTTTTCATTTTTAGTTGTTTTAAGACTTCATCATTTGTTTTCTTTTCCTTTCATCCAATTCTACCTATTCTTCTATATATCCACATTTCAAAGGCTTCAATTCTCTGTTCTGTTTTCTTGTTTAATGTCCATGTTTCTGCACCATATAGGAATATTGGGAAGATGTAACATTTTGCTATTCTTAGTTTTAGCCCTGGTGTTATTTGTTTTGATGTTAGTATGTTCTTTTTGACATTAAAATTACTTTTTGCCATTCCTATTCTTTTGTTTATTTCAGTTGTACATTTTCCATCACTGGTTATAGTATGTCCAAGGTAGTTATAGTTCTGAACTGTCTCCAGGTACATTCCTTCTATTTTGATATCCACTTGTGGGTTTTGAGTATCTTCTTTGTTTATGATCATAGTTTTAGTCTTTTTGATATTCATATCTAGTCCATATTTTTTGCTTGTCATGTTTACTTCATTAAGTAATTGTTGTAGATCTTTAGGATTTTCTGCTAGTAGTACATCAGCATATCTTAGGTTATTGATTATCTTTCCATTAATTTGTAGGCCTGGCATCTCTTTGCTCAGTGTATAGATTTAACAAGCTTGGTGATAGGATGCATCCCTGTCTTAACGTAAATATAGTGTTAGTCTATATTATATATTTTCTTCTTTTTAATATATGTTTCAAGAAAGTATGTCTTTGTGCATAGATTTGTGTGTATCTGTAAAGTTTTTATTGGTCTAGCTTACAGATTTAATAACAAATCACTTGAAGATGGACTATATATTATAATAGCATGAAACCTAACCTTAAGTACTAGTTAATATTTGTATTTTGCAGGTCTCTAAAAACTGCAAAATAATATATTTCTTTCAGGAGGTTTGGCAAGGTTTCAGTCAAGTTTCAGACAAATTGTTCAAAGACTTAAAGCATACAGAAATACATAACTCTTCTCCTCCTCCACCACTTTATTCCAGTTTAACTAGATTTGTCAAGACCATGTGTCATTAATGCCATTGCACTTTGTCAGAAAAATAATAATGATTTCAAATCCTGGTGCTGGACATGACAGTCCACAAACTAAATAATGAACTTACTGCTAGTGGAGATTTCTGAAAACATCCATGCTCATAATGTAACTTGATCAAAGTGAAAAGCCTATCATAGAGAAGCCACATATGTTTTTTGTAAGGTCACCTCCTAGGAGCTCTATAACTGGTAGATATTGTTCTAGTGACGTAATCTATTTGTGTCTACTAAGTAGACCAGCGTCATTCTGATAATTTCTTGGCATCTATTTCACAAATGTTACAATACTAAATGCAGGCAGGAAATTTGTCCCCATCTGCCTTATCTGTGATGAAATAATCACAATTATTTTCAGGCTTAATGCCATTTCATACTTTAACAAATAGGCATTATTGCCAAAGAGCAGATAACTCACATAACCTAATTTGTAATGGAACATTAGTATCTGAGTGGTTAGTGTCTCTCTATTGACAAGAAGGTTCGTAGTTCAAATTCTAAACAAATTTATTTTTGACTGACACAACTTCAGGATTCACCAGCCTCTGAAAATATGCGCCAGAGCATGTTTTTTAGAATGTAGGGTGGCCTGGCATGAAACTTATCACATTATTTAATAAAATGTTCTGTTAGTTTCTAAAAAACATAGATACCAACACTATATTCCCATCATATATTCCATTATAATCATTAATAGAGTCCTTTACTTTTTTTTAAAAACATGGTTGGTGAAAAAGATAAAGTAGAAACACCTGAAATTACTGCTCATCGGTAATTCATCATCATATTAATCAGCTTGTTAATAATTAATTAGAAAATAAACTTGAAGCATCTTAGCAAAATAAATTTGTCATAATCAAATCAAAGTGGCTAACTATTTAAATGTCATATTATTAAATTTGTGTGTGTGTGTGCCTTTGCAACAATCCAACGAGATTGAAAGGGATTAATCAATGAGATTGATTCTGAATTCTGGGCAATACAGATTCTCCACACACATTATTATGTTTTATGTTACAGAAAGGTAATTTCAGTTTTAAGTTAAATGAAAATTGCTCTTCTTATGAGGGAAACACAAACCATATTTATTCCCTACTAAGCAAACATCACTTGAGATGGCTAGAATATGTGACCTGTGTGGAGGATGGCAGAATTTTGAAAGACATTACATGCATTGAGCTGGTAACAGATGCTCAACTTATCAGCTAACCAGCACCTTGTTTTAAAGAAACCTGCTCGCATTACATGAGGCAGTTGAATATCAACAGTACAAGCCTACAAACATATGCCATGGATAGATAGAAGTTTTTCATAATGGTAAGAAGTGACATGAAGATCAGAGATGATATGAGATAAAAAAAAAAAGACATGGCAAGAAAAGAGAAGACACAAGAATGAAGACACAACCAAAGTACCATTGTCAGCCTCATCATCAAACTACATCTGCTCTATATGTGGGCATGACTGTCACTCTAGAAAATGATTATTTAGTCAAAGCAAACTATGTGTGCTATTGAGTGACCTACACATAGATTTATCTCTCAAGAAAAAATAAATTATTATTGTTACTATTGTTTCTATCTTCAGATAGTATATTCTTCATGACATGCCTAACATGTCATTTAAATATGTGCATATAAGTTAAGACATAAACTTATCATCTCTAAATTTGTTATCAACATAATACAGGCCCAACATGCCAAGAAAAAGTTGAGATATGTGATGGTCAGGTTTGCCAAAATAATAAAAGATGTGAAAGAAATGGCAACATAGTCACATGTTCATGTCCACCAGGTAAATGAATGTCATCAACTATCTTCTTTTCAAATAAACTGCCTTTAATATTTTTTGTTTTAGCAAATTATAGTTGTCTATTTTTAATTCTTCTTAGCATACACTGGGTTAAGTGGACATGGGTGTGTTGTGTTGCTAGTTTATGGCAAAGCCACACTATCTGTGTCTTTCTGTCCAATACATCTGTCTTTGGCATATGTAGATTTCCTTAACAATTTTTTTAAAAAGGCAGCAGCCATTTTGGCCTAGTCTTTTTGACTTTTAGCTTTTTATAATTTTATTTTTTGTATCAAAGTATCTTAAATTTTACATGCAAATTTTTACACCATAAAACTGTTGAATAAATCTATTTTTTTTTAGTGAATAAGAGATGATTCTGTTGAATTTGTTTTAATTAATTAATTTTTCTAATACAATTGCTGTCTCTTTTAAATTTATTAATTATGTAGCAAAAAAATATGTTTATTTGCCATCACTACCAATATGTTTGCTAAATATTCCTGACATTTCTGTCTACACAAATGCAGGGCTGGATGGTATTGCTTGTCCACTAGAGGTGACTGTGATTGATCACTGTTTGTCAAATCCCTGTGTCTATGGATCTTGTATGAATACATCAGAATCATTCAACTGTTCCTGTCACAGTGGATTTTATGGAGAAAAGTATGCATATGAAAAGATTATTTGTATGCATTTGTGTATAACAACCATACAAAGAAAAGATTAAAAGTGGTATGGTTTACAGTTTTATGTGGGTGTCCCCACTTTTTTTTCTCTTTGTTCTTTTCATCCTTATCATCAGCTTTACAGCAGCTCCTCATTTTTATGTATGTGTATGCATTATTGTGCTTTTATTCCATTTATGTATAACATAATTTAGTTTATGGAAAGTCTACTCAAGTATAATATAAGAAGAAATAATTCTATCTTGTTCTGTGACATATAGAGAATATGGTGTTAGTCCCCATATTTTTGAGGCCCTAAATGGCTTTAAAAGAAACAGCAAAAAGAATGTAAAATGAATAACATGAAAATAAGCACTGAAAAAAACTGATGTTATATCAATAGGAAGACAAAAGAAGACATTAAACAAAGCTATAGATGAAAAAGCTTTAAAAAAAGTAACAAACTTTTAATATCTGCAACAACATCTATGAAGATGGTACATGATAAAGAAATAGGCATAATGCAACAAGGCAAACCAAATATTTGACTGATCTCAAACAAAATTGGGCTTGAGATCAATCATGAAAAGACTAAAGTCTTGAAAAGCTTAATTCCAATAGATGACAGAATATACATGGAAAACAAAACAGTGGAAAAGATCTTACTTTATCTATCTTGGAAGTCACGTTGATTGGGAAGGAGATACAAGTAGAGAAATTAGAATCAGAATAGCTAAAGCAGCAATGCCTTTCAGAAGCCTTGAAAAGTTGTGGAAATCAAAACTCATCAGCACAAACACAAAACTTAGACTATTCAAATCAAATGGATTATCTAACCTTAATTATGCATGTGAAATCCTGAAAACAACAAGAGACATAGAAACAAAGTTGAACGCATTCAAAAATAAATGTCTAAGGAAAATACTTGGTATAGCGTGGAACGAATTTAAAACAAACAAGGAAATTAGAGAAATCGCCAATCAACCACTAATATCTTCAGTAATCAAGAAAAGACGATGGTCATATGTTGGACATGTGATGAGGAGAGATAATAACCAAATAACAAAGCAAGCCCTCATATGGGAAACAACAGGTAAGAGGAAAAGAGGAAGACCCAGAGAGACACTGAGAAGAACATTGATCAGAGAAGCAGGAATCGGCTCCCTCAATGAGATAGAGTTGCTTGCACAATACAGAGACAAATGACAAGATTTGATTAAAAAATGTTTACAAGCATTCAAAACTATCTATCTATTGACCTTTCGAGCCGTAACCGGCCCATAGGGCGTAGACCAAGATACACCTTCTCCTATATGGATTTTTTTTGTTCTAGCAGTTTTCTTTTAAAGATATTTTATCAAATCTCGCCATCTGTCTCTGTTCTGTGCAAGCAGTTCTATCTCATTGAGGGAGCCGACTCCTGCTGCTCTTGCCTCTCTCATCAATGTTCTTATTCAGAATTGCTAGAATAAAAATTTAGATAAGAGAAAGAGTATCTGGGCCTATGCCCTATGGGCCGGCTACGGCTCGAAAGGTCAATAGATAGATAGAAACCAAATATTGGGACGGCTATCCCCTATACTTCAACACAAAGCAATACCTATTACCATCAAGAAACGTTTTATACAGAGTATATTCATTCCAACATTGTGCTACCAATGCCAAACATTGTCACTTTTGACTAAGCATAACAGAAAGCTTGTCATCACAGAGATGAGATGAGAGAAAAGCACTTGAAGTGACTAGAAAAGAAACATCAGAAATTGTATATTATAAGAAAAAGAGTAGGCAATGAACACAATACTAAGCTACTTACAGAAACAGCAAATAAACTGGCTTTTCCATCTAAAATAAATACCATGGGATTTCTTACCATACAAAGTATATATTAAAAGAGGAGAGGGCAGACCCAGAGTAAGATGGACAGACAATATCAAAGAGCAGTGCAACATCAATTGACAATGAGTGAAGCCGCCATAAAGGTGAGAACCAGAACTTTATATGTCCCTTGACACCTGAACGGGTACGAGAGGAAGTGAAGAAAGAGAAGCTCAATTTTTTTTTTCACCACTATTCTATTTTTTGGTAATCTGGTCAGTATTATGCATAATGTCATTGTTTCCTGGAAAAGAAAGCTGTAACTCATTTAAGGCTGGGTGACCTAAACTGTTATCAAGCGGGATTGAACTTGACCCTCTGGTTCTTAGTCAACTAATTCATTGATCACTGCTCTACCACAGCTCACACACTTAAAGAGGTAACATTAATCAAATATCTACTGATGGTGATAGAAAATATATCAAATCCTGGGTAAACAGTTAAAGTACTCATCACACCTTATGGGTATGGGCAATATGATGCTTGTGCTCATATTTCACAATTTTATTCACATAGTTTATATATGATTGAAATAAAAACAAATTTATATTTGATAAATAGCTGTGGAGAGACATGATTATCAACACAAGCAGGCATGGTGTGTGAAGATACCCATAATTTTCCATGACCTTTGACAAGTTTATGGGTCATGTGATCTGTGTTGTGTCAGCTGTCCTCTCTTAAATATTTTTTCAGATGTTGAGTGAGCCCTATAACATGTCAGTCTGAAAGACATTCTTCACAATTGTGAATAGAACCCAGACCACTTTGGACATAGACTAATGAACTAACAACTTTGCCACCACATCTGTTCTTAGATCCTTATGTGTTCACATTTCTTTCTTATCATAGCATGTCTGAAAAAAAAAAAACAAATGTTGATTATTTTTTTGTGGAACATACTGTGGACAGAGGTCGGGTTCGATCCTGATTTAGGCTTCCGGGTTCACCCAGCCTTAAATAGATACAGGATTTTTCCTGGAAAAATAAAGCGGCACTGGTGTAATACCGACCCCTTTACCCCAAAAATCATGTGCTGAAGGTATGTAAAAATTATGGTCATTAACACCATATTCCCTATACACCACTTGGTGTGACAGGGCTCATTACTGTTTACTTTACATACTATGGACACTCTTAGTTTTTTGGCCTCACTGAGAATTTATTTGTTGATCATTACTTTGCAGCTGATTGTGAATATTATAATGAGTTACTTTATATCAAGAGCCAAGATACTACACAAGAACTGTGGTGAAAATGGTTAGTAGACTACTTGCAATAGAATCAATGGCAACAGCTGATCACCAAGATCCTGTTCCACCTCACTGGAGTGACAGGTAAAAAATTAACCAATCTGATCAATTGAGCAGGGACTGAGATGGAAGGCAACATTGTGCCCAAAAATGACATGCTGAAAGTGAAAGTATTGGGTCAAAAGGTGTAGATATCACAGCCTGAAATAAACTAAAACAAAATTAACCTATGCTCACTTAGCACTTTTTTAAGAGCAGATAATGAAGAAGAATAGTCATTGTATAAATAGAAGAAGAAATAAGAAAACTGCACACCTAATTACAGAAGACTTGCAACTTCCTAGTTCTTAAGATTTGTTTGTACAATTTTCTCAGGTGCGACATGAAAATAGACAACTGTGTAAATGTTACTTGTTATAATGAAGGAATTTGTATGGATATAGTTGTTGGCTTCCAGTGCTTATGTGTAAGTACAAATTTATGGCATTGTTGATGAGGATGATAATGATCTTACAATAAATATTATTTGTAAAGATTTTTAGTGATAAGCATTGAGTTATTAGATTTATGTCAGAGATACTCTTGCTACCATAATCTAATCTCATAGTGTTATTGTTATCTCATTTATGTTTTATTTCTAGTTATGGCCATCATCAGTACATTTGGACTGCACCCAAAAGTAACACTCCATATCTTTACTGAACACACTAAAAGAATTAGAACTTTGTACATGTAGGTGGATGCACATTGCATGCATCCCATATCAGCATGCATAACATGTCTTACATTCATTCTCGTGAGCTATGATCTACTGTAAGCTTTTCCCAGTCTATTTTCACTATTGATTAAATATTTCAGTTATTTTTTGCAGTTATAATTTCAACCTCATTTTTATATTATGGAGTTATAAATTATCAAATACATGCTTAAGGATATGGTTGTCGCTTTCTCTAACATGTTTTAGTCACTTTAGTCTCTGGTTTCTGAATGTTATCACAAATATATAGACCAGCATAGAAATTGCAAAATTATAATAATTTTTGTTGTTGTTAATAGGCAGAAGAATTCACCGGTATTTACTGTAATGTAAAGACAGATCACTGCCAAGTAAATTACTGTCTCAATGGAGGAACATGTGTTGATGGTACCAAATCATTCAGTTGTTTATGTCCTGATGGTAAGTCTTATAGCCTAATCTTCATGTGTCTCAAAACACGTGGTACAAAATCAGCACAAAGATGTATTTGAAAAATCTCTATTGATATTTTCATTTATAGAAGAGTACTTTTTTCTGTTGCGATACAATTTTTGCCAGCAGGAGCTTGAAAAAACAAAGGATGATCTTCATAAATGATTACTTTGTTGATCAGAATCCAGAATATCATCTTCTAAGACTATTTGAGCTATTCTGCATCATACCAATGTTGTAAATCTACCAGAATATGTAGATGTAGAAAGCTCAGTCAAAAGCAGCTTTCCAAAAAATGAGGAAGATACTGTGCAATCCATTTTTGACAATAGAAACACGAAAAAGAGTTCTTAAGTGTTACTTAGAGCCAGTATTAACATATGGATGGGAATCATGGGCAATGGGACAACAAACAAGAAAATCACTGGAGGCTAGAAATGTGGTTTTACAGAAGAATGTTGAGAATACCATGGACAGCTGAGAAGAGTAATGTAAACGTTCTAAAAGAGGCCAAAGCAAAAAGAGAGCTAATTTCCAATATTAGGAAGAAACAATCATTATTTTTTGGCCAGGCAATTAGAAGGGAACATATGGAATATATTGCAACAACTGGGAAAATTGAGGGATGAAGAGACAGAGGGAAGCAAAGAGAAAAGATACCTGACAGCTTAAGAGAAGATCAACAACAGAAATTATAAATTATTTTCGAGATCGAGAGTTGTAGAGAGACACAATCACATATGCCAGAAGGCATGGTACTTGATGATGATGGTCTAATAATGTATTACACGTGTTGTAGAAAGTTTACTAATCGCATTATATTTGTTAGCAAAGTGTTATTTACAAGCTTAAATAGCATGTTGAGTTTTTATATCATTATAGATGTTCTGTCATATGTTTGATGGAGGGAAAAATAAAGAAACACTTTTTAAATCTTGATGCAAAACTGGGTTATATGAACTGTTTTTTTATTATTACTCATACATTTTAAAAGTAGCTATTGTAATTTTGAGTAGTCTCTTTATGATTTTTCAATATTTTAACAGTTTATTTGTTATTGTTATTTATAATAGCATTCATTCTTTGGCAGGCTTTACTGGTAATTTTTGTGAGGTTAACAGAGATGAATGTGCCAGTTCACCTTGTTTGAATGGAGGTCTCTGTCAAGATGGAAACAATTCTTTCAAATGTTTATGCTTGGTATGTAATTCTTTTCCTTAGTAAAATGTGTTTACAATAAGCTATATTGCTCATATGTCTATTCATGTTCTTGACCCTCTTTTGCCTCTCAGTTTTGAGAGGAAAATTGTGTCTTTGACAATATCCTTTGATTTAACACATAGTGCTTTATGTTGCATCAGATATTTTGTTTGCCCATCCTTTAGGGTAGGAGAGGTGGGTTTGTCCTCCTCACCTTTTTTTTCGTTGCATCTAATTGTTAATGCTCATTTGTGGAATATTTGGTGGTAACTATTAGTCTTTGAGGGTTGTATGGTAAAAAGGCAAGGCATGGCCTATGGACAAGATCGTCTTGAGTTCAAATTTCACCACAGAGCAAAAGTTCATTTCTTTGAATTCATTGTTTATTTGTGGCTTTACCATCCCCTGAACTCTGAGTAGTGAGATCCAATGTCTAGCTCTTTTGGACAACAGCAAAATCCTTAAAGTCCATGTGCATTCTGTACATATTAAAGAACCATTGGCAGCTAGAAGTTTGAAAGGGTACCATATATAGTCACTGCCTGGGCAAAAATTAAGAAATACAAATTTACCTAAATATCCTCAACTCCTTCATTTTCAAAGTCTTCATGGGTATTACATAGTTTATAAATCTGATCTGAAACCAACTAAGTTGCTTTTTCTAGCATGTGACAATGATAGTGATTACTGTGACTGCCAGTAGTTGCATGCTGGGAAGGAGATCTCAGCATTATGAAGTTGTCCAATGTGCAGTTAAGCTGATTTGCCAACAAAAGTAAACTAAGTTTCATTACATGTCCAAACCATTTATTTTGTTGTCTCTGGATGAAGCGCAGAAATAGAATTACTTCCACTCAGATTTATTCATTTCTTATTTTGTTTCTTATTGTAGCAATAAGAAATTTTATGCTCATATGCATATGCTAGTTAGTCATAATTTGATTTTAACATTTTAAAATCTTTTTTCCCTTCTACAGTTATTATTATTGCCATTTATTATACAAACATTAAAAAATTAAGGTAATTATTCATATCAGAATCTATCTATTTATCTGATATTCGTATGAGCCAAAGACAGCAAATATTTTGCACTCCGTTCCACAAATATATGCTATTAAGTATTGGACTATGTATAAGATCCAGAATGTCTTACTACCTGCCCTATTCTGGGTAAGCCTTCCAATTTTGGTAAATAGCTAATGCTGTTGTTGTTGCCTATCACCTCAATGTTCTTCTTAGTGTTTCTCTAGGTCAGCCTCTTTTCTTTTGCTCTGTTTCCCATTTGAAAACTTGCCTTGAGATTCTCTTGTTGTCACTTTTTATCACATGATCAACATTTGCCCACCTACTTTTCCTTATTATAGGTATTATTGGATATGTGTCCACTTCTATTACTATTGCACTCAACTTGAATTCATTTCATGATATATGAAGCATTTTCTTGGGACATTTGTTTTTGAAAGCATCTAATTTATTTTCTATTTCTTTATTTGTTTTCAAGTTCTCACATGCATAAATAAGAGTGGATAATACATTTGATTTGAAAATTCTAAGCTGTGTTTTTGTACTTTGTAATTTTGATTTTCATATTTTATTAGGTTTCTGAAAGTCATTGCTGCCTATTCAAATTCTAAGTTCTTTCTTTAGATCTTCTTCCTGATCTATGCAATTTCTTAGATATATGAAGTGATCTACTTTTCCATTGCTTTTCCTTTCTGGTATATATTTTTACTGCTGGATGAATTTGATTTTTCATTACTTTTGTCTTTTCTTGGTTGATCTAAAGTTCTATTTTGCTAGTCATTGATGACAAGACATTTGTTTTTTCTTGCATCATGTTCACATTGCTACTAATAAAAAAAACGATATAAAATATAAATAAAACTTTTGTCATCTGCAAAACCAAGGTCCTCTTTTGAGACCCAAATATCCATTTAATTGCCTTTGTTACCTGTACCTCATTTTTGTATTTAGAAGTTAATGGCAATTCCAAATAACAAATACATGTTTCTTTTCTTACCTTGTTATATTTGCACACTGTAATATTTTTATTTTTATGTTGTTTATTGTTTATCCTTTAGCTTCTCATCTATTATCTAATTTTTTTCCCCAGTGCTTATGTGTTTATATTGTGGCTTGCAAATTTGTTTCTATTAAGTATTTTGTTTGCAGAAGTGACTTTTGTTGAGCTAAAAATTATTGAACTTAAGATTTTCATGCACTTCTTATGTTCCATTAATTTTTAAATGATTGCATTCAGTTTTAATGCGTTTTGTTTCCAGTTTTTTTTTTTCTGTGCAATGTGTCTCTCCCTAGTCAGCAAGAAAGATAAAATATTGCACAATGCAGCATTCACTCCAGATAAAAACATTGTCATTTATTAGTTCAAAATAGTTGCTTTATAGTAGGATTTATATAACATTTGACTAAAAGCTTGTGTAAACAGCCAGAATACAAAGGAAATTGCTGCGAATCTATTACTGATTCATGTGATGTACAGCCTTGTCTAAATGGGGGCACATGTTCCACAGTTAAGGACTCTCAAGTGGAATTTTCCTGCAACTGTAAGGAAGGTAAATATGTAATATTATTGAGGCATATTATCCTATATGAATGTTAATATTTTAACAGACAATGCAACATACATATGTATTTTTTTTTATTTTTATAAATCTTTATTTCGGTTTTAAAACAATACATTCCATTTTACAAACAATAAATTCCATGTATGTAATTTGATGATGATGATGATGAGTAATGATACATATATTTTCCATGTAATTTAAAAGTTAAGCAATCTATTGCACCACACAACCAAAATTGCGACACACATTCAAAAGAAAATAGGAGCGACAGAGGCGACAATAGACTTGATCAACCCGGCCTGTGTCGGCGACTTAATAGGTGAAACTTTCTTTATGCCTGTCGCCACTAAAGGTAGCTAAGCGAGGCGACAATAGCCCCCGACGTCTGTGTTTTGACAGGTGTGGCGTTTCGTCAGCGGCTTAACTGATAGCTTGTCCGCCAGTGAATGATTAAAACGAGGCGGCAATAGCCTCGAGCACCCGACGTCTTGCGGTGCTTGCTTTGTGTGGCAAACAAGGGAGATAAAAGTCTTGACAGGTGTGTCTTTCCTTTTGAATAGTGGAAAATCAATCATTCGCATTCTTCCATTCATTCTCGAAAATTTAATTTAATTGTTTAAAAATGGACATTGCTCTTTTATTATCTATCTATCTATCTATTGACCTTTCGAGCCGTAACCGGCCCATAGGGCGTAGACCAAGATACACCTTCTCCTATATGAATTTTTGTTCTAGCAGTTTTCTTTTAAAGATATTTTATCAAATCTCGCCATCTGTCTCTGTTCTGTGCAAGCAGTTCTATCTCATTGAGGGAGCCGATTCCTGCTGCTCTTGCCTCTCTCATCAATGTTCTTCTCAGTGTCTCCCTGGGTCTTCCTCTTTTTCTTTTACCTGTTGTTTCCCATATGAGGGCTTGCTTTGCTATTCGATTATTATCTCTTCTCATCACATGTCCAACGTATGTCGAATGCGTTCAACTTTGTTTCTATATCTCTTGTTGTTTTCCAGCTTTCACACGCATACGTAAGGGTTGATAGTACATTTGATTTGAATAGCCTAAGTTTTGTGTTTGTGCTAATGAGTTTTGATTTCCACAACTTTTCAAGGCTTCTGAAAGACATTGCTGCTTTAGCCAGTCTGATTCTAATTTCTTTGCTCGTATCCCCTTCTCGATCAATGTGACTTCCAAGATAGATGAAGTGATCGATCTCTTCTACTGGTTTGTTTTCCATGTATATTTTGTCACTTGTTGGAATTAAACTTTTCATGACTTTAGTCTTTTCATGATTGACCTCAAGCCCAATTTTGCTGGCTATTGATGATAGTTCATTTGTGTTTTCCTGCATCGTTTTTATCTGATTGCTGATGAGAACTATGTCATCAGCAAAGTCCAGGTCCTCCAAATGGTCTCCTTGTATCCATTCGATGCCTTTATTACCAGTGCAGCATTTCTTCATTATGAAGTCCATAACAATTCCAAATAACAAGGGCGATAAAATACATCCTTGTTTAACCCCAGTTTCTATTGGGAAACATTCGCTCAGTCCTTCCTCTGTTCGAACTGCACATGTGTAACCATCATACATGTCTTTGATAATATTTATGATTTTTGATGGTAAGCCATATTGCTTCAGAATTTTCCACAAAGAATCTCTATGAATACTATCAAATGCTTTTTTGAAGTCGATGAAGTTAAGTACAAAAGGTTTTTGCTTTTCAATGTGTTCCTCCAATATAAGTCGTAGAGTGAAAATGTGGTCAAGACAGCTTCTCCCTTTTCTAAACCCAGCCTGTTCTTCACGCATTACTGTATCTATTGAATCCTTTATTCTATTTAGGATGATTTTACAGAATAATTTTGAGGCAACTGACAAAAGTGTCACGCCTCTCCAATTGTTACAATCTCTAAGATTGCCCTTTTTTGGGATCTTAACAATGATTCCTTTTTTCCATTTATGAGGCGTCTTCTCTGTTTTCCAAATGATGTTGAACATTTTTTGGAGATGTATTAAATTATGGCTATCAATTGCCTTGAGGATCTCAGCTGTTAACTTATCCTCTCCAGCAGCCTTGTTATTGGTCATTAGCTTTAAGGTGGTTTCTATTTCACTCAAGGTGAAGTCATCTAAATTTACATCTAATTCTGCTGCTGGTGTTTCAGCTTCAAAATCTATTAAACTGTGAGGTAGTGGACGGTTAAGAATTTCTTTGAAGTGTTCCGCCCAACGGGCTTTTATGTCTGCGCTTGTTGTTAGCATTAATCCAGATTTGTCTAGAATTGGTGTTCCACTGGATGTATAGGTGTTTGTCAGCATCTTTTGTACAGTATAAAGAGTTCTGCTGTCTCCTGTAATTGCAGCTGTCTCTGCTTTCTCTGCCAAGTTGTCTATATAAGCTCTTGTATCTCTTCTTGCCGAACTTTTCACTTTGTTGTCTAATTCTTTGTATGTTGCTTTTGCCAGAACCTTTCCAAGATCTGTCTTTACATTAGTCATGGCTCTCTTCGCTTCTCTTCTTTCTTTGATGTATTTCCATGTGGTGTCTGAGATCCAAGCTCGTTTTTCCATTTTCTTCAGTCCAGCACTTGCTTCTGCTGCTGTCATTAGTATTTTGCTCTGTGAGTCCCACATTTCATTGATATCTAAGTCTATTTCACCAAGTGCTGAATAACAATTACTTAGCTCTATGTTAAACTTTTCCTTTATTGCTTCATCTTTCAGTTTATGACTATCAATTTTATGTGTAATTGACCTCTTCTGTTGGTTTCTAAATTTTAATCTTATTTTCCCAATGCACAGGTTGTGGTCACTATTAACATCAGCACCTCTGTATGCTCTTACATCTATTAATGATGATCTGAATTGTTGTTTAATACATAGGTGGTCAATTTGATTTGATGTTCTATCATCAGGAGATATCCATGTTGTTTTGTGGATATTTTTATGTGGAAATAATGTCCCACCTATAACTAAATTTTCTATTAAACATAATTCTATTAATCTTTCTCCATTCTGACTTGTTGTATTACAGCCTTCTCTCCCCATCACATGTTCCACTCCTGCGTTATCTTGTCCTACTTTGGCGTTGAAGTCTCCCATTACAATTAAAAGATCGTGTTTTGGTATTTTGTTTATAAGTTGTTGCAGTTGGTTATAAAAATCATCCTTAACTTCATCATCAGCTTCGTTAGTAGGCGCATAACATTGAATAATTGATCTTTTATTATAAATAAGTAAAAACAAATTAGCATTAAAAGTTTTCGATTGGTAAACGGCAGCATTTCTGCAAGCCCACACTAAATTCCTATATTCCGATAATAGAATTAGGGATTTAGTGTAGGATTGTTGTGTTGTTGTTTTTGGCAGTGTGTTTAGCATGATAGATCTGTATATGTCTACTTTCTGTGTAGTGTGTGTTTCTAGTGTGTGTTGTAACTCTGTTCTTGCTGGTAAGATTGTGCTGCATTTGTAGAATATGTGTTCTTCTGTTTCTTGTATGTTTCGCCTGCAAAGTTGGCATTTTGCTGCTTGTCTTGTGGGTGTCATGCTGTATATGAGTCTGTATGTAACTTCCCTTGCTTTGGGAGCGATGTGTGGGTTGTGGAGGTTTGTGAAAGTGCTGGTGTAGTCTGTGAGAAAGTATTTTTGACCTCTCTTGATTCTGAACTGTAATGGAGGTGCTTGCTGTTTAATGAGGTGTTTGTAAATGGTGTTTGTCTTTTGATGTAGTAGATTGTCGTGTCCTTGGATGGATTGAATGCAATTTTTGTAGAATGTGGGTGTGGGACCGAAATGGTGAGGTATTGAGTTGTTGGGTTTTCTGAATTTGAGTAATCTCAGTCCCATGTAATAGTGTGCGAAAATATGATTGTCTGGTTGTTGGATGATGCGGCTTACGTGGCTTATTCTGAGAGTTTTAATTTTTGTGTGTATGTCCTGTAGTGAAATACCTCCTTGTTTTTTGTGTTGTATTAGTGTTTTGTGTTGTATGCTGTGTAATGTGCTTCCAAAAACAAAATGTCTTATGAGTTTTCTTATGTCTGTTATTGTTTGCTGAGGTGGATTAAAAACTGTAGCTATGTATATTAGTTTTGGAATGATGTAAGTGTTTACAATGATTGTTCTGCCAAAAATTGTGGATGTTTTGTATTTGTATCTCTGCAGCATGTCTGTTATCTGTGTGACTAGGTTCTGCCATGTTGGTTTGTGTGTTCTGTTTGGGTTGCAAGGATATATAATTCCATACAACTTGATGTTAGGAACAGGTGTTAGAGCAGAGGGAAAGTCCACTTTGTTCTTCCACCTGCCTATGCCCATGATGAATGATTTATGTGTGTTTATCTGTGCCCCGCTACCTTTCCCGAATTCTGTGAAAGTATTGAGGATGTTGTCTATTGATGTGATGTTTGATGGAAAGAAGACAGTATCGTCAGCGTAGGCTAACAATTTCTGCTCTCCTTTCCCTGGTGTGAATGTACCTTTAATGGAACTGTCTTGTCTGATGCTCTCTAGGAGCGGTTCTATGGTCAAAGCGTAGAGTAAAGGAGAGAGAGAACATCCCTGTCGGACTGATCTAGTTAGTCCGAAGGCCTCTGTGAACGAATGGTTCACTAGGACTTTACTTTCAGGTCTAGAATACAGAATGTGTATCCACTGTCTGAAGCTTGTTCCTAAGTTGCAGTTCAGTAGTGTCTTGTGGAGAAAGGAATGAGATACTCTGTCGAAGGCTTTTTCTTGGTCGAGAGATAGAATAGAAGACTGACTGTCTTTGTCATGAGTGTACGTTATGATGTCTCGTATAAAATGTGTGTGGTGGTGGATGTTTCTGCCCTGTACACTGCACTGTTGATCTTTGTGAATGAGTGTTGCCATGAAGGGTTTTAGTTTATTTGTTAGTGCTTTTGTTAGTATCTTGTAGTCTGTGTTAAGTAGTGAAATGGGTCTGTAGTTTTTAAGAAGTGATTTGTCTGTGTTGTCTTTGCGGAGTAATGTTATGTAAGACATGTTTAAGCTTGGAGGAAGCTGTTTCTTTGTGAATGAGTCTGTGTACATTTTGAGAAGAAGAGGGCCTAGGAGAGGAAAGAAATGTTGGAAGAATTCTATTGTGAGACCGTCAGGTCCCGGAGATTTGTTCTTTTGCATTGATTGTATTGCGTTTGTTATGTCAGCTAATGTGAGTTCTTCGTCTAGTTTTTCCTTGTCAGCGTCTGGAAGTTTCCTTGTGTATTGCATGAATTTGTCTTGTATGTTTGGATGTGTGTTACTTTCCGTATAGAGGTTCCTGTAGTAGTCTTCAAATGCTTTTGTTATATTGGGAGTGTCGGTCTGTGTGTTGCCGTCTGCGTCTATTATTTTCCCTATTTGTCTGTTTCTTTGTATGCTTTGTTCTATTGCCATGTATTGTTTGCTGGGAGTTTCCTGTGTGATTGTTTTTAAGCCTGTGCGAAGCAGTGCTCCGTGAAATTTGTGATGTCTGTGCTGTTCCAACTCCTCCTCTAGTGTGAGGATGTTGGTTGCATGTCTGTCTATTTGTTTTGTTAGTTTGATGGCTTCTTCTAGTAATTTTTCTTGTCTTAATCTGTGTTTGTTTATCTGTAGTGCATATATCTGTGTTCTTTCCCGTATAGTGTTTTTGAGGAGTTCCCAATGTTGCTGTATGTCCTCTGTGTCTTTGTCATCAGTGTATAGCTGGATAATTTGTTTAATGTGTTCTGTATATGTTTTGTTCTGCAGTAGGGTGTTATTGAATTTCCAGTGAGGTGACCTCCTGAAATGAGTGTTTGTGAATGCGGTGTTAGTTGTTGCAATGACTGCCTTGTGGTCTGTAAACTGGAGTGTATTTGTGATATGTGTGGCCTGGCTGATGTAGCTTGTGGACGGGACGTAAATCCTGTCTAAACGTGTTGCCCTGTTGTAGAAGTGGCTTTTGTGTGTGGTGTCCATGCCGTGTGGGTGTGTCTGTCTATACACATCTGTCAAACCGTGAGTGTCAATTATTGTCTGTAAAGTATCTAGTTGGTGATTGTCGTCTTTATTTGTTTTCGTTATCTGCTTCCTGACCTCTCCTCCAATGATATCCATATCTGTCAGGACGCAGTTGAAATCTCCCCCTAAAATAATGTTTTGTCCCCTGTATGAGCCTGCAAGCAGGCTGTCTAGTCTGTCATAAAATATAGGTTGCTGACCGTAATGTGGTGGTGCGTGTATGCAAACTATGGTGTATGTGTGTTTGTCTTCGTCTTTACTTGAAGTATTGCTGTCCTGCCGTCACTATCTCTGTCTTTCCTAATGATCGTCCACCTGTCTGATGTTTGTAAAATGGCCACACCTGAACCTGTTTTGTTTGTGGCTAGGCTGAAACACGCATGCCTTAGGCCTAGCCGTGTTGTGATGCGGGATGCGTGGTCGTCTGTGTGTATGTTTGTTTCTTGTAGTAAAATGAAGTCTGGCTTGTGTTTGTGTATGAGTGTTGTGATGTGATCTAATTTGGACCTGAGGCCCTTAATATTTAATGTTATGATGGTAATAGTTGCTGCCATTTGCCAAATGATTTATAAAAATAAATTCTATTGACATATGTACATGACAGAGTATGAGTATTTGTAAATGAAGTAGTTTTGACAATATAAGTGCCTACAGACCTGCACTTGCATTCGCCCACGTGCTCGCAAATAATTTTGAAAAAAAAGGAAAGTTCACTCACATGTTCACCACAAATTAATATAAAACAGTTACATTCACCCACGTGCTCGTTAAATGTTAACATAAAACAGGAACATTCACCCACGTGCTCGCAACAAGTTAAAATAAAACAGGTACATTCACACACGTGCTCGCAAATAATGATAATAAAACATATATATTCACCCACGTGCTCACAACAAGTTAAAATAAAACAGGTACATTCACCCATGTGCTCGCAAATAATTTTGATAAAGTTTGTACATTCACCCACATACTCACAAATAACTATAATAGAACATGTATTTTCACCCACATGCTCACAATTTAATATAGAAGTAACGTAAAAAGTTATGAATATAAAAGAATTTTCTGATGATACACTTACGTGTCTCTGTCGTTGAACATTAACACATATGATACACATTTTCCAAATGAATTTAAAAAACAGTTAAATTTTTGTTCTTTTTCGAGTTTGTTTTTTTCCGTGGCGTCGGCATCTCTTGTGTCGAGTCGTCCTCAGTGTCTGTATTAATGACTAAACGCCCCATTGTTGGAATTTCTGCTTGTATTAACTCCTCTTCGCTCTCTGATGATTCTGCTGCAGTTCTCTTCTTTTGACTGGTGTGCCGGCGTTTTTTGCCGGCATGGACTGTGACGAAACCGTCACTGTTTGGCGCTTCGCCGGTTTTGTGACTGTCAATTTTGGTCTTGTTTTCGGCCGTCTCATTTCTTGTTTCTGTCTGGTTGACAGGGGTTGGTTCCTCTGATGGGAGGTTTTGCTGGATCTCTGTGTTGGCAATGATTATTTGCCTCTCTTGATCTTCGACTCGTCGCCTTTCTATCCTCTGTTTTCTCAGAGGACATTGACTGTCCCAGTGGGCGTCACTGGTACAGTGCGTACACTGCGTACGGCGGCCTGGCAGTGTCACCCACGTGGTGACAATTCTCCCACTCTTTGATCTCACTTTCATATAGTGAGGAATGGTGACTCCTTCGACTGGGTTGTATCGAAAGATCCAGTCGCATGTTATTCCTAATCTTCTGGCCTCCGCCTCTTTGTCGCCTGTCATCTTGGCGACGAGTTTCTGAACAAGGTCTTCATCGATGGTTGGGGGTAACCAATGGATCACCCCCTTCTGCTTTTCCTTCTCCACGTGTTCGATTTCGAAGGAAAGTTTTGGTGTAGCCAAATCTATTTTTTTCCCCTCTAGCTTCTTGTATATTTCGTGATGTGTGCCGCCGAACTGAGTGTAAAGTACCACTTGAAGGGGGTGTCCAAGCGGTACAGGCTGGTGATGCTGTTCTGTCCGATACCGAAGGGTCCGGACAGAACTCCAAGCAGAAGGTTAAAGTTAACTTTCGAAATTTCCTGACCATGAATATTTACCACAAGAGTGCCGTTTCTATGAATGAGGTTTCCCTCAAAGTCTCCTTCTAGATCAAAAAGAGGCACCTCCATTTTTAGTGACGTATTTGTCACCACAGTTTCACACACAATAATGAAATCCGATGGCACTGAAACACAATAACTCCAGATAAGAAAAAACGAGTTTGCGGTCGGTTTAAAACGTCCACTGGAATTTCATAAACCCGGCCACTCATACATATGTAAGTATATTTGGCCAAAATTAAACATTCCATACCACGAGCCTCAAATACTGGCTCTAGTTACTGATGTGTTGAATCCAGGAGTCAGTTTTTGTGACTTTTTAATTTCTCAATGTTTCCATAATTATTTCCATTAAAACTTTGTAATTATTTTTGTTTAATATCTTTTCTAATTTCCTGAGCAAATTGTCCAAACAAACCACATTTTTAGATCAATTTTTATTATCTTCTCGTTTTTGTTAAAAATCTTTTAAAATTTGTGAAAATTGGCCATGCCACAATACATTACTCCCCTTTATAATGAATATATTAAATAAAAGGATTGTAAAGATATTATTTTAAATAATATATTATAAAGTTGGCATTTTGTAATGATCAGTTGTTGGTTACACTTTTAAGGATTTGTATAACAATTATTATATTTGTCAAATCATACATTATTTTAAAATAGACAAGAGTTCTAGATGAAGTTATTAATAAAATGAAAGGAAAATGATGTTGAGAAAAGAATTCTAAGAAAACTATACACACACAATTGTAAGCAAATTATATATAATCAATAAAATGTTGATTTTGTTCTGAAGGATACACTGGGATAAACTGTGAAGTGGACATTGAGGTCTGCAATCCAATGCCTTGTAGTATACAAGGAAGTTACAGTTGTGAGAAGAATACTTCACATTTTAAGTGTAAATGTCTGCCTGGGTGGAGAGGTAAGGCATACCTCTAACTGTGACTTGAACTTACAGTGCCATTTCTTTTTCATGCAAAATGTCTCTAAGAAGCTGTCATTTACTTTTTTTTACTTTTACTACATGTTTTGGGAAATGCTGTGACAAGTGGTGAAGTGAATATGAGGAATCCTTACTGTATTGAAACTTGTTCCATGGATAGAACATAATGTAATTTACAGCAGAAAAACAGTATGTCTACATTATATAGATACCAGAATTTTAAATAACAGATTATTTATTTTTTATCCATTTTCAACATCACTATTCTTGCAACTCATAATGAAGCATTGAAAAGTCCCTTTTTTAAAAATTGTATTGTTCTTTAGTGAGCTTTGATACTAGCTCCAGTGTATAATATTTCACTAATTGATCTCTTAGTGTGACAATGTTTAAGGAGCACCCTGGGCATTTGTAGTGTTCCTAATTATTTGTGATATCTGTTGTTTTCATATCCACAAGTATGCCTCTGATGCTTTAACTCTTTCTGAACCACTAACTAGGACATCAGCTCCACTAATGAAGGTACTACCAGACATAAACTGACATATCGGCTTGGAAAGAGTCTATCTATTTATTGACCTTTCGAGCTGTAGCCGGCCCATAGGGCGTAGACCGAGATACTCCTTCTCTTATCTAAATTTTTGTTCTAGCAGTTTTCAATTCTTCTAAAGATATTTCATCAAATTTCACCATTTGTCTCTGTTCTGTGCAAGCAGCTCTATCTCATTGAGGGAGCCAATTCCTGCTGCTCTTGCCTCTCTCACCAATGTTCTTCTCAGTGTCTCTCTGGGTCTTCCTCTTTTCATCTTACCTGCTGTTTCCCACATGAGGGCTGGCATTGCTATTCTGTTATTATCTCTTCTCATCACATGTCCAACATATGACCATTGTTCTTTCCTGATTACTGAAGATATTAGTGGTTGATTGGGAATTTCTCTAATTTTCTCGTTTGTTTTGAATTCGTTCCATGCTATACCAAGTATTTTCCTTAGACATTTATTTGAATTTATTTGAAAAGGATCTACCTTTGAATATTTTTATAATACTTATAATAAATAATATATTTTTTCCTTCAGATATTGTCAATAAATTAACATCAACAAAACAGAAGTCATGAATGTCACCAAAAATAAACAGAACACCAACATAACTACAGAAGGCAGGCAGCTAAAACAAGTAGAGGAATTCAAATACCTAGGAAGTTTAGTGACAAACGATAATTCTCAAACAGCAGAGATAGAATCATGATGCAACAAAGATTTTCAAATCATTGGGCAGTTATCACCACTATTGTCCAACAAGGAAATAACTCCAGAGGCAAAACGAGCACTATACAATACAATCTTCATCCCAACATTGTGCTACCAATGCCAGACCTGGACCTAAGATGCAAGAACAATAAGTAAAATAACCTCTACTGAGATGAAATGTGTTAGACGAATGACAGGAAACAGTCTGAGAGGTAAGATCAGAAATGATGAACTGAGAAAAGAGCTAGAAATAGCACCCGCCATAGAATATATAAAGAAACAACAGAATAAATGGTTTGGCCACGTGAAAAGGCAGAAAGAACAAAACACAAAACAATGAGCCTTCAGCAAATGTTGTGAGAACACCAAACCCAAAGGTCGACCATGAAAAAAGATGGATTGTTGGAATATTAGAAGCACTAGGAAAGATAACAGCAACAGAGGCAAACAGACTGCAAATTATATCTCCCCTCGATGCTGAAAGGTAGATGAGAAAGGAAAGAAGAAGAAGAAGAAATCATCAATAGATTGTTTCTTTTTTTTCATTTTTTCAACCATTTTCCTTTCCAGTAATGTATAACATGTACCACATTTAATTATATTATTGTGTGAAATTGTAAAATAAAAAAGTCATAGGATGGAATTTTTCTAAATTGAAAATTGATCTGGTTCAAATCTAAAAAAAAAAAACATAAAGTCCACCAAAGTCCAGAAGGAGTTAAACCTGTCACTTAGTGTGGCATCATGTCAGAGAGATAGTTAACTCTCAATGCAGTTGATGAACATAAGCTTTTTACACACTATCCTATAATGAAACAGCTAAGATTTGTTGGGCAGATGTGAGAATTGTTTATAATCAAGCCTAATTATATTCAAAGAGTTAGACATGGAGAGACACAGAGAATTTCCTAGAGGATCAGTTTGTAGGAGACAGAAATTTGCCAGTGGAATTTGTCACAGAGATAGTTTATTATTTTAATTGTGATAGTGAGTGGGTTAGTCATTAGAAAACATATTGACAACATAAGTCAAAATATAGAATCATCAGAGTAATTAATATAGTGTGCAAGACAAGTGTAGTTTACAAATTGCAAGAAAACCTTGGAGTTAGTATTACATCAAGTCATCAAAAGTACATAAGCTGTGATTCATTATATTAGATCACAATGACCAAGATTGAACTGCCAGAAGATTTGATGTTGTAGATGTGAGACTAGCCTAATGATATCTGTTTTGGTGGATATTTGTGAAGAATAAAAACTGAGTTAAGGTGGACTTAAGGTGCTGTGTGATTTATTAGCGATGTGCAAGACAAATTATATTTAGTGACTTTTTCTTTAGTTGTTTGTAATCTTCCCTTTCCTCCTTAATTATTAAGTCTTGTTCTTTTTCTCTCTCTTTCTCTCTTCACTTCCTCGTGTACCTGTTCACTTGGCAAGGGAGATGTAAAGTTCTGGTTCTTGCTCCTTTTGGTGACTTCAATCTTTGTCAATTGTTGTCGGACCATTTCTTTAAAAATCTGTCCCACTTACTCTGAGTCTGCTCTTTTGCACTTCTATCTTTTCCTCTTTTAATATATGCTTTGTATGGTAAGGATTCACACAGCATTCCTTTTAAATGGGCGAACCAGTTTATTTGTTGTTCCTGTATGTAGATTAGGATAGGTTCAATAGCTACTCTTTCTACATATTGTTTCTACTGCTTTTTGTGGGATGTTGTTTGCAGATAGCCATATTTTATGTCGAAACTATTAAGTTTGTTTCTTTTGAAAGTTACTAAGAATTGGTTTTACTTCTTTTTTATCTACTTCTATTTTGATTTATGATTTTGTTTGGTCTCTTTTTGCTACAATCAACATTCTTCTGTAACATCTTATTTCAGCAGATAAATCATTTTCATTAATTTTTGTTTTTGTTGACATCCATGATCACATAGATTTCACTATATTTATTTTGTATTATTTAACTATATGTTTAGGACTTCTTTGTAATGAAAAGATTGATCCGTGTAGCAGTAATCCTTGTCATAATGGAGGAACATGTAACAGCAGCAGTGATATTTTTAAGTGCAACTGTCCACCAACTTTTGCAGGTCCTACATGTTCTGTAAGTAAACAAAACTGTGTGTCTGAGTATATATTTGTGTGTTTATGTAAACAGCATTTCATAAGGAGGACTGAAATAAATTAATGTCTTTGAGATTAAATTAATTAGCAACAAACATCAAGTAACACATAGGGATTAGAAATGTGATATGTTAAGGGATATATATGTCTGTATTATTACAGACATATATATATTATAATACATAATAGTATTGCTATGTTGAATGGTTTTGCTTTCATCTTGAGCAGTATAATCCTGTATGTATGAAATGACTTCCAGTCAATATGGTGGATAGGCAACAGGAACTATTGAGGTCTGTCTGTAAAGTGTTCCTTGTTGCAGTTTCCTCATATTCCAAGTCCGGCTTGCTGCCAGGGCTACTGAGTTTAGTACTCTGTTCCTACTGTGAGCTGTGTTTTTCATGTGGATGGTGTTTTGACATTCTGATTGCTTACAGTGAATGATATTATCATATGGCAAAGGACAGTTTGGTTGTGTTCACTTTCAGTGTGGCTATGCCTTATGTCTTTTGACATGTGCTGTGGCTGCTATGATGGAGACTGCAGCTGCGTTTCTTTGTTTGGATCCTTCAATGAGATGAAATGTTAATTCAGATGATTCCACTGTCCATGGGCATTTGAGCAATTGTGGATTTTAATTCATTTGCAGTGATATGTGCCTTCAACTAACTACAACTGCAACTAAATTGTATGTCCAGTGGGTAATCATACATTTTTATCCTTCTCATTTTATTAGTATTCCTACACCTGTTTGATGTTCTGTTGTGTTGCCTGAATATATAAATGTATATTCTTCATCTTGCATGTACCCATATTCTTTCCATCTTGTCTCTGATATGCCTAAAATATTTATGTTTAATCATTCTGCTTCTAAAATAAGATTTTCCAATTTTCCTTCTTGATACAGAGTCCTAACATTCCATGTACATATTCGTAGATCTTTCTTCTGACATAAATTATAGTTTCTCTCCATGGCTTCCTTTGGAATAGTATGTGATAAGGCTCCAATCTCATTCATGGCGGTCAGCCATATTCGTCTTTCATGCCCTGAATATTAGTTCTTGTGTACCATATACTTAGATGTTTTCACTTTCTGAGCCATTGATCATTTCTGATTCTCCTCTCCATCTACCATCACAGATTTTGTACATTCGGGACGGACATTCCCGGTAGGCACCATCATTGCCAGAATAGATGTTTGCCTGTCGAACCACTTTGTCACTTTAGTCTATCAATTATAGGTTAATTATGTCAACACAAGAAGAATCAATAATATTTCACTTTTTCTTTATATTTTTTTTTCCCCCAGCATTTATGTCTTTTTGCAATAATGTGTTAGTTTTTGTTTTATTGTATGGTGCAGATTTGTTGATAATGAAAGAATGATAAAATTTAATGATTAATGTGGGTTACATAACAGAACTGAAGCTATTCAATTAGAAATACAGTTGCCCATGAACATTTTTGTTTAAAGTAGCAAAGATAGTTTCAAGAAAGTTCTGGAATAAAATATTTTAAAAATAAAAGACCCTATATAAATTATTGGAAAGAAATAAAATGTTTCTGAAATGCCAAGGGATGTAGCACATTATGGAAATTGTAGAAAAAGGTTTCATGTGTAAAAGGAAGAGAGCTGCATCATTTCCATAGAAATAAATAATGAACATAAAATGGTAGTACAAAGTAAACATCTGAGATGTCCTACAGCATTCCAGGCTTCCATCCATTGCGTCAACATTCAGGGGTCAACGATAAAATGGCTTGGATATGTTAGAAGAATGAACAAAAATTGCACTCTGAAGCAAATATTGTAAGAGGAATTCACATAAAATGGGTACATCAAAAAAGAGAGAGCACCCCTGAGGGAATTATCTATTAATGAAAAAGACTAGAAATCTGGCAGAGCACTGCATCAAATAAAAAAAAAATGGAAGAATTAGAACAATAGCAATAGAAAATGAAATTAAGTCACAAACAAAAGATAAAAGAGGCAAGAGGAAAATAAAATATGAGCCTTATATCATTGATTTTCCTTGTTCTTTCTGCTACCAGACCTGTCATCCATCATCACCATCATGTGCCATACCAGTTGGCGTAGGTGATCATGTCCCTCCACAATCTTCTATCTACAGTGCATCATATCAGTTCTGTTGTTGACTGTTTTCCATGCCATGACACCAAGCTATCCAGTATTTTCCTCATTGTTGCCCACGATCTCTCTTTCCTTTTATTTTGCCAGTTGTAACCAAGTATTCCAACTTTCCTCTTCTCATGATGTGCCTGAAAAATGTTGATTGCTTCTTTCTGATGTTTTTTAAGAGCTCCCTTTTTGTGTTGGCCTCTTTGGGAACTTCCTCATTGGTCTTTTTAGCTGTCCAGGGAACTTTCAACATTCTTCTGAGAAATCCCATCTCTGTGGCCTCTTATCGTCTTTTCATTTGTTTGTCTACTGTCCATGATTCGCCTCCATAGGTCAGAATTGGTTCTATATAGCACCGATGAACTCTCTTTCACATTTTTATTGACATAGATTTGTTGCATAAGATATTTTTCATTTTCTGAAATGCTATTTTGGCCTGAGCTATTCTGCTTTTTATTTCTGTGGTGCATCTCCCATCTGATGTTATTATTGTGCCCAAGTATTTGAAACGTTGCACTTGTTTCAGATTTGTCTCGTTTATTTTTATGCTGCATAATGGTGATGATTGTTTCTTCGATATAACCATTACTTTTTTTTCTTACTATTCAGACTGAGACCTTTCTTGTTGCTTCTTTTACTATTGTGTCTATCATTTCTTGTAGTTTATTCTTTGTCTCTGCTATTAAGACTGCGTCATCCGCATATCGCAAATTATTTATGTTGTGACCGTTGACTTCAATTCCTTTTTTGTCTACTATTGATCTCATAATATATTCGCTGTAAAGTGAAAACAAATCCGGTGACAGAACACAGCCTTGCTTGACTCCTTGTTTTATAGATTGGAATTGTCCTGTTTGGTTGTTAATTCGTATAGCTGCTGTCTGTTGCCGGTACATGTTTTTTATGATTCGCAGACCCTTGCCATCAATGTTTAATTTCTCCAGCATATTGATTATTTCCACATGCTTTACTTTGTCAAATGCTTTCGTGTAGTCTATAGAGCACATATATAGATCTTTCTTTACCTCTATAGATCTTTCTATCAATGTTCTTAAGATGTATATTGCATTATTGGTGCCCTTTCCTTCCACAAATCCACATTGTTCCTCACTTATTTCTGGTTTTATTTTGTTCCTTACATGTTTCATGATTATTCTTAGTAATATTTTAGTCATATGGCTCATGAGACTAATAGTGTGATGGTCTTCACAATCAGTGGCTCCTGACTTCTTCGGTATGGCTACAAAGATAGATTTTAGTAGATCTTCGGGTATGTGTCCAGAGTTATATATGTCATTGAGTAATTTTGTTATGACTTGTACTCCCAGCTCTCCTAATGCATTTATCTCTTCGATTGTTATATTGTCAGGACCTGGAGCTTTGCCTCTTTTCATGTGTTGAATTGCATCCTCCACTTCACTCTGCATTATTGGTGGTCCTGTGTCTTCATTTGAATTGTTTAATTCTGGTCTTTCATTATCATATAGTTGACTGATATATTCTGTCCATCTTTCCATTGTCTTCTCCTGTCCAATTATTATATTTCCTTCCTTTGATTTCACACATCCTGAAACTTTGATTTCTTTTCTTCCTGTTAATTCATTTAACTGATTGTGCATAAATTTTGAGTCTTTCTTTTGTTGTTTTTCCATTTCTTCACATTTCTGTTTTAACCATCCTTCCTTTGCTTCACTGCACTTGTTTTGGATCTCTTTGTGCAATATTTTGTATGTTCGTTCTTCTTTCTTATGTTTTCTTCTTTCGTCCATTAGTTGTAATATTTCTTCTGTCATCCATTTCTTTTTGTTGATTCCTTTAGTCACTGATATTACTTCTTTTGATGTTTGTTGAATCGATTGTTTGAGCATTTCCCACTGCTCCTGGATGTCCTGTATTTTCTCAATAGCATTATATCTATTTTGTACTATCGTGCTGTGCTTATCACTCATCTGTTTATCTACTCTTAGCATATCTAGTTCTAATTTTATATCTCTTGGTGATTTCTGTGCCTTCCGCAGTTTTATTCTTATCTTTCCAACTACTGGTACATGGTCACTATTGCAATCTGCTCCTGGCCTTGTTTTAACCGATGTTAGCCCATTCCTGAATCTTCTCTGTACCAGTATAAAATCAATTTGATTGTGTACTTTTTTGTCTGGGCTTTGCCATGTCCATAGTCACCTAGGGTGTTGTTTGAACCAGGTGTTACCTATAATCATTTCATGTGTCTTTGCCCAATCTATCAATCTATCCCCTCTGTCATTCATCTCTCCAAGGCCATGCCCCCCAGTCACATTTTGCACTTTAGCTGTTCCCTCCTTTGCATTGAAATCCCCTAATATAATAGTTATTTCTTGGGGTTTACACTGTTCCATGGTCGCCTCTAGCTCCTCGTAAAAAGTGTCAATGTCTTCTTCTTCACTATTACTTGTTGGTGCATAAACTTGAATTATGTTGATATCCATTGGTCTGCCTCTCAATTTTACTAGCAGAATTCTGTCTGATACTGGCCAAAATCCTTTCACTGTTTTGCTTCTTTCTCTATCTAACATGATGCCTACTCCTCTTTCGTGTGTGGTTCCCCCAGAGTAAATTACATTTCCACTGTCACGTTGTAATAATCCTGCTCCTGTCCATCTCATTTCACATAGTCCCAAGATGTTCAATTTCATTCTCTTCATTTCTTGGCTGGTGTTCCTGTCATCCAACATCGGCAAAAAGAAGTGGCAAAACAATGCCAGATCTATAATAAGCAAAGATTAATATCAACCTACTTCCAACCTCCTGTGAAGATGCAAGAACATTAGATATATAAATAAGAATAGTAAATATATAATAATTTTTTTGTGTTTTTTATTGTTTGGATCTTGTATACTGTAGTCCTTTTTGCATTTATTTCATAAGTAATATATACTTTGTTTTACTTTCATATTTCTCTACAAAGTTGTATCCTCATATAATTAAAAACAATAGTAATATACTGAGCAATCTTTTATCACTGTTAAGGTTTCAATAAACTCATGTCAGTCACAACCATGTCAAAACTTGGGAAGCTGTGTAGAGGAACCTGCAGGTTATTTGTGCCTGTGCCGTCCTGGCTTTACAGGTTTCCTATGTGAGCTAAATGTTGATGAGTGTGAGTCAAGTCCATGTTTAAATCAAGGCACATGTCAAGATGGAGTCAACACATTTATATGCAGGTGACATTTTTTTGTAAAATTAATGTTTCATTGAAAAAGTATTTTTGTGGAAATATTTCTAAATAATAATTGTTATTGTCTTTTGTCCTAATATCAAAATTATTGTGTGTCTAATTAGGCATTTGTATGTGAAGTAGTACTTAATTTTCAATTATAAATTTTACAAAAGTATATGTATATTTAATAAAATATCTTTAACATATAACACTGAGGTGAGAAGCCTTTTAAATGGGTACCTGATCCCTTTCAGGGAAAGTGAAGCGGCACGGGCGTAATACCGACCACATTACCCTAACAAAAAAATCATGTGCCGAAGGTCTGTAAAATATATGGTCACTAACACCATATTCTCTATACGCCACTTGGCATGATGGGTGTACTTTACTTTTACTTTTACTTTTTTTTACTGAGGTGAGAAGCAGCAACAGAAGACATCAGCTCCCTTGATAAGTCCTGTGCAAAGTCTGACACTTAATAGCAAAGATCATCTGACACTTAATAACTAAGATCATTGAATGTGGAAAGTCTAGAATTTCTGCTAATGTGCCTTCTTCAGTTCAAAAGGATAATAGACAGACTGACAGACAGGCAGGAAGATGGACAGACAGACAGACATTTTATTGTCATAAAATATTAACCAGTTGAGGTGCTGCTTTGAAGAATATTTAAAAAGAAGAAAAGGAACACAAATATGCACATATTTGTCATTGTCACTGAGTACCCATGAGCATGTCTGGAGTGCTATGAGAAAATAAACATAAAATTGTATATGACACCTTAACGAAAGGAAAACAGAACAAAAAATAAACACTTCAGCCAAGGCCTTCATCAGTGAGACAAGACAAATGAATATAAAAAAAACTTTTACTTAGCTTATGGCTGCATCTCCACCCAGTCCAAAAGAAATTGGAATGAATGTGTAAATGGGTAATCAGAAAGTAACTGGGTCTGGCCAATGCTGGTTACATAAAACCGCCTATGGGCCAAGATGGACTACAGTGTGCCAGAAGATACAGAGGAAATAATTAAAAGATATAAAAAAACAGGGAGAAGAGCCTCTACTAAAAGGAAAAATACAAAAATAATTGTGCTTTGATGTCAATCTAAAACAAGAAATAAGCTTTTTTTGTCAAATAAGTAATGGTGTTCTTGTTGGTAATGTTTTATAGATCTATGGATCTGTTCATCTGTAAATAACACAATTATTTGTAATGAAGACATTTTTATTTTTGCTGAAACAACTACACTATAATCTTATGCAACCTTTGGGCATAAATGACTAAATGACTTAGTATGACTTTATGCTTCCAAACTGATCTTAAACGAAAAAAAACCTGTTTTATACAGTTGCCAGAAAGGTTTTGCTGGAGATCTTTGTGAAGTACATATTAATGAATGTATACGACAGCCCTGCCAACACAATTCCACTTGCAAACAAATTGATGGTGACTTCTTGTGTATCTGTAGTACAGGTAAGATGCAAGTACTTGACACTAAAATTAAATATAAAATGGTAAATTGATAAGTTCTATGATACCTTCAACATATTTTCAGAATATTAACTCTTTGACTTTAGATAATACTTAAAACAATTATTTTTTTAATTGTCCATTATGCTATTAATATGTCCCTCCCATTAACATACTTTGTTTCCTGTTGTGTTACATACTCTCTTTTATTTGATCTAAAGTTTGACTAGTTTTAACTAAACATATTACAGGAGTTAAAGAAATAATCAATTAAAATATTCTTGTGTCAATTTTGTTTCTATCAATGGAAACATGTGATCAGTGATGATAACTTTTCTCCTTAAGAATACTATTTTCTCTGCTATTTTTGACACTTCTTACATGCTCACAATAACATAATTTGTGTTTCTACTTTAATCTTTCTTTTTTCCAGGATTCACAGGAAAACACTGTGATATTGAAATTAATGAATGCAGCTCTAATCCATGTCAGCATTTAGGCACATGTATGGACCAGGTTGCTAGTTTTCATTGCATTTGCCCACAAGGATACTCTGGTGCAATTTGTGAGAATGTCATAGATAAATGCCAGGATCATATAGTTTGCCTCAATAATGCAACATGTCAGAACATAGATGGTAAAAATATATGTCATTGCACCCCTTACTACACAGGAGATGATTGTGGGAAAGGTATTTGTAAAAAATATTTCTTTCTTTAGAATGACCTCTGCATCACCTGTCTTTTCTTTCATTCACAAATATGATGTGTTTGGTAGAGAGAATATGCTTTTGCTAATAAAATATGGTTAAAATTCAGTATAACAGATCTTGATATGTTGTTGTAATTATATTTCATTGGTGATAGTGATTAGGGGTGTGTATTTTATGGAGAAACCTGATCACGTGTGTCAGCAGGCATGGTACTTAATGATGATTAAAAAAAATTTCCTGAATATTAAAAATAGGATAAATGTGTGCCAGTAACATTAAATCAGTTTATTAGGTGTTAACAAATTGATTATATTTTTGTCAATTTTAAACTGTTAACAGAAAAAACTGCCAACTTTGACCTTCATTTTTTGGGAGGTCACACTTTAAACAGCCAGCCTGTATTCATCCAAGCTGGAAACAAGAATGAATTGACTTTGTGTCTGTGGGTAAAATTCAGTAAAGCAGAATCAAAAGGAACATACTTTGTGTTGACATCTGATGATGGGTATGCAGGTTTATTAACTTTACCATTTGTGATATCAATTATTTATTATGATATTAAGCTTTTTTTATACAAATCATTGCTGGAGGTTGCAATCTGATAATCAAAAATATTCTTAAGCTAATGTTTTGATGGGGAGGTAGATCTACCATATTCTAGACTATATGGTGTTTTTCTTCTGTTGTTTTCAAAGTCTGAACGCACACAATACGTCATAGATGAAAATAATACTGGTTTCTATATATCCTTTTTCATCTTCACAGACATATTGAAACAAGCAGATATTGATTCTAAATAATAACTATCCAGTTCTGTTTTGCCAAGTAGCTTCTCTCTTGGCGGATCCTATAATATAGGAATGACAGATCCGGCTGCAGAGAGAATAAGACAGTTTTAATGCCTTAACTCTTTTCACTTGTGTCTCTTTTTTCTTTTAATTTTGATTAAATTTCTTTTTAAAATGTTATTTTGATTATTTTTATTTTTGTTTTCCATGTTCTATGATAATCTGGCAGCTTTTTTCCCACAAATGAAGAATTCAAAGAAAAATTTACAGAGATTTTCTTAGAGGAAACTCTAACAGAGAAATTCAAGAAACTCCCTAATGAAGTAAACAAAAAATAGTGAAGAAGAGTGGATGCAGTTTAAGAAAGAAAACAAAAACCAACATTGCTACAAAAGTATATGGAACAAAGCTAAGGACAAAAGAAGGGAAGAAGAGCCCACCCCATGGTGGATTGACACAATTAGAGAAGCAATTAATGAAAAAAAGAAACTATTTCAAGATTGGGGGAAGAAGAAAAACCAAAAAGAATATGAAAAATATGCCTTAGTCTGGAAAAAAGTTAAAATTTGGATCAAAGAAGCTAAGCAAAACACCTGGACAGAATTTGGATGAAATATGAGCAGGGACTTCAAGATGACAGCCACTTGAGACATTTACAAGGCAGTGGTATCATCCTAAGAGATAAGATCAGAAATGAAGAACTGAGGAAAAGTCTTGGAATAATTCCCGACATTGAACGCATAAAGAAACAACAAATAAAATGGTGCGGCTATGTGATAAGGCAGAAAGATCAAGGCACAACACAACATGGCTTCAATAAATTACTCTAGTACACTAGACCCAAAGGCAGACCATGAAAAATTGGATTTATGGAATACTAGAAATACTAGAAAATGTAACAGCAGCATAGGCAAACAGAAGTGCAAAAGACTGCAGATTATATCTCCCCTTGATACTGAAAGGCAAATGAGGAAGGAAAGAAGAAGAAGAATGAATGAAGAATTCACTAAGTGACATCTATCTATCTATCTATTGTCCTTTTGAGCTGAAGACGGCACACAGGGCAGAACCACAATCTCAAAAACAGAAACCTTGCGTGCCAAAGTGGCACAAATTGCAGAGATCACTGCTGTAAAATATATGGCGCTGTTTCCATAACAATACGTTTTACAATGACAGCTTGTCAAGCCATTGATCAACCTCCTTAGTCGCCTCTTACGACATGCCTGAAAGACATATGCTGTTGCAAGTGATATCCCTACAGGCATATTTGTATCTCAGTTTTGATCTACCCACAAGCTGCTCCTCATATAGAAGCTCCTCTTATAATATTTGCTTGCAAATATGATTGTTGTCTGTTCTTCTAATGTATCCAAACCACCTTAATCTTTGAATTCTCTGAGTGTGCTATGGATGAAAGTATAAAGCACTGCAGGAAATCTGAATTGGTTACTTTGTCCTGCCATTTAATTTTCATTATTTTTCTAAGAAAGAAGAACAGACATACAAAATATTGTACAAAGAGATTTTAAAAAATGCAGAGAAGCTAAGGAAGGATGGTTAAAGCAGAAATGTATACAAATAGAAAAACAACAAAAGAAAGACTCAAAATTTAAGCACAATCAGTTAAATGAATTAACAGGAAGAAAAAAAGTCAAAGTTTCAGGATGTGTGAAATCAAAGGAAGGAAATATAATAATGAGACAGGAGAAGATAATGGATAGATGGACAGAATATATCAGTCAACTATATGATGATGAAAGACTAGAGCTAAACAATTCAAACAAAGACACAGGCCAATCAATAATGCAGAGTGAAGTGGAGGACGCAATTCAATACATGAAAAAAGTCAAAGTTCCAGGTCCCAACAATATACCAATCGAAGAGATAAATGCATTAGGAGAGCTGGGAGTACAAGTCATATCAAAACTACTCAATGACATATATAACACTGGACACATACCCGAAGATCTACTAAAATCTGTCTTTGTAGCCATACTGAAGAAATCAGGCACCACTGATTGTGAAGACCATCGCACTATTAGTTGCCTGAGCCATATGACGAAAATATTACTAAGAATCATCATGCGATATGTAAGGAACAAAATAAAACCAGAAATAAGTGAGGAACAATGTGGATTTGTGGAAGGAAAGGGCACCAATAATGCAATATACATCTTAAGAACAATAATAGAACGATCTATATAGGTAAATAAAGATCTATATATGTGCAATAAAGATCTATATATGTGCTTTATTGACTACACAAAAGCATTTGACAAAGTAAATTTGTGGAAATAATCAATATGCGGGAGAAATTAAACATTGATGGCAAGGATCTGCGAATCATAAAAAACATGTACTGGCAACAGACAGCAGCTATACGAATTAGCAACCAAACAGGACAATTCCAATATATAAAACAAGGAGTCAGGCAAGTCAGACTGTCGCCGGATTTGTTTTCACTTTACAGCAAACATATTATGAGATCAATAGTAGACAAAAAAGGAATTGAAGTCAACGGTCACAACATAAATAATTTGCGATATGCGGATGACACAGTCTTAATAGCAGAGACAGAGAATGAACTACAAGAAATGATAGACATAATAGTAAAAGAAAGTAACAGAAAGGTCTCAGTCTGAATAGTAAGAAAACAAAAGTAATGGTCATATCAAGGAACAATTATCACCATCATGCATCATAAAAATAAATAGGACAAATCTGAAACAAGTGCAACATGTCAAATACTTGGCACAATATTAACGTCAGATGGAAGATGCACCACAGAAATAAAAAGCAGAATAGCTCAGGCCAAAATAGCATTTCAGAAAATGAAAAATATCTTATGCAACAAATCTATGTCAATCCTCTTCTTCTTCTTCTCCTTCTTCTTCTTCCCTTCCTCATCTACCTTTCAGCGTCGAGGGGAGATATAATTTGCGGTCTTTTGCTCTTCTGTTCACCTCTGCTGCTGTTATGTTTCCTAGTGCTTCTAATATTTCATCGATCCATCTTTTTCATGGTCGACCCTTGAGTATGGTGTTCTCACAATGTTTGTTGAAGGCTCGTTGTGTTGTGTTTTGTTCTTTCTGCCTTGTCACTTGGCCAAACCATTTTATCTGTTGTTTCCTTTATATATTCTATGGCGGGGCTATTCCTAGCTTTTTTCTCAGTTCTTTTTTCTGATCTTATCTCTCAGACTGTTTCCTGTCATTCGTCTAACACATTTCATTTCTGTAGAGGTTATTTTTCTTATTGTTCTTGCATCTAGGGTCCAGGTCTGGCATTGGTAGCACAACGTTGGGATGAAGATATCTATGTCAATAGAAGTGAGAAAAAGAGTTCATCTGTGCTATATAGAACCAATTCTGGCCTATGGAAGCGAATCATGGACATTAGACAAACAAATGAAAATATGATTAGAGGCCACAGAAATGGGATCTCTCAGAAGAATGTTGAAAGTTTCCTGGACAGCTAAAAAGACCAATGCAGAAATCTCAAAGAGCTGACACAAAAAGGGAACTCCTAAAAAAAACATCAAAAATCAACATTTTTCAGGCACATCATGAGAAGAGGAAAGTTAGAATACTTGGTTACAACTGGCAAAATAAAAGGTAAAAGAGATCATGGATGACAAAGAGAGAAAGTACTGGATAGCTTGGTGTCATGGCAAACAGTCAACAACAGAACTGATATGATGCATTGTGGATAGAAGATTGTGGAAGGACATGATCGCCTACACCTACCGGTATGGCAAATGATGATGATGATGATTTTTCTAAGGCAGCACAAATGAAAATTGTTCAATTTTTTGTGAGTGCATAGATTAGGTTGTCAAAGTTTCAGATTTAAGCATGAAGATTTAATATATTAGAATGTTTGTTAATGTAAATGTCATGTTTTTACTAGTAATTTCATTATGAACACTAGTTTATGTTAGTTCATAATCTAATAACTATCCACAAGAAGCATTTATGCCAAAAAAGATTTTTTCTTAAGCTCCACATTTAGCCATTAGTATTTTAAACAGTAACTTTGAAAACTTACCTTTATTAACACTAGTTTATTTTTTTCTTAACAAATTGAATCACATTGATTCACATTCAAGTTTCGTCTGGTCTGGCTCTAGTAGTCCTATCTTTATCAGCCTATAAACTTTACAGAGAATCTGCCTACCAGTCATCACTGGTTCCTTATTATTCATTTTAATGCAAACACAACAAACATACAACCCTACCCCCACCCTTCGAGCCCCTGCTCCAACTACAAATTCCACATGAAACATTTAATGTAATCTTCCCTCTGAGATGCCAGGTAACCACAGTGGTGACATATGGTCTCAGACATCTAAAGAAGTATGTATACCTGAAATTTATTGTAATTTCTGCATATTATCTCCTGTCTTTTAAATCTTTATCAAATTATTGTTGGTAGTTGATTAGTTAGCTAGTTTCTCTCATGTCAAAGGCAGTACATATCAACGTGAAGGTCAGGCACTGATATCGGGGCTGGTTTTCTTAGTTTTAATTTCTACAGACAAACACCTCCTCTTTTGCTGCTCCAAATTAATCTGAAACACTTGCAACAGCATTTTCATTATGCAGTTTCTGTTGTATTGAAAGTTTGCAGAGTTTTCACTTATTATGACATAGTGGGTGCAACAAACTACTAACAATATTCCAGCAATCAATAGAAAGTTAATTTTTTTAAATTAAGAAAAAGTTAACATGAGATTGAAACATTTATAACTAAGTAGGTTTCAGTAGATGTAAGTAAAGGTTCCCTCCTTTTAGCCTTACTTTTAGTATGAGGAATAAGGTGTTAGTTACCTTATTTTTGCATGACCACGAAAAAAATTTAGACATGGTGCTAAGTGGTGTGGTCAGCATCATGCCAGGCCACCTTTGCTTTTCAGAAAAATTGCTGGTACCCATTTTTAGAGGCTTTGTGAGCCTAGAGCATTTCTGTAAAAAAAATCTGCCACTTCTGGGAACTGAACCCAGATCCTCTGATCAGGAAGTGAGTGCACTAACCACTCCACCACCATGGCTCTTTTGTAGAATGTAATCATATGACAAAGTTTAGAAACAAAATAATTTTAAACCACACATATCTAGTCTTATAGGGTCAGATTCTATGATGTTTGAGAGACAATGGATTTAGTACCTTTGACAAATATTGCTTGAGGTTGCTTTTCTCCCTTTCTGCACATGTAGAGTTGACAGCCTTTTTCTAATTAAGTTTGCCTGCTTTCAGGCCATTGCATAGTCCATATTCAACTAAGTCTGAATTTAGCTAGCTCCTCCTAGTTAGTCATATTCATTTTAAGAGCCCTCATGTCTAGTTTATACACCTTTGTAGTGAAGAAGAGGTTTCTCTTTGTGTCTTTTGCCAATGCTGTTTCTATAAACACTAAATACACAAATTTATATATACTCACACATACATATGTATATCACATTTTGTAAATTTGGAATAAAACACTAAAAGTAAAGAAACATGTTCTATGACAAAATAATTATTATTTGGTAATCATAAATTTTAATTGAATGTTTTTAGTTTTCTTCTGAAACTTCTTTTTTTTCAGTCTCAGCCATATTCTGACATTACGAGATTCTCAAGCCATCTCATCACTGTTTGCATCAAAGGAAATTATCATGTATATAAATGATGGTCATTGGCATCACTTCTGTTTGGTGCTTTCAACTTCACACTGGACAATCTTTAAGGATGGCTTAAACTTTCAAGAGGCTGTGATGGAGAAATGGACATCTGGAAATAGGTGGAAACATTTTACAATTTAATATTTGTGTCTAATATCTAACATTTCATAGCAAAAATTATATTATAAGAGAAAGAGTTGGCATCAAACTGATCCTAAGCTACATGCATATAAACAACTAATAAAATGGTTTGGTCATCTAGAAAGAGTGCTTGCTATATGACTCCTTACTTTACTATACATAGCATGTATTAAAAGAGGAGAAGGAAGAAGAGCAAGAGGCAGATGCAGAGTATGATGAACGGACAGCATCAAATAAATGCTACAACATCAATTGGCAATGATTGAAGCGGTCAAAAGGGTGAGAACCATATATTTTATATTCCTCAACACCCAAATGGGTACAAAAAGAAGTAAAGAAAGAATGACATCTAACATCTTAATTAATAGTTTTAAAGCAGACTGTATCAAAAATAAATGAGTGTGATACCTACCTTGGCAACTCTTCATATTTATACAGATCTTTTCAGCTAACAGAATCAGTACAAACAAAAAACAAATAAATATTCTGTTATACAAATCATGACAATAAAAGTCTTTACTTTGAGGGAACAAATTAATCAATTTTGAGAAAGATGATATCATGACAGATTACAAAAATTATGTGACATTTACTGCAGCAAATATAATAAAGCTAGTTTTAGTTTAGAAAGCGAAAACAGCAAAGTGTGTGGTACACATGAGGCATATTCACGACACAAAAGATGAATATGGCAGACCACCATGAAAGAGATTGAAGCCTCCTCACGTAACATTCCAAAGAAAGCCATGGAGAGAAATTCTAACTATTGTTTTAAAAACGAGCTAAAAAGTAACTGCATGGAATGTTAGGACCTTTTACCAACAAGGAAAATTAGAAAATCTAATGCTAGAAGCAGAACAATTAAACAGATATTTTAGGCATATCAGAAACAAGATGGAAAGAGAGTGGTTACTTATAAGACGACAAATATACATTTATATATTCAGTTAACACAACAGAACATCAAAGAGGAGTAGGCATACTAATAAAACGAGAGCTACAAAAATATATAAATACCCACTGGACATACAATGATAGGATTATACTATTAAAAATGAAGACAAAACCATTTGACAAAGCAATAATACAGACATATGCACCCACTCAAGATTATACAGATGAACAAATAGAAGCATACTATGAAGATCTTAATACAGTTATGAAGCAAGTGAAATCTTCAGACATCTTGATTGTAATGGGTGATATGAACGCTAAAGTAGGAAAATGTAGATATAAGAACATTATAGGAAATCATGGTTTAGGGAAAAAGAAATGACAGAGGAGAAAGATTAATACAATTTTGTGAAGAAAACAGACTGATAATATGTAACACCTACTTTGAGCAAGGGAAAAGGAAATTATACACATGGAAAAGCCCTGGGGATAGGAAGAGGAATCAAATAGATTACATAATAATAAAAGACAGATTCAGGAACAGCGTCAAGAAAGCCAAAACCTATCCAGGAGCAGATATTAAATCAGATCACAATCCTGTAATGATTAAAATGAAAATCAAATTAAAGAGAAACAAACAAAAGACTAATTCAGCAATACCAATAGATATCTATCTATCTATTGACCTTTCGAGCCGTAACCGGCCCATAGGGCGTAGACCAAGATACACCTTCTCCTATATGAATTTTTGTTCTAGCAGTTTTCTTTTAAAGATATTTTATCAAATCTCGCCATCTGTCTCTGTTCTGTGCAAGCAGTTCTATCTCATTGAGGGAGCCGATTCCTGCTGCTCTTGCCTCTCTCATCAATGTTCTTCTCAGTGTCTCCCTGGGTCTTCCTCTTTTTCTTTTACCTGTTGTTTCCCATATGAGGGCTTGCTTTGCTATTCGATTATTATCTCTTCTCATCACATGTCCAACGTATGACCATTGTCTTTTCTTTATTACTGAAGATATTAGTGGTTGATTGGCGATTTCTCTAATTTCCTCATTTGTTTTGAATTCGTTCCATTCTATACCAAGTATTTTCCTTAGACATTTATTTTCGAATGCGTTCAACTTTGTTTCTATATCTCTTGTTGTTTTCCAGCTTTCACACGCATACGTAAGGGTTGATAGTACATTTGATTTGAATAGCCTAAGTTTTGTGTTTGTGCTAATGAGTTTTGATTTAATATATATATAATATATAACAGCTTTAAAACAGAGAGATGTTAAAAAAAACTTATACAGTACAAGTAAAGAACACATATCAGAAGCTGCTAGAAGAAGAGATTGAGCAGTACAGAAGAGAAAAAATCCTGAAGAAAAAGTCACAACCAAATGGCAATGCATAAAAAACAGCATACAAGAATTTTGTGACATCTTACCCAAAAGAAAAATTTAAAAAAATGGATAACTGACATCTTATAAAAAATGGAAGAAAGAAGACAAACGAAGAACACTGCCAGATACAAGGAAATTTTAATGAAATATGCAAAATGTGCAAAAAAGCAAAAGAAGACTCGCTCAACCAAAGATGTCTAGAAGTCAAAACTATGGAAAGTAAACAAAATTTAAGAGGGATGCACACAAAAATAAAGAGAATGACTAATAAAGAAAAAAAAACTGCAGGAAACAGTTGTATTGCAAACAAAGAGGGAAGAATCCTAACAGACTACAAATATATAATCGATAGATGGCAGGAATATATAACAGAATTATTTCATGACAAAGGGACAAAAACCATTTTAAAAATGTACGTCCAGCTATAAAATCCTGAAATCTGAAGTAGAAAAAGCTCTAAAAACAATGAAAAAGGGAAAAGCAGCAGGACCTGACAATATACAAGTGGAGATGATACAGGCAATAGAAGATTTTGGCATTGAAGTGATCACAGACATATGCAATGACATATACCATACAGGATACATACCAAATGAACTAAAAACATCAAATTTCTATGCATTACAGACCACGCAGCTATCAACAAATGCTATGAATAACAACAAAGAGAGAAATTGTCCTTGAAAAAAGATGAATAGAATGAAAACTAAAACTACCACCAAATATAACAATAGAAAAGGTCAAACAGAGCAAAAGACCACACTTAAACTATTGTCTTAACCATAAAAAGTAGGAAAGGAAGAAAGAAGAAGAAGGACTTTGATGATAGTTACCATTTGTGATCTCTCAATTTTATTTTTGAAGTAAAGTGTTTACTAGTTGCTATATATGTTGAGAAATCATTATTATTATTATCCGTTTAGCTTTGGAGTTTAAAGTCATTAACACATGCGCTATCATGGGGTTTAATACGCTGTAGTCATGCCATTTATTGACATAAACAAAAATTAATTTGAATCATAGCATGGATACAATAATTAAAATTGATCTAAAACACATATTTGGCTTGAACTGGACTACCACGGACAAGGGGTAGGGTTCGATCCCAATCGACGGCTTCCGGGTTCACCCAGCCTTAAATAGGTACCGGATTTTTTCTGGGAAAGTAAAGCAGCACGGGCATAATACTGACCACATTACCCCAAAAATCATGTGCTGAAGGTCTATAAAATATAGGGTCACTAACACCATATTTCCCTATACGCCACTTGGCGTGACGGAGGTACTTTACTTTACTTTTTTACTTACACATTTGGCTAGGACAGTTTAATCACAAAGTCAGAAAAGCAAGTAATAAGAGAATTACAATGACTTTAGAGGAAATAATTGTGAAAACATTAATAAATTAAACATTGCAAATTGCTGTTTTTAGGCTCGACACGTCAGCTACAAAAGTCGTGATTTGCAACATGTGGTACGGAATGTGTTAACAGACATATATCCAATAAAACTATTTCAGTTTGTTGTGTGGAAATATATTTTTAAGCATTTTCACATTCATTTTATTTAGCCTGATTCTGAAACTAGGACAACCACTCAACAATAAAGCCAATGAAGAATGGTTCAAAGGTCATCTCCATGATGTGAACATTTACAGTTTTGCCGTAGACAAAGAAGACATCTTAAATATGTCACAAAATTGTGATTTTAAAATGGTAATTTTCTTGAACTATTCAATTTTGTTGTAATGATACTATTTGTTGATCATTTTTTAAGGCAATTTTTGTTCCTGTCATGTGTCAGTTTCAGGATTTTAAAATAATATTTTCACTGCCCTGAGTCATCAGAGAGCAATGGTTTGTAAACTTGTCTACTGTAGATAAAGAATTGAATTTGATCCCAATTGATGGCTTTTGTGTTTGCTCATCCTTAAATTGATACTAGATTTTTATGGGAAAGAAAGATGGCATTGACATAATCCTGACCACATTACATAAATTGTGCCAAAGGTAAAAAAAATATTGGAACTAATACCATATTCCCTGTACACCATGTGGAGTAATATTCTTTCTTCTTTCCCTGATCACCCTTATAAATCATCTTTGCATTTCTCACTTTGTTTTCTTCTCTATCTTTTGCTTGTCACTGTTTCCTGTATATTGGTATTGTCTAGACTGTTAAGGTTTAGGCTGACAACAAATCCATGCCAATACAATTTTCATTTTCTTTACTAATGTAAGAAGTTATTTTTATTTAAGTGGAATACAACAGTTTAGTCATGTTACACAAATTTGGTATTTAAATCTTCTGTGATTAAATTTTCCTTAAAGGTAATTTTAATTAAAAATGCCTTGGTGATTCCCATCCCCCCAAAGCAAAACATGAGTCTCAGATTAGAAAGCAGTGCTATAGAACATCATGCCAACCTTGACTTTAACAGACATGTTTGAGGGAGGGCTCACCAAAGACCCTGACCTGGGGCCTCCCCCATATCTTATTTAGGGACCATCTTTCATAAGCAAATAAAAATATTAATATTGTTAGTTTGCACAATAGTTTAATCTTGTGTTTTAGGTTAACTGATTTGTCTTTTAGAAATGTTTGTCTTGTTAATGTAGTTGTTTTATGCCCTATTCTAGTATTTATTTCTATCCCAGAACCATTGGTGAAACCACTGATCTCCATTTCATACTCTTTGGAGGTTTCATAAAGTTTATTAATATAAAAAGTTCTATTTTGCTAACTGTTAATGCCTCTATTTCATCTACAAACCAAAGTTTGAGATGTTTCATCCTTTCATAGTCATTGTACAAGTTTAATCTTCAAGAACTCCATTCTTTATTTCTATTTAAATTGTTAGTTTTGCATAAATTATTTGGCTCTTGTAAATTATAGTATAGGTTTTCATAGTATTTATTTATTATTGATATCAGAATTAACTCAATCACTGTTTTCCAATTTAGCCTGGGAACCTGTTTAATTGGGTGACTGCTGAGTCATACTTATTTGGAGATGTAGAAGTCAACATGCCTTCTCAGTGTGGGCAGACATTGTGTTCTGCTGGCAATAAAAGTCATGTATGTTCAACTTTAATTGGTAAGTTCATGATTTGGTGAAAACATGCAGCTATTGCATTTTAAAATAAGTTGTTTCCAGTATTACAAACAACAAATTATAATAATTAAGTAGTGCACTTTATTGCTTTAATTGTTAAATTCAGTGAATAATTGTGCTTTTGGGATTTCTTAATACAAATTTTTCAGTCTGTCATTTGTGGTATTGTTTGAGCTTCACTTTGCAGTTCTGTTTTCTTTTCTATGTTTACAACCTCTCTTTTGCTTAAAATTGTTGTTGTAAGTTTGTTGTTTGATATTTAAGAACAATCATCATCATGTGCCATACCGGTTGGCGTAGGTGATCATGTCCCTCCACAATCTTCTATCTACAATGCATCGTATCAGTTCTGTTGTTGACTGTTTTCCATGCCATGATACCAAGCTATCCAGTATTTTCTCTCTTTGTCGCCCGCGATCTCTCTTTCCTTTTATTTTGCCAGTTGTAACCAAGTATTCCCATTTTCTTCTTCTCATGATGTACCCGAAAAATGTTGATTGCTTCTTTCTGATGTTTTATAAGAGCTTTCTTTTTGTGTTGGCCTCTTTGAGAACTTCCTCATTGGTCTTTTTAGCTGTCCAGGGAACTTTTCAACATTCTTCTGAGAAATCCCACCTCTGTGGCCTCTAATCGTCTTTTCATTTGTTTGTCTACTGTCCATGATTCGCTTCCATAGGTCAGAATTGGTTCTATATAGCACAGATGAACTCTCTTTTTCATTTTTATTGACATAGATTTGTTTCATAAGATATTTTTCATTTTCTGAAATGCTATTTTGGACTGAGCAATTCTGCTTTTTATTTCTGTGGTGCATCTCCCATCTGATGTTAAGAACAATATGAAAAGATAAAAGCAAGATTTTTGTTTAAGAATTAAGCTTTTATGATCTCTTGCTATATACATTTTTTTTATATTATAGGTCTTTACACTAAGTCTAGAAAAAGAATGCAAGATGTGGAGATAAAATTCTTTAGAAAAATTCTGTGCATTTCATATTTAGACCATGTCACAACTTATATCTCAATTCAGTGAGCAACAACATGATGATCTTTGTACAACTATGAAGCAATCTACACGGAATTGGTGTAAGCACAAAGGTAAAATTCATGAGGACAACATTTAAAATGAAAGAGCCTTGCTTTTGCTAGTATTCAGGAAGCTGTGAAAGATAGGGAGAGGATGAAAGATTGCTGGCTGCAGTCATCCATGCAATAAGTGTCCTATGGACATGTTCAGAGTGCAATGATGATGACCCGCAAATAACTCAATAACTCAAATGCCCTCAATAGCTAAGTGACAAGTAAGGGCAATAGAAAAAATGATTTTGTACATCATACCTCTGATTTCTTTCTGGGTAGGTCTTTTAACTGTTTTTATTTTAAGTTGTTTTCTTTTGTCTTAACAACAATGAAATACTACTTGCTACAGTGTTATCTACTGTTATTCTTCATCTGTAGGATTTTTTTTTGTGCTCAGGCTTTTTTTATTTCTAAATTAATAATAATTTTGATGATAAAAATACACTTTTCTCCTTCCTCTTTCCTTCTTCGCTTGCCTTTCAACATTGAGGGGAGATATAGTTTGAGGTCTTTTGCTCTTCAGTTGGTCTCTCCTGCTGCTATGTTTCCTAGCGTATTTAGTATTTAATAAATCCATTTTTTTTATGGTTAACCTTTGGGACTGTTGTAAAAATATATTGAAAGGTTTAAAAAAGCAAAAAAAGGGTACTTCTATATAACATAACAGTGGCTGCTTTGGTTACATATCATTATCTTGATTTTATAGTTTAAAATAAAACTGATAAACTCATTTACTATCTATTTTTATAATTTAGAAACCGACAAAACTCCACCTGAACATGGGAACTGCCCCAGTACAGTTGTGGTGACCAGTGAAAAGAGGTTGGTGTCTGTGACTTGGGCTGAACCAGAATTTTCTGACAATGTGGGCATTGTTTCAATCAAGCAGAACTTTAGATCAGGTAGTATGTCTTCCGTCCTTTTAAAGGTAAATCTGCATTTAAGACAAAAACGTCTTATCAATGGGAAAAATAACCTTACATGTCCTTTCTGTTTCCCATTCCACCCAACCCCTTTCCCACTCCCCTCTGATCCAGATAGCATGGCTGGTTGATCTAGGATTTTGAGCCTTCTAATTTGCAAGGCACAATTTGTTCAACCTGTGGCTGTTTTTTTCTAAGTTATAAAAGACCATTATTGCCATTAAAATATTTTAGTTAAAATTACATTTTTATTTTTTTTATTGTTTCTTCGTAGTATGGCTGGTCGCCATATATGAATGGCACTCCATGGCAGCCAACCTTCGATGTAGAGACGGCACTCGATAATGGTGAAACTTTCATCATTAATGCTTGCTCAATATTTACAGTCCATTTCTTACTATTTGATTGCTAGCTCACTTACAGGCAAAGCTATTTTCATGTTTCCACATAAATTGTATTTTCCTAAAATGTTATATGAAGTTTCTTTCTTTCCCCTGTTCACCCAATGACTGCTCCTACTCATCATCTGCCCTTAAAAGAACTTTAAATGTGAACAAATATTTTTATGTTGTTTTAAGATTAAAAGTAAAGCTGTAATATTTGTGCTTTTCATCCCCAAACTTCCAACTTCTTTACAGCATTTTTGGGTATGAGGTTCCTTTATCTCTCTGATCTCTTTGATACCCATTTGCTTGGCCAGACTGGTTAATCTGTTTCCAGAGACACTGCATAAAAGTGTAGTAGGGTCTTGATCGGCTGCTGTTGCCACTGATTCTGATGCAATAAGTCGGCTATGAGTTTTAGACCACATACAGCCCTGGCACTTTGGCCTCCTTGTGTGTAAGTTTATGTTAATAAGAAAAAGACACAGAAAGACACACACAGGGTCTGTTTTCTTTTACAAATTGCTTTGCAAGACTTATAAGTCCAATTTTAAATGAAATAATTACAAATGTAAGGAAACCCCTACAAGAAATAAAGTAATGTAGTGATGTATTTTGTTTATGTGAAAAAGTGATAACATATGTAATAATATGATGCATTAAATAAAACCAAACTTTGATCTAGATAACTATCAGAGAGAACTACTAAACACAATCCAAACAAGACAACTGAGATTTGTGGGGTATGTTAAAAGACACAGCAGCCTACTAAAAGTAATCTTAGAAGGGAAAATACAAGGTAAAAGAGACTGAGGAAGACCAAGACTAACATGGATGAGTAACTTCAAAAGATGGACAAGTCAGCCTCTGACAACCTGCATCATGAAAGCAAGAGACAGAGCAGAATGGCACTCCATGGTAGCCAACCTACGATGTAGAGATGGCACTCGATGATGATGATGAAACTTTGATCATTAATGCTTGCCACAGCTATGGTAGCATTATAAATATTGTCACTTTATTGAAATAAAAGTTCTGCATTTTGTTTTTTTTTTGTTTAATAAAAAAAAAATATAACTATAGATGTGAAACAATAAATGAAGGAAAGGAAGACCTCACATATAATTGATTAGTGAAATACAAATGACACACAGATTACTGTGTATAAAACCAACCAGAGAGCTCTGTCAAGTATATTTCATTTTCCTTGATGGTACAATGCACAAAACAGCATAAAACAAACCGATGGACAAATTTTAATGCAGCTCAAAGTGGATACTCGCTTTTAAAAAAAAAATGATTGAATTTCATTTGCAGAATTTGTTATAATTATTACATATTCATGCCCATTAATATAAACTATATTTTGATAATTAATTTAACAATCTCTATAAATGGGAAAAAATTTGTTTTCTGAAATTTATTTATTAATTTTCATTAAATAGACAACATAAACTACTTACTTTAAGGAAGCACATCTCTTATAACCATTTTGCTAAATTCAGAATATTTATATTTAAGATTTATAGCACAAATCCCTTGGGAAGTTGGTAATTTTGGTCAAACGTCCCATGTTTTTATTTGCAGGTCAAATCTTTCCTCATGGGCAGTACTTTGTTACCTACGTTGCTTATGATGCTGAACAAAACTCAGCAAGTTGCAGCTTTAATATTTTTGTACGAAGTAAGTGCTGTTATATTAGGGAGCCAGTAATGGGGTGTAACATGCACTTAAATGATGCCCTAACATCATCAAATGCTATACATTAAAAAAAAAATATGATGATGATCATTTTCAGGAGGACGTGAACTTTCAATCAATATGGTGGATAGGCAGCAGGAACCATTAAAGGCTATGTCTGAAAAGTATTCCTTGTTGCAGTTTCCTCATATTCCAAGTCTGGTTTGTTGCAGGAGTTACCGAGTTAAGTGCTCTGTGCACACCGTGAGCTGTGCGTTTCATCCATTTTAATAATGTTTCGATATTTCGATTGTTTACGATGAATGATGATGTCATATGATAGGGAACAGACGATTGTGTTCATTTTCTGTGCAGCTTTGCCTTATGTCTTTTGGTATGTGCTGAGACTGCTATGATGGGGACTACAACTACCTTTCTTTGTTTGGGAGATGAGATAGTAATTTGGATGATTCATCTGGCATGAACAATTAGCAATTATGGATCCTAATTCGTTTGCAGTGATACAGGGGCCTTCCATAACCATAACATACACTCCTGCAAATTGTGGTGACAGCTTTACAAAAAAAGGAACACAACAAAATCACTAACAGCCTCTGTTTATTTCTCCTTGATTTAACATGTCCCGCCAACCTTTATGAAGTAGAATTTATTTGTATTTCATTGTTTGTTGGTGTTGTTCTCGTTTTATGAAAAAGGCCGTATTTTAGCAAATTAGTAATGTGAACTAAAACAACAGGGACAGATACAGAAACATTAAACTGGAGTCAAATATATGACTAGTTAAGATTACCCGGCATCATATATATATATATATATAAAGTATAAGCCTCGTCATGCCAAGTGGCGTATAGAGAATATGGTGTTAGTGACCATAATTTTTACAGACCTTCGGCACAAGATTTTTGGGGTAATGTGTATATATATATATATATAGTAAAAGTAAGTAGATTAAAGAGCCCCCATCACGCCAAGTGGCATGTAGGTGTTAGTGATCATAAAATTTACAGACCTTCAGCACATGATTTGTTGGGGTAATGTGGTCGGTATTACGCCAGTGCCGCTTTACTTTCCCACAAAAAAATCTGGCATCCATTCATATATATTTATATAGTAAATGTTTTTATAACCAACAACTTCACTAAGGTGGGAAAAATTAATTAAAGCTTGCAGTGACAGAACTCCTGAATGTAAGTTAGAAACACTGGATTTTCTAGCCTAGTGACCTCCTAGGCTGGAAGTGAAAGTGTCTCATTTGCATGATCATAACCTAGGTTATCCCAACTAAAGTGTATGCCATGAACAACCATGTAATATTATGAGAAGGGAATTGATAGAATATATTATTGCAAAAAGAAAATTGAAGGAAGGAGAGATAGAGGTGAAACAGAATGAAAAAATATAAGACAGTTTAAGAGAATATTTTGGTAAGAAGTCAACAGAATTGATAAACAGCTGTAGGGATAGAAAGATGTGGAGAAACATGATCACCTATGTCTGCCAGCATGCTATTTAATTATAATGATAATAATCATGATGTTGTGTTGTGGATGTTAATAAATATTTATATATTGGAGAAATAAGTAAGTCTGGTTATTGCTCTTCTTATCATATTTGAAAAAAGACTAACAAAAATAGCATGTTAAGAGCTTGCACACTTAATGTTATTGTAAAGTTCTAAAAACTATTTTTTAACATAAACAATTCTTGAAGATTTGTTTATATGTAAATATTTGTATACAATCTGTCTGGATTATGTTTTAGAGTAAATACCTTTATATTATGTAACAAATACAATGTTATATGATCATCATCAAGTACCAGGCCTGCTGGCGTAGGTGATCATGTCTCTCCACAACTTTCGATCTCGACTGTTATTTATCATTTCTGTTGTTGACCTTCTGCCACGCCATTCTCTTAAGCTGTCTGGTATTTTTTCTCTTTGCTTTCCTCTATCTCTTCATCCCTCCATTTTTCCAGTTGTTACAATATATTCCAGTTGTTCTCTTCTCATTACATGGCCAAAAAAATGATGATTGTTTCTTCTTAATATTGGAAATTAGCTCTCTTTTTGCTTTGACCTCTTTCAGAACATTTTCATTACTCTTCTTAGCTGTCCATGGTATTCTCAACATTCTTCTGTAAAACCACAATTCTACAGACTCCAGTGATTTTCTTGTCTGTTATCCTATTGTCCATGATTCACATCTATATGTTAAGACTGGCTCTACATAACATTTAAGAACATATATATGATGATAGTGTAGTTATATTTGTTTTCTCAGTGTGCTTTGTAAAGAAATTTTTAATGCATTGTGCATAGAGGCAAAGAAAGTGTAAAGTATTTTGTAAACAATTAACCTTTCCTAAGAAATGCATATTTTTTAAAAAATAGAGTTTAGCTGTGTGGACCCACCTCCACCAGCCAATGGGGCTCGCACATGTGGAGGATGGGAGCATGGACGATACTGTACTCCATCATGCACACAAAATTTTAACTTTGTGACTCCCATTCCACCATTTTATCGCTGTGGCTATGAAGGAATTTGGGACCCTCCAAATGGAGATCAATTTGTATTTCCAATTTGTGCCCGTAAGTAAAATTATTAATGTTTTGAATATGAAAATAATATTTTATAACACTATTTATGTGAATAATTAATTTAAGAAAGGACAAATCAATATGCTCATTACAATTACTTATTTTAATACCAGTATTGCTTTAGTTTTCTGAGCAAACTAACCTTTATATTTGCTGTTAAAAAAAAATAGTGAAATCATTAGTGTATGCTTAAGTTGTAAGAGTTTTTTTTTTAAATAGTCCTTTTTTCTTTATATTACTCAATTAAAGAGAAAGTTTGGGGTAATGTACACTTTTAATTTTTCATACAGATGCAGTATATTAGATGTTTGCACATTATAAATAAAGAATATTCTTCTGAAAGATTAAATTGAGTGAGTAATAGAAATTAAAATTAAATGCAGAAGTTGATTCAATCAACTTAAACTGATGCTAATAGAAAAGGTACTGAAATATAGAAAAATGGTTAAATTCCAATATAAAAAGTTTTGTTGAATAGCTTGTGTCTGTTCTCTTATTTGAAAGCAATGTCACCTTTTGGCATATGCAAGCTTTGATTGTTTCTGTCACAACCTGTCAGACCTGACAACGTTAGAACAGTATAACTCAATAGATGATGTTATTCTTAAGTTAGGTTTAAATTAAATCTGACCAATAATGCATCCATACAATTTATGGATGCCAGGCTGTGCAGCAGATTTCCATCACACGGATCAGGGTTCTTCTTGGATATTCACAGTGTTTTGAGGTGAAAATCAGAGCACCTATGGATGTATCCATGATACGGTTATTATGATCCTAACATAACATAAATATATATATATATATATATATATAAAATACATTTTAGAAGCAGTGATCTCTACAATATGTGCCATTTTGGCACGCAGGGTTACTGTTTTTGAAATTGTGCTTCTGCCCTATGTGCCATCTTCAGCTCCAAAGGACAATATATATATATATATATATATATCTATTGTCCTTTCGAGCCGAAGACGGCACATAGGGCAGAACCACAATCTCAAAAACAGAAGCCGTGCATGCCAAAGTGGCACGTATTGCAGAGATCACTGCTGTATATATATATATATATATATATATATATATATGTATATATATATTTATATAGCATATATTTTATTTAAATGTTCTCCAGTGATCAGGTTGCATAAGCACAGTGTTTGTGTTTAAAGAAATTATTTTTTTTGCGCACTGATAATCTGCTGATTTGGAGATTAATTTTTTAATCAAACAGCTGAACCACTAATTATACCAAATAAGAAATTCTGATAACTTTGTAACTGGAGGCAACATTATCATCAAGAGATCAAATTGACAAATGTGCAAATTCACTGGCTTGTTAACTTCATGCCACATTAATAAGGTATGGGCCCTGTTGGTTCAGAACTTCCAAGTATAAAACCTCCTTTTTCATTTTTAAAGCTGATAGAAAGTTATGATGGACTATATTACTAAGGATAAGAACTGAATGTATATAAGAATAAGAAATAACGGACTCCACTAGCAGGTTATAGCTGTTGCTGCCACTTGTATGGAGCAAGGACTAAATCATATGCCAGTTACTCAAATAAAAAACATCTTTAATTTGTATAATGTACATGACAAACACCACAATACCCTATATATTTAATAAATTAATTTCTTTATTTCAGGTGCCTACCAACCATCACATAAAATGTTTGGGGGTATAAGCTTTGATGGACCAGAATGTTCCAGCATAAATAAACGCAGACTTAAAGATAAACTAAATCACATTATGAATGAACTTGACGATGTCTTGCATCTTTGTGATCCGGGTAAAGTTTGTAGTCATGCACAGGACTTCAATGTTGAATGTGCAGTGGACAGTAATAGAAAGAGAAGAGCCGCAAACAGTGGAGGTTCAGCTTATACTGTGGGTGTGAACATCACTGTCTCTTCTAGTTTGTGAGTTTAACTAAAATTCATACAACACATTTTGATGTAATTAATGTAATATTATAGGCACATAAAATGAATTATGTTGTAAAGGTAAAGTACAAGACTTGAATCAGCGTCTTAGCATGCGTTTTTTTCACCCATATGTGCTCAACCACCTATCCAGAAGTGTTAGGAGATTTCTGGATAGTGTCACCTCAAGCATAGAAACTCACGATGCAAGGTGACATTCCTCACCTTCCCAAAGTAATACTCAGGTACCCATTTCTGCCAGTGGTTGGGTTGACAGAGGGTTTGTTTTTTCCCAACCACAAGTACAGCTCACACTGCTTCCAGTGGTAATCTAACACAGTTTGCATGACCATCAGTAGCCCAATCGGGTGGTTTTCCCAACTAGGCTACTGAAGTCCCCAAAATTATGTTGTATTGTATGTAAATGATGGACAGGTAGGTGACCAAGTAGGTTAAAAACATGTTTGGTAATCAAGTGAACATGATGGGTTTAACTCTCAGTAGGTTAAAAGAAAATGTTTTACAGAGGTGAGGGAACATTACATGGCAACTGCACTGGATATGCAGTCTACACTCTTCAGCTACAGGAGAACCCCTTACCTGTCAGCCTCAAGAAATAAGATCAATACTGTAAGCATTTTACAATCCCAGAGGTCACATTATTAGATCAAAATGCTAAAAAAAACATATTTGTTATAAAAAATGATGAAATAAACCATAAAAACTACAAAGTGATAGATAATGCTCAAGAGTACAACCTTGAATATAAATTTGTAAGGAGCGACAGTTACAACTCTATACTTGACAACATAAAAAAAAAATAAAGTACCCCCGTCACGCCAAGTGGCGTATAGGGAATATGGTGTTAGTAACCATAAATTTTACAGACCTTCAGCACATGATTTTTAGGGTAATGTGGTCGGTATTATGCCTGTGCCACTTCACTTTCCCAGAAAAAAATCTGGTACCCGTTAAAGGCTGGGTGAACCCAGATTTGATAAAATATCTTTAAAAGAATTGAAAACTGCTAGAACAAAAATTCAGATGCAGGAGTATCTTGGTCTATGCCCTATGGGCCGGCTACGGCTCAAAAGGCCAATAGATAGATAGAACCCAGAAGCCGTCGGTTGGGATCGAACCCTACACCTTGTCCTTTGTAGTCCAGTTCACTAACCACTGAGCTATCGTGGCTCCCTACTTGACAACATAAGTTTATAAAAAGACTAACTGATTATCAGAAATATTGAAAGGCACCATCAACTTTTTGTTAATATGAGGCATCTTCAAATGAAACCCACCCAAGCTGTGCCAAATGGACATATGTGGAGGGCATGATAATGTTATATCTCACATAATAAGTACACAACAATGTGCAGCTCTGAATGTGTTCATTATCCACATAGTATTCATTGGTTTTGCACAGACCATTAGGAAAATGGCTGGTGTCCAAACAGTGTATGGTGACAAAAGTGAGTCATGCAGCAAAACAGTGAGCATGTAATGGAAACATCCCAGATTATAAAAATCCAAAATATCCAAGTCACATATTTTCAATATTAAGGTGACACTGAACACATTTTTTAACCAGAAAGGGTTTCTGCTGGCAGACTTTAAAGAGCCTGGTGTGAACATCAATGTCATCTGCTACAAAGTCAAACTAGACAACCTGCATACAGTTACCAAGAATAAAAGACTAGGCAAGCTTTCACATGGTGTGATTCCATTGACAAGCTTCCACATGGTGGGATTCCATAGGCAAGCTTTCACATGGTGTGATTCCATAGGCAAGCTTTCACATGGTATGATTCCATAGGCAAGCTTTCACATGGTATGATTCCAGTGCACAACAATGCTCATTCACATGGCGTGAAGATTGTGCAGGAAGTGTTGACAAGGAAATGGTGAGAATTTCACCAACACCCAGCCTACAGCTCTAATCTTTATCACCTTGTGACTTTCTTTTGTTTGGACCTTTAAAAATCTCTAAATGGATAACAATTTAACTCATGCAGATGTCATCTACCCTTACGTATGCATGTGAGAGCTGGAAAACAACAAGAGACATAGAAACAAAGTTGAACGCATCCGAATATAAATGTCTAAGGAAAATACTTGGTATAACATAGAACAAATTCAAAACAAACAAAGAAATTAGAGAAATCACCAATCAACCAATAAATAACTTCAGTAATCAAGAAAAGACAATGGTCATATGTTGGACATGTGATGAGGAGAGATCCGAATAACAAAGCAAGCCCTCATGTGGGAAACAACAGGTAAGAGGAAAAGAGGAAGACCCAGAGAGACACTGAGAAGAACATTGATGAGAGAGGCAAGAGCAGCAGGAATCGGCTCCCTCAATGAGATAGAGTTGCTTGCACAGAACAGAGACAAATGGAGAGATTTTATAAAATATCTTTATAAGGATTGAAAACTGCTAGAATAAAAATTTAGATAAGAGAAAGAGTATCTGGGTCTATGCCCTATGGGCCGGCTATGGCTTGAAAGGTCAATAGATAGATAGATAGAAGTTATGGCCTCGATGACAAAATGGTTCAATAAGCAACCAGTCATTTTTCTCAGACAACATGCACCATCTGCTCAAACAGTGAGATGCATATCTAAATGTCTGTGGTGATTTTTTTTCTAAAGAACCCTGGTGAGTATGTGCTTTATAACAGTTGCTTTATTTAAATTTGACACACCATATTGATGTACCTTACATATATCTTAATAAAGCCATTCGGGCGGGATTCATTTGAATACACCTCTTAAAATACAAATGATGAATTGGATACTAATATTTCTCTTCCTTTGCATTTTAAAAAGATATTTAATTTGGTTAAAAGTTTGAATGTAAGTCTGCTTTATTTGTGCAATTTAAGAACAAATTAAATGTTCATGTTTGCTGAATTCAGGTCTGGCAAACTGTTGGATCCAGATTCAATGCCAGATAATCTGGTTTATTTAATGAAGCAAGACCAATCAGAAAGTGATTTTCTTCTGGCTTCAGTTGATCTACATCAATCTTCATATTGTCAGCTGGGGCAGATTTTGAGAAATGCAGACAAACCTCTGTGTTGTAAGTTACAAACATAACTAGGTATATTTATTTTAAATTTTGTACCTGCAAACCTTTTCAGTTTAATTTAATCACTTAATTTTACATCTGAAATTTAAATGTTGATATCTTTGTAGGCTGAGTAGCTTTCTATAAATGTTGATTTCATGATATGAACAAACCTTCATCAATTTGACTACCATTTCTGAGAATGAAGCAATGTATAAATAAAACTTGGCACTAATATGTCTTCTTCTTCTTCTTTCCTTCCTAATTTGCCTTTCAGCGTCAAGGGGAGATATAATTTTCGGTCTTTTGCTCTTCTGTTCGCCTCTGCTGCTGTTATGTTTCCTAGTGCTTCTAATATTCCATCGACCCATCTTTTTCGTGGTCGACCCTTGGGTCTGGTGTTCTCACAATGTTTGTTGAAGGCTCGTTGTGTTGTGTTTTGTTCTTTCTGCCTTGTCACGTGGCCAAACCATTTTATCTGTTATTTCCTTATATATTCTATGGCGGGGGCTATTCCTAGCTTTTTCCTCAGTTCTTCATTTCTGATCTTATCTCTTAGACTGTTTCCTGTCATTCGTCTAACACATTTCATCTCTGTAGAGGTTATTTTTCTTATTGTTCTTGCATCTAGGGTCCAGGTCTGGCATTGGTAGTACAACGTTGGGATGAAGATTGTATTGTATAGTGCTCATTTTGCCTACAGAGTTATTTCCTTGTTGGACAATAGTGGTGATAACTGTCCAATGATTTGACAAGCTTTGTTGCATCTTGATTCTATCTCTGCTGTTTGAGAATTATTGTTTGTCATTAGACTTCCTAGGTATTTGAATTCCTCTACTTGTTTTAGTTGTCTGCCTTCTATAGTTATGTTGATGTTCTGTTTATTTTTGGCGACATTCATGACTTCTGTTTTGTTGATGTTGATTTTCATGTTGTATTTTATGCCTGAGATGTTGAGTTTGTTTAAGTGTTCTTGTAGGTCTTCTATTGTTTCATGTATTAGTGCCTGGTCATCTGCAAATAAAAGCTCATTGATCTCCTCTGTCTCTGATGGTTGGCTAGCTTGCATATATGGTCCATTTATGTAATATACAGTAGGGGGGATAGTACGCACCCCTGTCTTACGCCTGATCTAACTTCGAAGTGGTCTGTGTAGCCTGCTGCTGTTCTGACCCTGCAGCTACTGTTGATGTCGAGACTTTTAATAAGGTTGGTTAGATGTTGGCTTACTCCATATGTTGTTATTATTTCCCTACTGTTAGTTCTCTGTTTACTCTGTCGAATGTTTTTTCCTGGTCAATGAAGGCTATCAATATATGTTGCTGTATATTGATCTATGCAATAATATGTGTTGCTATTTATAAGTCAATAGGTATGTCATTTTTAAGTCAGTAGCTATGTCATATTTATGACTTAATTTTTTTCAGTGAACTGCCCAGCTGGTTATTTCACAGCAACAGAATCAAGTTGTTCCCCTTGTCCTAGAGGATGGTATAATGAGAAACCACAACAAATTACTTGTATCCAATGTGCAGAAGGAATGACCACAAGCAACAAAGGAGCTACAAGTGCCTCACAATGTGCTGGTTAGTTTAATTATTTGTATATTTTATAGAACAAAAATAAATGTGAAATTGGGGTTGTGTTGGATGTGTAGAAAATGTTATTTAATAATAATACGGTACTCATCATTTCTTTTGGCATATGAGAAATGTAGATCTAATTCCCATATTTTTCTACTACAATCAGCATAAGAAAATATCAGATCAAGCCCTCAAATGTGAACCAGAGGGTAAAAGAAAAAGAGGTAGACCTAGAGAAGCATTACAAAAAACACAGAGGCATGTGGCAACAACAACAGGCATCATTTCCCTCACTGAGATTGAGCGACTTGCTCAGAACAGAGCCATTAGTTATTTACTCATTGAATTATTCTCACCACACATTGAACAACAATCCATAAGCACTGAGAGCTCCTTCCCAGCAAAACCTGCAATGTGAAATGATAAACTAAAAGAGTTATGTGGCAAGATACACTACAGGTCCTGTGCAAGGTCTGACACTTGATAACAAGATAGCTGGACACAAGAGTCTAGAAGATTTGCCCTATGTACCATCTTCAGCTTGGAGTGAAAATAAATAAATAGTTAGATCAGCACAATTGCAGGCCATGTGGTCTTTAAAGCCTTTACAAGGACATTAAACTCATTGTCTCTTGAGATTGGCAGGATTCCATTACTATGTACTGAATCATCTCATCTCTTATGTTGCAGAGGGTTGAAAGTGATATGTTTTCATTTATCTAGATGTCATATCTTATAAATATTTGTAATTCTAGAATATTGAAATCTCTTTTTTCTTTTATTTTGTTGGTGCAAAAAAGTTATATTGGATATATTATGTAACTATTTATTAACTATTGAATACAGTTGGTAACATAAGTATAGTGCAATTAAATATGTTTGACTTACCAGAAAAGTTTGTGTTGAAAATAAATATTTGAGTTTTAAACATGGTTATTGTTTACAAGCCTTAACATATTGTAATGGTGCCTGTACTTGAAGGATAGTAAGTCATGTGTATAAAAATAATAAATAATCAGATAGCCTGACAATAAAAGGAGTCCAATTCTCTGATTAAATTGTTAGAATGCACATAGATCTAAAGTTGTAAATGTTTTTTTTAAATGCCAATATGCTGATATTTTTGGGGGGTTTTGTTTATGAAAAACATATTTACATTTTAATACAGACAGTAGACTATAAAATATTTTTTTAAAGTAATTTTACTACTGCAATTTCTTTCTTCACTAAATGCAGCATTTTATAGCTAAATACATAGGTTATATAGTAAGTATAGAGTACCTTGAAATTAAAATTTTTTATGATTAAAGCTATTCATCACTCAATCATTCTCAGCTGTCTGTAAAGCAGGCACCTACTTTAGTGTTAGAACATTCATATGTGAACCTTGCCCAGTTGGAGAGTACCAGAACCTGATTGGTCATTGGAGCTGTATATCCTGTCCAGTGGGATTGTCAACTCAGTCCAGTGGTGCCATATCTATGAATGATTGTCAAGGTTTGAGACCAGCAACTTTTATTCTGCATTTAATTACATTTTTGTTGTTTTTACTTAATATGAACAGTAATTAATTAATTAACAAATAAAGATAGTTGCTACTGGCCAAGAATTGGAGGTTTTGTTGAGTCAGGCTGTCAGTCAACTTATCATCCTCACAGCACATCACACAACTCCATAAGCGATCAGATTCCCTCAGAATATCCTTCAGCATACAACAACTGATAACTCCATTTCAGTGTTGGTTTACCATCTTCTTTAGCTCTTTGCATAGAACTTTTGTCTGGCATCACTTATATTGGCCCGTTCTTGCAGTTAAGTCAAGGTTGTAGATTTGCATTTATTGCTTAAATTGCATACTCTGAGAGCATTTAGAATGTCATTTTCTCCTTAGTTCATCCACTCTCCAAAAAGCAGGCATGCCTTGAAACCTAGAGGAATTTTAGGTATAAAGTTAGCAGCTGAAATCTACACAGATAAAACTGGATAAAAGAGAGTCAAAAGTAAAGAACTTAGAAAACATAGAAGACTTACATATACTTTCTTTTGTTTCTATCCTATCATATGTGTCATGAAGTGTTGTTGAGTGGTGTAGTTTTTATCCTGAGTCCCGTGTGCACAATTGTTAACCTATTTTGCTGAAGTTTGTTTAATATTACCTATCCATCTGACTCTTCATAAATCCATGGCATTATCTACCTATCTATTGACCTTTCGAGCCGTAGCTGGCCCATAGGGCATGGACCAAGATACTCCTCTTATCTGAATTTTTGTTCTAGCAGTTTTCAATTCTTTTAAAGATATTTTATCAAATCTCGCCATTTATCTCTGTTCTGTGCAAGCAGCTCTATCTCATTGAGGGAGCCGAATCCTGCTGCTCTTGCCTCTCTCATCAATGTTCTTCTCAGTGTATCTCTTGGTCTTCCTCTTTTACTCTTACCTGTTGTTTCCCATATGAGGGCTTGCTTTGCTATTCGGTTATTATCTCTTCTCATCACATGTCCAACATATGACCATCGTCTTTTCTTGATTACTGAAGATATTAGTTGTTGATTGGTGATTTCTCTAATTTCCTCGTTTGTTTTGAATTCATTCCACGCTATACCAAGTATTTTCCTTAGACATTTATTTTTGAATGCGTTCAACTTTGTTTCTATATTTCTTGTTGTTTTCCAGCTTTCACACTCATACGTAAGGGTTGATAGTACATTTGATTTGAATAGTCTAAGTTTTGTGTTTGTGCTGATGAGTTTTGATTTCCACAACTTTTCAAGGCTTCTGAAAGACATTGCTGCTTTAGCTATTCTGATTCTAATTTCTTTGCTTGTATCCCCTTCCTGATCAATTTGACTTCCAAGATAGATAAAGTAATCGATCTCTTCTACTGGTTTGTTTTCTATGTATATTTTGTCATCTGTTGGAATTAAACTTTTCATGACTTTAGTCTTTTCATGATTGATCTCAAGCCCAATTGAGTGCCCATGGCACTAGATGTGGTATAATGGGGTTTTACGGAGACATTTTGAGAATATCATTGATAGTTTTAAAAAAGAGTAATGAATGAGAATGTTCTATAAAAAGATAAGACAAAAAGGAAGTTTATTGTAATGACCAACATCAGGAGGAAACATTCTTCACTTTTTCATCATGTAAGGAGCAGGGAACAGCTGAAACATTTTGTGACAACTAGAAAAATTGAGGGAAGATGGTAGAACAGAGAGAAAAGTTACCAGTTTAAGAGAGATCCTGGTGACAAGTCAACAGTAGAAATGATAAACAATAGTTGAGACAGAAAATTGTGGAAAGACATGATCACTTTCACCAGCAGGCATGATAATTCATGACAATAATATTGATGATCTGACTATTAGTTTTCCTGAAATATCCTGAAGCTAGATTATTAGTTACTGTAAATTCATTACTGTGACTGGTTAGACACACATAAGAACCACTTTTTGCTTAGCTTGCTTGATGAGGATGTAATTTCAACAATACTTTTATTACATCATTTCTAATGCTTTTTTGTTTTCTAGTGATACTAATTTATCTTACTTTTTGTAATTTGATTGTGTATCAATTATCTCACTTGTTGTGATCTTATTGTGCCTTAGATGAAGACTACATTTGACACTGAATATTCCAGACTGCTATTTAGCACATAGTAGTTAGTTTTATGATGTCAGGTCGGGTAATTTTACCTGCTACTATATGCAGTAAACAGTACAACCTGTGGCTGCCCTGCTGCCTTGCAAGTAAGCTCGGGAGAGTAAAAGGCTAAGGGAGGGTACCCTGAAGTAAAACAACCCCACTGCCTTGTGGGTGAGACTTTTTAGTCAAAGGCTAGCATAGCCAACCGTAAACAAACTGACAAAAGGCAACCGAAAACCTCCATCGTAATTTCTTTGTACCATCATGGATCGCCACAACAATAGATAATATAAATAATCTAAGGAATGCTGATGATACAGTCTTAATCGCTAAGAGTGAAAATGAGTTACAAGAAATGTTGGACATTATAGTGAAAGAAAGCAAAAATATAAGACTCAGCCTTAATAGCAAAATGACAGAAGTAATGGTAACAACAAAGAAAAAGACGTCACTTCAGTGCAAAAATAAAGACAAGTGGAACAATATTAAAATAGGTAAATGAATTTAAATATTTGGGAACTTTGTTAACCTCAGACAGAAGATGTATAAAAGAGGTGAGATGCAGAGTGGCTCAGGCAAAAGCAGCTTTTCAAAAAATGAGGAAGATACTATGCAATCCATTTTTGACAATCATCATCATCGAGTGCCTTCTCCGCAACGAAGGTTGGCTACCATGGAGCGCTATTCTGCTCTGTCTCATGCTTTGATGGTGCAGGTTGTCATAGGCTGATTTGTCCATCTTTTGATGTTACTCGTCCATGTTAGTCTTGGTCTGCCTCTGCCTCTTTTACCTTGTATTTTCCACTCCAGGATTACTTTTAGTAGGCTGTTGTGTCTTTTAACATGGCCCAAAAATCGCATTTGTCTTGTTTGAATTGTGCTTAGTAGTTCTTTTCTCATTTTTAGTTGTTTTAAGACTTCATCGTTTGTTTTCTTTTCCTTCCATCCAACTCTACCTATTCTTCTATATATCCACATTTCAAAGGCTTCAATTCTCTGTTCTGTTTTCTTGTCTAATGTCCATGTTTCTGCACCACATAGGAATATTGAGAAAATGTAACATTTTGCTATTCTTAGTTTTAGCCCTGGTGTTATTTGTTTTGATGTTAGTATGTTCTTCATGACATTAAAATTATTTTTTGCCATTCCTATTCTTTTGTTTATTTCAGTTTTACATTTTCCATCACTGGTTATAGTATGTCCAAGGTAGTTGTAGTTCTGAACTATCTCCAGGTCTATTCCTTCTATTTTGATATCCACTTGTGGGTTTTGAGTATCTTCTTTGTTTATGATCATTTTGACTATAGAAACAAGAAAAAGAGTTCTTAAATGTTATGTAGAGCTAGTCTTAACATATGGATGAGAATCATGGACAATAGGACAACAGACAAGAAAATCACTGGACTCTGTAGAAATGTGGTTTTACAGAAGAATGTTGAGAATACCATGGACAGCTAAGAAGAGTAATGAAAATGTTCTGAAAGAGGTCAAAGCAAAAGAGAGCATATTTCCAATATTAGAAAGAAACAATCATCATATTTTTAGCCATGTAATGAGAAGAGAACAACTGGAATATATTGTAAAAACTGGGAAAATTCAGGGACGAAGAGATAGAGGAAAGTAAAGAGAAAAAATACCAGACAACTTAAGAGAATGGCTTGGCAGAAGGTCAACAACAGAAGTGATAAATAACTGTCGCGATTGAAAATTGTGGAGAGACATGATCACCTACGCCAGCAGGCCCGGTACTTGATGATGACTAATTGATGAATACTAATTTAATATACAACTCTTTTATAATTTTTCATTTTCTGGCTCCCAGATTTGTGCGGTGTAGGACAAGAGCTTGGAATTGATGGAACTTGTGTAGATTGCCCGCTTGGAACTTATAGTTCTGGAAAAGAAGGAAGTTTGTTCTGTACACCATGTCCATATGGTTGGACAACAGAGAAGGAAAAAGCAGTTGATCAGACACAATGTATCATAAGTATGTGTTTTAAACTGTTCTTAGTTTGGATTTTCCTTGGCTAATATTCAATTAAAAACAAACAATCAGCAGCTGATTTTTAAAAAATGCTGTATTGTGTAATAAAAACAAAAATTTGTTATCCTGTTTGCTCCATGACTAAATATCCCTTGGAGTCTATAGTAGGTCTACTTTGTAAATTTCTATTACATATGTTCTCTTATTGTTTTTCATTTGTGTCTCAATTTTTTAAGTGAGTCCACTGTACAGCAATTCTTTAATAATTAGTCGAGTGTGGGGTCAACTTTAACTCTCCATATTGTGTTAGTATGCACTATGTTATCACTATTCTCCATATTGTGTTAGTTGTCACTATGTTATCACTATTCTCCATATTGTGTTAGTGTGCACTATGTTATCACTATTCTCCATATTGTGTTAGTGTGCACTATGTTATCACTATTCTCCATATTGTGTTAGTGTGCACTATGTTATCACTATTTTCCATATTGTGTTAGTGTGCACTATGTTATCACTATTCTCCATATTATGTTAGTATGCACTATGTTATCACTATTCCCATATTGTGTTAGTGTGCACTATGTTATCACTATTCTCCATATTGTGTTAGTGTGCACTATGTTATCACTATTCTCCATATTGTGTTAGTATGCACTATATTATCACTATTCTCCATATTGTGTTAGTGTGCACTATGTTATCACTATTCTCCATATTGTGTTACTGTGAACTATGTTATCACTATTCTCCATATTGTGTTAGTGTGCACTATGCTTTCACTATTCTCCATATTGTGTTAGTGTGCACTATGCTTTCACTATTCCCCATATTGTGTTAGTGTGCACTATGTTATCACTATTCTCCATATTGTGTTAGTGTGCACTATGTTATTACTATTCTCCATATTGTGTTAGTGTGCACTATGTTATCACTATTTTCCATATTGTGTTAGTGTGCACTATGTTATCACTATTCTCCATATTGTGTTAGTGTGCACTATGCTTTCACTATTCTCCATATTGTGTTAGTGTGCACTATGTTATTACTATTCTCCATATTGTGTTAGTGTGCACTATGTTATCACTTTTTGCATATTGTGTTAGTGTGCACTATGTTATTACTATTCCCCATATTGTGTTAGTGTGCACTATGTAATCACTATTCTCCATATTGTGTTAGTGTGCACTATGTTATCACTATTCCCCATATTGTGTTAGTGTGCACTGTGTTAGCACTATTCCCCATATTGTGTTAGTGTGCACTATGTTATCACTATTCCCCATATTGTGTTAGTGGGCACTATGTTATCACTATTCCCCATATTGTGTTAGTGTGCACTACGCTATCATTAAGTACATATTTTCATGTTTGTATATCTTGAATAGTTCTTTGCTGTTGATTTTGTTTAATGAAAATAATTTGAGGAAATATCCACAGACAGGTTATCTAACAGACTGATTGTACTACAGTACTCAGGTCTATACAAGAGCACTAAAACTAAAACATTGAGTTGTCTTATACATCTATTATTTTATCTTTTAACAATTTTAATGGATTTGTTTTTCCTAATTTTTTCAGATTAACAAAAATTATTCAAAGTTTGTCCATCCTTTTGACCTTGTTTCCTCAATCCACATGCAAGTGATCTATCTATCTATTGACCTTTCGAGGTTATGCCTGTGCACCCCACAGTCAATATGTACTTTACTACTAGAATTCACATTACCCAAAAATGGGCTATTGGTCAAGGCATGGGAACTTTTGACCTTACTAATATTCTTCTTTTTCCCTTCTTTCTTCCCTCATTTGCTGTTTGGTACCAAAAGGAGAAAGTTTACAAAATTGTCTTCTCTTGGCCTCTCTGGCTGTTATGTTTCCCAGTGTTCCTACTATTATATCAATTTATGTTTTCTGTGGTCAGACATGGGTCTGGTGTTGCCTGAATGTTTGTTGAAGGATTGTTGTTTTGTGTATTGACCTTTGTCTTATAAATTGATAAATAGCTTTAATCATCACATCTCCAAATTTTCATTTTTTTCATTGGCCATAAACAAATAGATCTTTGCTGGAAAAATGGGGAACATGTACTGGCAGCAAACAGTGGCCATAAGAACTGGAAACCAGTTGGGAATGTTTCAGAGGATAAGACAGGGTGTTGGGCAGGGTTGCGTGCTGTCACCAGATTTGTTTAATATGTATAGTGAGATTATTTTAAGATCCATGGGGCCTGGAATATCAATTGGAGGTCATAATATAAATAATCTAAGGTATGCTGATGATACAGTCTTAATCACTAGGAGTGAAAATGAGTTACAAGAAATGTTAGACATTATAATTAAAGAAAGCAAAAATAAAGGACCCAACCTTGATAGCAAAAAGTCAGAAGTAATGGTAACAACAAAGAAAAAGACACCACCTCAGTGCAAAATAAAGTGGAGCAATATTAAAGCAGGTAAATTAATTTAAATATTTGGGAACTTTGTTAACCTCAGAAGAAATATGCACAAAAGAGGTGAGATGCAGAGTTGCTCAGGCGGAGGCAGCTTTCCAAAACGTGAGGAAGATACTATGCAATCCGTTTTTGACAATCGAAACAAGAAAAAGAGTTCTTAAATGTTACATAGAATCAGTCTTAACATATGGATGTGAATCATGGACAATAGGACAACAGACAAGAAAATCACTGGACTCTGTAGAAATGTGGTTTTACAGAAGAATGTTGAGAGTACCATGGACAGCTAAGAAGAGTAATGAAAATGTTCTGAAAGAGGTCAAAGCAAAAAGAGAGCTAATTTCCAATACTAGGAAGAAACAATCATCATCTTTTGGTCATGTAATGAGAAGAGAACAACTTCAATATATTGTTACAACTGGAAAATTTAGGGATGAAGAGATAGAGGAAAGCAAAGAGAAAAAATACCAGTCAGCTTAAAAGAATGGCATGACAGAAGGTCAACAACAGAAAGGATAAATAACTGTCGAGTTTGAAAATTGTGGAGAGACATGATCACCTACACCAGCAGGCCCGGTACTTGATGATAGATAAATAAAGAAGTCAGTGGCTGGTGCAGATTTTAATGCTTTGTAGGTCAACAACAAAACTGCCCCACTTCATGCAATCTGTGGCCATCCTTTACATACACACCATGTCTATCTATCTATCTATTGACCTTTCGAGCCGTAGCCAGCCCATAGTGTGTAGACCAAGATACTCCTTCTCTTATCTGAATTTTTGTTCTAGCAGTTTTCATTTCTTTTAAAGATATTTTATCAAATCTCGCCATTTGTCTCTGTTCTGTGCAAGCAGCTCTATCTCATTGAGGGAGCCGAATCCTGCTGCTCTTGCCTCTCTCATCAATGTTCTTCTCAGTGTCTCTCTGGGTCTTCTTCTTTTCCTCTTACCTGTTGTTTCCCATATGAGGGCTTGCTTTGCTATTCGGTTATTATCTCTTCTCATCACATGTCCAACATATGACCATCGTCTTTTCTTGATTACTGAAGATATTAGTTGTTGATTGGTGATTTCTCTAATTTCCTCGTTTGTTTTGAATTCATTCCACGCTATACCAAGTATTTTCCTTAGACATTTATTTTTGAATGCGTTCAACTTTGTTTCTATATTTCTTGTTGTTTTCCAGCTTTCACACTCATACGTAAGGGTTGATAGTACATTTGATTTGAATAGTCTAAGTTTTGTGTTTGTGCTGATGAGTTTTGATTTCCACAACTTTTCAAGGCTTCTGAAAGACATTGCTGCTTTAGCTATTCTGATTCTAATTTCTTTGCTTGTATCCCCTTCTCGATCAATGTGACTTCCAAGATAGGTAAAGTAATCGATCTCTTCTACTGGTTTGTTTTCCATGTATATTTTGTCGTCTGTTGGAATTAAACTTTTCATGACTGTCTAGCCCATACAATTCTTCTGTTGTTTGCACCATATTCTGCTAGTTGCCTTTTTTCTTTAGAATCCAATGCAAAGTAGTTCTTGTGATTGTCTTTGATTATCTCCAAGTACTAAGATTTTAACAAGTTTTTTTAATGAACATTACTAATGAGTTAATTGTTGTGGTACCATTTTGTTATGTTATTTTACTTGGATAAAAACTTGTGAAAACTAAATTTTTTTTATTTTTTATTTTTTTTATTTTTTTATTTTTTGTGTTTACAGAAAAATGTGACAAGGGCTATTATCATCATCAGGAAGATAGAGTTTGTTATCCATGTCCACATGGGACTTTTCAGGAGGGTCAGGGGGCTGCATCTTGTGAGCCCTGTGGAGTTCGTTTGACAACAGATCAAGAAGGAGCAGTTAGTAGATCATTGTGCATACCAGGCAAAGTTAACGAATGTGAACTAAACATTGACTCCTGCACTTCAGGCACTAGATGTGTGGACCTTGATGATGGCTACAATTGTGAATGTAAGCATGTGACCTGAGATAACAGAGACTCTCATGTACAATGTTGTGGTGTCATTTTCCTTTTATTACATCTTTTAATGTTATACAACAATACTCTTTCACTGATATTCAATTTACATGTATTTTACTCTGTAAGTCTCTCACCTCTAGCCCAGCTCTAATGAAGAATGAAGACAATCTGGTTTTCATGATGTTATTTAAATTTTAGAATATAAACATATTTTGTAAGTTTATTATTCACCTAACTCATATTAGATAAGGGCAAAAACTAGGTTAAACTCCGTTCTGAGGATCCATTTTCCAGCACAAATTTTATATGATGACAGTTACACTGATTTAACTCTTCCTGGATTTGATTTTTTTTTTGGGGGGTTGGACAAAATTAATTTTCAGTTTTCAAACATTTCAATACATGCCTTTTTCATCTTATTAATTCACACTATAAAATAAGTAAATATTTAAAACAAAGGAATGGTGGATCAAAGAGGACAGCTTCGACATCTATAGCCTAATCTAAGAATAAAATTAAAACATAAGAAAAGCGCACCAGAAAGCAGCCAAAAATATAGAGAATTACCCTACAACATTCGAAGTAGTATGAAAAAAGTAATTTTAACTGGATAGAGCAGAAATATAAAAAAAATACAGGATAACTTAAACAAATATAATAGTTCAAAATCTATAATAATTCAAAGTCTGAAATATTGGCTAGAATAGAGCAAATTACAGCAGCCATTGCAAGGCTAAAACCTATTTTGAAAGATAGCAACATCACCCTCAACTCTAAAATCATCCTGGTTATATCAATTAATCTGTACACTTGTGAAATATGGACCCTTACAGCAGAGCTACAGAAGAAAATGCAAGCTTTGAAGATGAAATGTTATCATAAGGTTTTGGAAATCTCCTACTCATGAGTGAAAAAAATTCTCCAAAGAATGCAACAGACAATCAGAGTATAAGATGATCTATTGAGTATTGTGAAGAAATGGAAAATTAAATGATGCCATGTTTCTCAATCATCTGGTCTGACAAAGACCAATCTGCAGGAAATGCAAAAGTAAGAAGGAGAAGTAAATAGAGAAAGAGATGGAAGGATAACATCAAAGAATGGACAGCTTTTGAATTTGCAGAATCTCAAAGAATGATCGATGATTGAAATACATGGAGAAAGTTGGTGAGGTCCATCAGTAGTGTCCTAGCAACTCCTAGGATTATGGGATGAGAAGAAGTAATGAGATAAAATTGATTCCACAATCTCATAAGAATGAAACCTAACCAGCTACAATTATGTCTGCAACATCAGTGATCTGAATTGCAGTGCAAAAAGGCTAATAAATAGTTGCAAGGACAATGTTACAGAAAACCTATTTACTTTCTATCAACTAATCAGGTGTTTTGAGTTATTGACATTTTTGCAGCAAAAATACTACAATTTCAATTTCATGGACTAACATTTACAAGTGCAACAAAACACTTGATCCAGGATAGAAAACCTCAGCTCTCTGTAAAGCTTCACATTATATGTGATTAGGATAATTAAGTAAATAGGGCAGAAGAAATAATTTTAAAGAATTTGTTAGTTGGTAATTTCATGGAATTTTTTGATCTATCAGAGATGTTCACCATTTTATATCTTAAAATACGTATTAATTTCATCTTCATTTCAACATCATCCTACAAATGCCAGACCTGGACAGTAGATTCAAGAACAATCAGAAAAATAACCACCATCAAAATAAAATGTGTTAGACATATAACAGGAAATGGCATGAGAAATAAGATCAGAGGTGAAGAACTCAGAAAAATGTTGGGAATAATTCCTGCCACTGAATACACAGAGACAACAACACATAAAATGGTTTGGCTACATGGTTATGGTTATGGAAGGCCCCGGTCTTACTGCAAATTAATTAAAATCCATAATTGCTCAACCACCCATGCCAGTGGAATCATCCAAATTACTTTCTCATCTTCCAAACAAAGAAAGATAGCTGTAGTCCCCATCATAACAGTCTCAGCACATGCCAAAAAACATAAGGTGAAACCGCACAGAAAGTGAACACAGCCATCTGTTCTCCATCATACAATATCATCACTCATCGTAAACAATCAGAATATCGAAACACGATCAAAATAGATGAAATGCACAGTTCACTGTGTGCAAAGAGCACTTAACTCAGTAGCTCCTGCAACAAGCTGGACTTGGAATATGAGGAAACTGCAACAAGGAACACTTTTCAGACATAGCCTCTAATGGTTCCTACTGCCTATCCACCATATTGACCGGAGGTTCACGTCCTCCTGAAAATGAGGATCATCATATTTTTTTTTAAATGTATAGCGCTTGATGATGCTAGGACATCACCTTGATTCCAAATCTGAACATATGAAACACAGTTAGTCATCAGACTATCCCCATCGCACAAACAACAGACTGTAAGATCTCCCTGCAATGTGAATTTGTGAAATGGCATAATATTGGCTACATGATAAGATGAAAGATTAAATATGACATAACAAGCTTTCCAATAATAACTTCAGATGGAAGATGCACCACAGAAATAAAAAGCAGAATAGCTCAGGCCAAAATAGCATTTCAGAAAATGAAAAATATCTTATGCAACAAATCTGTCAATAGAAATGAGAAAGAGAGTTCATCAGTGCTATATACAACCAGTTCTGACCTATGGAAGCGAATCATGGACTGTAGACAAACAAATGAAAAGACGATTAGAGGCCACTGAGATGGGATTTCTCAGAAGAATGTTGAAAATTCCCTGGACAGCTAAAAAGACCAATGAGGAAATTCTCAAGGAGGCCAACACTAAAAGGGAGCTCATAAATAACATCAGAAAGAAACAATCAACATTTTTTGAGCAACATCATGAGAAGAGGAAAACTGGAATACTTGGTTACAACTGGCAAAATTAAAGGAAAGAGAGATCGTGGACGACAAAGAGAGAAAATACTGGATAGCTTGGTGTCATGGCATGGAAAATGGTCAACAACACCAATTGATATGATGCACTGTAGATAGAAGATTGTGGAAGGACATGATTGCCTACGCCAACTGGTATGGCACATGATGATGAACAAGCTTTCGATAAACCTTATGAGAGCACCAGATCCAAAGGCCAACCACAAAAAGGATGGATTGATGGAAATTCAAAGTATTGGGAAATGTAACAGCAGGAGAGGCAAAAAGAAGAGAAAAATAATGTAATCTATATATCCCTTTGATGCTGATAGGCAAATGAGAAAACAAAAAAGAAGATGAATGCTCTCTTTACAATATTATCTGTTTGAAAAAAGTGCAAAAAGAAAATGGAATAAAGGGCCACTAATTTTACAAAATAGAAATCTTATCTAAGCTTTATATTACCATCACAATTTAGATTTTCTACTTCTTTTACTTTGGTTGTTGAGGATTTTTTGCTCTCTTTTTATTGAACAGATATTTGTGAGGATTACTGTAGCACACTGAAATTTTGTAATGATGGAGCCAGTGCCCAGGGCAAGGGATGTCATTGTGCTGTTGAAATGTGCAAGAATTATAGTGAGAATTTCTTGTTGTTTTGTAACATTTCTACAGTGATTATTGTTTATGTAAAATTATTGAAATACAATTTATATTTTGAAAGTAAAACCAATGTTAACCAATATCTGCACAATATGAATATAGAGCTGCACATCATTATCTTTATCTCTGCTATGGAGTATTGATCAGTGGTCTAAGTGGCCAACATCTGAAATATTAATTGTTATTGAACAGAAATCCCTATTTTTAAATACAATAATGAAGAAAAGAGGATGTGCATATGTCAGCCATTTGATTAGAAGAAACAACAAGAGAATCAAAGCAAAGCCTCAAATGGGAAACAGCAGGCAACAGAAAAAGAGGCAGGCCTAGAGAAATACTAAGAAGAACACTGAGATGAGAGACAGCAATAGCAGACATCATCTTGTCGAGGTTGAGAGACTCATCCAGAACAGACATATGGAAAGACACAATGCTAGTCCTGCATAAAGTCTCATGTTTTATTAGCAAAGGTCATCAGACAAGAAGAATCTAGTATTTCTGTCCTATATGCTGTCTTTAACATTGAAAGAACAATAGATAGAATGTTATACAAGCATACTAATTTTAACCAATAAAATTCTACAATGCTTACAAATAAAAATGTGTATCTTAATTATTAAAGAAGCTTTGCCATTGTCTTTTTTCAATAACCATTTTCCTGTGTTATGTTTAATATTTTTCCTTAACAAAACTATTGGTTAATTTCTTTAATAGTCGTCTATTGTGACATTTGTTTTCCCAGCCACTTTACTTTTTTCTTCACAGACCATTTTTCACATTCTTCCTTATGTTCTTGAACTTTTATGCTGTCACAAATTTTTTCAGGTCCTTAAACCTGAACAAATGTTTACAAAATTCTACACGTCTTCTGTTACATGTATTTTCTTTTTTTTTCTTCTTGGTGCCGTTTTTCTTTTATACTCTTCATTCACATTCTTCTCTGCTTGTCATGTATGTAGTTTTCATCCCAAAAATACACATCTGCTCTTGCAAATTATCTTCTGATTTTTTGTTTCTTTTGATTCACATGCATGAAAGAACATTGTTTCTTAGATAGTAATGCAACACTATTAAGTTATCTTTCTCAAACCAGATACTGACTGATTATGAATTTGTTTTTCTTCTTCATTTGCCCGGGAAAGAATGCATCTGCTGCATTGAGTTAACAAATTACAACTATCAATAATATTTGCATTTTTTGGTCCAATAAACCAGACTATTATGACATTTTTTTGGACTGGTTTAGCCTTCCCTTTATGATCCCTACATGCTTTCCCAGTGTGCAATTCTTGTTTCTGAGAAAAGAACATGGAGGTGGAGTATGATTTTGGTCACTTTTGATTTGTGTGTTTATCATTCTCTGGAAGCTTTCCTTCTTTTGTTTTCTTACTGTGTTTCTTTTGCATATAAGTTTCTTACATTAATGATATTTTGTTCACACTCATTTTTCCATGGCATTTTTATCACAAATTTATTTATGATGACTGCAATACCTAACTCCTAATATTTTAACAAATTTACTATCAATTCAATTGTTTTTGTTAACTGTTTACAATTGATACTTTATATATATTATTTTTCTTTCTTTCATGCTCTGTCTATGAATTCTTTTCTTCTTCTTCTTTCCTTCCTCATCTGCCTTTCAGCGTCAAGGGGAGATATAATTTGCCGTCTTTTGCTCTTCTGTTCGCCTCTGCTGCTGTTATGTTTTCTAGTGCTTCTAATATTCCATACATCCATCTTTTTTGTGGTCAACCTTTGGGTCTGGTATTCTCACAATGTTTGTTGAAGGCTAGTTGTGTTGTGTTTTGAGGTTTCTACCTTGTCATGTGGCCAAACTGTTTTAACTGTTGTTTCTTTATATATTCTATGGCAGGGCTATTCCTAGTTTTTTTCTCAGTTTTTAATTTCTGTCTATGAATGAAGGTGGCAAATCATACCATCAACTTTCTTGTCTCTGAATATTTCATATTCTGGGCTGTAATGTAAATCTAGGACCTTAAATAATGAAAGAAAATTGAAATTCTAAAAGTGATTCAAAAATTGAACAAACTGAATGCATAGACAGCATTTTATTTGATACGCGCTATTTAACTTGTGTTATGCTATCCACAGTATTCCTACCTTATTATTCTCTCTTTCTTGTCCTTTGCTTTCTTCAGAAATGTTGTCCAGCATAATGTGCAGAATATAATGAAAAGACAGATATGGTGGAGCCAAGCACAACATAGAAATAATTATAAACGCTCTTACATTCATGAAATCTTAATAGAATACAAATGGAGATGTTCTTAAATTTAGTGTGTAGGATGTTTAATGTAAAATACTTATTTGTATGTTGCAGACTCTAGAGACTCGATTTACAAGACACTTGTTACTGCAAGCATAATTGTTACAGTATTTGCAATACTGATTCTATTGGCTGTCATCATTATTTGTGTATACAGGTACTGGATAATTTCAATTTCTGGTTAAATTCAAGTAGTATAGTCAAGACAGATAATACTGGAATCGATAAAGCATGAAAAAGAATTTGAGAAGATCTAGAAATTTTGTATTCCAAGGTAAAAAAAGAGAGAAATAAAGAAACTGTGAACTTTAGAGTGAATCTAAAACTAATGTTGGCAGTTACACATAGGCCTACATTTACTAATGGACACAATTAAATGGCAAAATTGATCAATATTATAAATCAAATTTTTTTAGATAATTTGCTGTCAACAAAACTGAAATAGATTTTAATTTCATGGAGGGAAATTGGGATATAATGATGAGTGTGGACATGTAAATTGTATAATGTTGAGTAAAAATATACATGTGTTGAGTGAATATTATCATAATTAGCAATGTATAATATTGATGGTACAGTTTAGTATTTGCATGTAGAGTGTGTTTTATTCAAGATTTGATATTTTGAGCCCATAAGGTATTTTACTATATAGACTATTGAAAACCAAATGGAAAGGTTTTGTTCTTCTTCTATTTCTGTACTCATCACTAAATTTGACAAGCATGCTGAATTCTATGATGAAGTCTTCTATCTGTTATAGTCTCAGCACAGCCAAACAGTTTCTCTTCAAAAGTGATGAATTCACTGCCTTGTGAGAAACTCAAGAGTCAGGGGCTGTATGAGTAAACCCAGACAGAAAATCTGGAGGGAAGGACCCTAAATCAGTTAGTGGTGTATTATCCATCTCCTGAATATTAGCTTTGGTTCCAAACATAAAGACCTCATCCCTCCTTTGGAAAACTTCAAAGAGGGTTCAAGAGGGGGCTAGTGCAAACTGGGAGAGCGTTGTCTCCACAATTTTTGACTAGGCAAAGCAGACAATATCGATTAGGAAGAAAAGTACTTCTTTCAAACTTGGAACATAAAGGCCATGTGCCCTGGATTTGACAAACTAGACTTGCCAAAAGATGGGTGCATTAAGAAAACGTCCCACAACAGACAGAGAACTGAAGCATCTGCAAGTAGACATAGCAGTCCTTCAGGAAATCAGGCTTGCAGATTGTAGCTCAACAAGAGAGACCCCTTAACATTAAACTGCCTTGTTCATTCTACAAGTGGACTTGTCATCCCAATAATAGCTGTGATCACTCATGAGAGAAGCTGCTTGACAAAACAGCACCAGACAGTTACTATTGAGGACTAACATTTGCCTGTTTCCAACTGTCTGTGAAAATACAAATATCCATATTTATGCTTCTGCAATATGATATCATATGGTTTACCATCAAAATCATAAATATTATCAAAGACATGTATGATGGTTACACATGTGCAGTTCGAACAGAGGAAGGACTGAGCGAATGTTTCCCAATAGAAACTGGGGTTAAACAAGGATGTATTTATCGCCCTTGTTATTTGGAATTGTTATGGACTTCATAATGAAGAAATGCTGCACTGGTAATAAAGGCATCGAATGGATACAAGGAGACCATTTGGAAGACCTCGACTTTGCTGATGACATAGTTCTCATCAGCAGTCAGATAAAAACGATGCAGGAAAACACAAATGAACTATCATCAATAGCCAGCAAAATGGGCTTGAGATCAATCATGAAAAGACTAAAGTCATGACTAGTTTAATTCCAACAGGTGACAAAATATACAAGGAAAACAAACCAGTTGAAGAGATCGATCACTTTATCTATCTTGGAAGTCCATTGATCGAGAAGGGGATACGAGCAAAGAAATTAAAATCAGAATAGCTAAAGCAGTAATGTCTTTCAGAAGCCTTGAAAAGTTGTGGAAATCAAAACTTATCAGCACAAACACAAAACTTAGGCTATTCAAATCAAATGTACTATCAACCCTTACGTATGCGTGTGAAAGCTGGAAAACAACAAGAGATATAGAAACAAAGTTGAACGCATTCGAAAATAAATGTCTAAGGAAAATACTTGGTATAGCATGGAACGAATTCAAAACAAATGAGGAAATTAGAGAAATCGCCAATCAACCACTAATATCTTCAGTAATAAAGAAAAGACGATGGTCATACGTTGGACATGTGATGAGAAGAGATAATAACCGAATAGCAAAGCAAGCCCTCATATGGGAAACAACAGGTAAAAGAAAAAGAGGAAGACCCAGGGAGACACTGAGAAGAACATTGATGAGAGAGGCAAGAGCAGCAGGAGTCGGCTCCCTCAATGAGATAGAACTGCTTGCACAGAACAGAGACAGATGGCGAGATTTGATAAAATATCTTTAAAAGAAAACTGCTAGAACAAAAAATCCATATAGGAGAAGGTGTATCTTGGTCTACGCCCTATGGGCCGGTTACGGCTCGAAAGGTCATTAGATAGATAGAATATGATATCACTTCAAATCTATCTATGTTTCTATTTTCTTAAGCTTATCTGTTTCTTCTTTAGAAACAGTGTTGACTGGCTGGATGAGCCTTTGTTTTGCTTGAACCAATACTGGGTCATTGTTTGTCAGATCCCTAAAAGCTGCCACAAAATTGCTCCTTTAACTTTCTTCGACTGTAGCTAATCATCCTTTGTTGCAAATTGTTTTCAAAACTGTGATTAAGAACAGATTGGAGAGTATGAAGGAATACATTTTTAAAAATTATTCTGAACAAAAAAATACAAACTGAAATACTGAATAATTATATATATATGGCTAAAATTATTGATGATGAATTAATAATATATTTTGCTTGCAAAATTTAATTGATAAACATCATCATGTTCCATACTGGTTGGCATAGGCAATCATGTCCTTCCACTATTTTGTATCCACATTGCATCGTAAATTGAGAATACATACGCCTAAATAATAATTTAGTTATAGGTGGAGGTAAAGCACAACAATTATAAAACAAAATATTTTATAAACAAGGCAGGAAATAGTAAATTGCTGTGGTCTATCCTTAAACCAAGCTTTTCTTTTCATACAAAATGAAATTTTGTTACAACAAAAAGATGCTGTTAAATGTATATTTATGTATGGGTTCTAATTGTTGTGCCAATTTGATTTATACTCCAATTATTTTTATATTGCTATTCAACAGAAAAAGCCATCAGATGAAACAGGACAAACATGTCAGAATGTACCGAGATGAAACTGAACTTGCTTCATTCACTAATGAAGCTTTTGATTCTTTATCTACCAATCTAGACCTAGAAAAAGATGAGTTTTCTTTCCAGATACCCAGGAAAATAGCCACCAGATGGCACAATCACAATTTCATGTCCAAAAGCCCACTTACTGAAAATGAGATTGAGTCTGCAGGTTTATAATCCCATATGTTTATGACATTTATTTGAACTAAACAAACTGAACAATATCTTTTTATAGAATAACTAAATTTTTAGTTCACATTTTATTTTGTTGCAGTGGTGAAATTATAACACTAAGTCTTGATTCAAAAATGGAAAAATTTAAAAAAGAAACATCACATATCAATATATGAGATTGAAGAGCAGCATAACTTTATATCTTCCTTGTCATTCTAAAGGATATAAGAGGAAGTGAAGAAAAACGTATCTGTGCACTCTCTTTTGTTTTAATAGAAAGTTAACAAATACACGCACACAAGGTATAGACAAATCTCACCAGTTATTTCTCTATGTGATTATTTGCCATGCTTTTATTTAATAATAAAAATGCTCTCCTTGTCAAGTTTTTCTATTTGTCTTATGTATTCTTCTAATTTTTCATCATCCCATAACCTAAGTATCATTGAGGCATGACTGACATATTTTTCAACCTTCTCCATATATCTCTATTTTCAGTCATTCTTTGGGATACCACAAAGTAAAGACCTGTCAATCTTTGATATCATTTCCCCATGTCTTTATCTGTGTAGCTCTCCTTTTCCCTGCTTTCACAGTTTCTTGCAGAATGTTTCCCAGGCCAGATGATTGAGATTCACAGCCAAACCATTTCAGTTTGTGCTCTTTCACAATAGTCAAAAGATCAACCTGTACTCCAGTTGCTTGTTGTATCATTTTGCAAGTTTTATCAATTGTGATCCAATCTAAATTAGAAATGCCGGAAACCTTATGATAACATTTCATATTCATAGCTTATACTTTCTTGTCTGGCTCTGCTGTAAGGATCCCTGTTTCACAAGTCTATAGTAAAACAGATATAACCTCGATGTGCTTCAATCTGATTTTAGAACTAAGAATGATATTTTTATTTTTTCAAATAGGTTTGAGCCTTGCAATGGCTGGCTGCATTAGCCACAATTTCAGAATTTGAGCCACCAATGTCTGAACATAGCAAAATGTCAGATTTTGAAGAATTTATGTTTTGATGCAGGAATTGTTACCATGGTATAGTAATCTAGGGTTAAGGACATTTTTCAAGTCATTTTCACACTTAGACCACACTTAGAATAAAATGTTGAAAAGTAACTAAATGGATACAACACTTGCAAAGCAGCAAAATTAAAATTTCTGAGGACATGTATCTTCCAGATAAACAACATATGTTTGTGAATTATGGACAATCTTGCAAACAGTAAGGAGAAAAAATAAATTTGTTTAATTAAAACAAAATGACACACAAACATATTTAAGATACATTGGATAATGAAAAAGAGAAATGAAAACATATTATAAGATTTAAACATTTTTTTAAAAACTGGCTTGTAAACACCAATATACAGAGGAAATTAAAATACTATGATCACGTCAAAGACACAGCAGGCTGGAATGAACAATTATGGAAGGCATGGTTCCAGGGTGGACACATCAGTGGCAGAACAAGAAGATGGTTGTTTCAAGACATCAAGGAGACCGTGGACATATGAACACATAAAGTGGGAAATCTGACAGAGATTATTTTTTTATATATTATATATATATATATATTATTATACAGATGGGCTGTGGTGAATGGAACGTTCTGTAAAGGACATGTGACCTGATGATCATGAACTATATGGATAATTCAAGAAAAAAGAAAAGATAGGCGTTCCTTCATTTAAATTATCACAACTGTGTTCATATTTTATGCCATGGTTTAAGTGGTCAGCCCTCATCTCCTAACTAGGTGGGTCCAGGTTCCTTTCACTTAGATGTGGTGAACAATTTCTTTTAACCAACTCTATTCGTTAAGTCTTTAAAATAAATATGGACAAGAAATTTTGTTATGGGGAAGTAGGATGATCGGGAATCTTGATCACACTATCCATAAATGTGTCACTGGTCATTGAAAAACAAAAGAAAATAATGGCACTAACAATATCTTGTGTATATGCAGCGAGATGTGACGGATAATTAAGAAAACAAGTTTTGTTCTTATTCAGTATCATCTTAATTTGTTATTTTGTTTCAAACAACATGATAATTGTGATAACTTGTTATCATGAACATATATAAACAATTCTTCAGTTTATGCAGAATTGTATTTTTCTATATTTATAATGAATGTATTTTAATGCATACAGCATAGGCTTATATCTTATGTATTTATGAATGTTTTGTTGTGTAAACAGATGACCTGTTCTTTTGTATTTTCTTTGTTGTTATTACTCTATGTTGTTTATATTAACTATTCATTGCAATTATCTGTCTATTAAAAATATGCAAGTTTATTTTTGCTATAATTGTGAAAGTCATTATTTTGTGCTTTCATATTGACATGACAGAAAGCACTGCTTGTAACCTGTATAAACATGGGATGATAATTAATAGCAGATATTTCAGTTTTGCAAGGATCATTTAGTGGGAAATTGGATAAATTGTATTACAAATTGTGTGTACAACTGATTTAATGTGTGTCTGGTGTGTGGGGCACATGCATGTGACATGCAAAGGAACCTAATAATCAGTTCAGCAAGAAAGTCACAATCTTGCAACTGTGCAACATGGAAGAATAAGAACAGTGAGATTTTTGTTCTGCAAAGACATGAAATCTATGGACATTTATCATCGGATGAGAATTCAGTATGGTGACAGGTGTATGAGCTGTACACAAGTGTATGAATGGACTGGAAGTTAAAAAATAAAAGCATTAGCGTCAAGGATTCTCCTCAGCCTAAGGAGGAGCAACTAAAGAAGACAACTTTTCAGCCATGAATAATGTAATGTAGGAAAACTGGCATGTCACAGTTAAGGAAATGGCATCACTATTGGGCACATCACACCACTCATGATGAGTTGAAGTTCTGAAAAGTATTCAAGACAGGTACCCCAGCAGTGGTGTATGAGTGACTGTACACTTGTCTAAAAGAATTCTTTTCCCATGGTGTCTATTTGCTGGTCAAGATCTGGTGCATTGAATTAGAGGGGGACTGTGTTGAACATCAATAATATAATTGTTTCAGTGATTGCAATAATAAATTCTCTGTAAACAAATATAATATGGTTTTCCATTGAGCACATTATATATATATATATATATATAACAATAATATAACTTAAGAAATACACACAAATATATATATATATATATATATATATATATATATATATATGATCTAAGATTTATCCAGATATTGCACTGAACACACCAACTATAGCACATGTCATCTAATAGAGCTCACAGTGCCATTAAAATTTATGATAGAGAAGCAGCATATATTTACTCTAGAAAAAAATACAAAGATCTTGCCACCATGCTGAGACAGCAGAAATCTCATGTCAGAAATGAAAGCATTGGAAGTAGGTGCCAGAGGGCTCATGACTACATTCCTCTACACACTATTAAAGAGGCTAGAAATTAAGAGATGAAGCAAGGAAGAACAATGAAGCTGTTGCTGAGTCACCCTAAATAGCATCTACCATGTCGGTGACCAATCCTAGAATAATCTGAGGCTCAAACAACTAGGCATTTAGAGTACCTACATTTACACACCAAGCACTCCTGACTCCCACTCAAGTCTACATTACATTGACAGTCTAATCCTTGAAGGTCCTAGATTTGGATGATAAAATGGTAAGTAGTTACAACATAGACCATGACTGATCTACACACCATATTTGCAGTACAACAGTTCAAAGGAGTAGAGCTCCCAGCACAAAATATTGTTATCAGCTACCAACTCGCCCTCACCATGCCAAGTTATACATTGGCAAGAAGCAGCCATGAGAGTATATAAGGATGTCACACAGATTAGCAAGAAATCTGTACCGCAGCCACCATAAAGAGGATATCAATGTGCTAAGTTAAAGCTAAGACAGACAGTAATGTGCAACCAGTATGAACATTAGATTTGATCAGAAGTGTTGCACAGAATAAATTTAGTTATAAATTTGTTTAGATAATGTTAGTTAAACATAATAAGTAAAGAATAAAGGAAAATTGGGAAACAGCATGTTGATACTGCAAGGTGTGCAACAGAGTCAAGGAATTAGGTTGGTAAACAATGTCACCAGTTTGAGCAACATTGTTTCTCAATTTATGAAAAATGTGGAGTTTTCCAATGAATGTTAATTTAGTTCTAAATAATAACTACAATCTCTATAACAATCAAATCTAGTTCATTCTTAAAATAAATGGTGTATGCTTAATTCATGTTTTTTAAATAATGGCTAATCACACCTGGATCATTTTTTCTGACAAAATGACTATTACATTAATTAAAAAATATTGCCTAAAACTTATAAATGCAATATTTTGCATGTATGTGTATATATATGTGTAAAGAATGTTTTTTTTTAGTTTCTACATAATTGTAAACATATTTATACCAGTGTTGTGTTTTATGTATTTTAGAATATTTTATACTTTACTTCAAAATCGTGGGTATTATTTACTCCACATAAAACATGTGGGTTTTTTAAAAATAGTTCTTTAAAAAAATATATATCTAAAATTATTTTCTTTTATTCATTATTTACACATACATAACACACACGTACATAACACAGAAAATAAAGAGTCTGCATTAATATGTTTCCAGTTGTATCCAAGATGGAGGAATTATTTTTCTCTGTCTTGGTATAGAACCGTTAATAAGAGGTTTAACAAGCCACTATCGTAAAAACAATTTTGTTAATGAAATGTAGACCTGATAAATTAGAGAAATCGCCATCAACCACTAATATCTTCAGTAATAAAGAAAAGACGATGGTCATATGTTAGACATGTGATGAGAGAGATAATAACCGCATAGCAAAGCAAGCCCTCATGTGGGAAACAACAGGTAAGAGGAAAAGAGAAGACCCAGAGAGACACTGAGAAGACATTGATGAGAGAGGCAAGAGCAGCAGAAATCGTCTCCCTCAATGAGATAGAGCTACTTGCACAGAACAGAGGACAGATGGCGAGATTTGATCAAATATCTTTACAAGAAAACTGCTAGAACAAAAATTCAGATAAGAGTGGAGTATCTTCGTCTACGCTCTATGGCTGGCTACGGCTTAAAAGGTCAATAGATTGATAGATTAATATGGTGTTACTACTCCCATTCTGGCAATGATTGTTCTGTTTTTCATGCTGTATGTTTTAAAGATTTACTTTTTACCTCCCCTGATTTTAAAATCATAACTGTATAGTAGTGTATATGGGATTGTTATCTTCTAGAATTATATTTCTGTATAATTTGTAACTTGTTAAAACATGAAATATAAAGCATTCTTCATGAATACCATTTAAACATAACATTTATATTATTAGACCATTCAACATAAAGCATTCCTTCTTACTTTTGAATGGTGATGTAATTAGTAAGAATCAAGATTTAAAATATTTTTTTTAAATATTTCTTTCTCTTTGAATGTTCATATATCTGTAGGTCCATTTAGAAGTTTGATATATTGTGATTTCTTTGATGTCAAATCATCACTTTCATGCCAAATAAAAAATGTGATTCAAAACCCACTTGATATCATTGCAAGTATAGATCACTGTGGCAATGCAATATCAAACTCAGCTGTAGTTCATATAGTTTTTGTTGTGTTTCCATTTGAAGCATTCTTCATTTTCAAGTGATCTCTAGTATGAGAGTAAGTGAGATCAAGAGTTTAGTCCTCTTGAAGATGAGGATGATAATATGTAGGCTCTAAATTGAGTGTATAACAGAAAACTTGACAAATTGAAATTAAAGAAAAAAAGTTTGGGTTGCATTCTAGTATCAATTTTACAAACGACTCCAACTTTTATGATCCAACTAACATAAGTTAAGGGAGCCACGACAGCTCAGTGGTTAGTGGACTGACAACAACGGACAAGGGTAGGTTTCGATCCCAACCGACGGCTTCCGGGTTCACCCAGCCGTAATGGGTACCGGATTTTTTCTGAAAGTAAAGCAGCACGGGCGTAATACTGACCACATTATCCCAAAATCATGTGCTGAAGGTCTGTAAATATAGGGTCACTAACACCATATTTCCCTATACGCCACTTGGCATGATGGGGGTACTTTACTACTTTACACTAACATAAGTTAATTTAGGATCCCACGCTGGTGCTACAGAATCCAAACATATGTTGTGATTTGTTTTATGCTGTTGATTTTTTTATTTGTTAAGAGTTCATTTATCAAAGTAATCTGGGTAAAGACATGAGCTAATTTTTAGCATATGGCAAAGTATATATATATGTGCTGATGATTTATATAGCTTGCTGTTTATAGTATTAATATTTATATAATTTCAGAGATTATTATTGTTGTTATTATTAATTCATTGCATCTAAACTTTCTTATTTTGGAATGAGAAATTATATAATCCATTGCTAGTGAGTTTTGAATTTCCTGCCTACACTTGCTCCTTTCCCCATAACAGAAGGTGTATATAATAAACATTATGGCCTCAATCTAAGTTTTTAATTTATTTTTTTTTCTGGCCATTTATCCCCCATTTTTCTTTCTACATGTCTTGTAGCATTTTGTTATTGGTGAAATATAATTCTTTGTTAAATTACCTACAAATTCATATACTGTATGTACGTACAACATAGATAAAGATAAAACATGTAGATTGATATTTAAAACCATAAAGTCCATAACAAATTTTATTTCTGAAGTCTCTTTATTTAATTGATAAAACCTTCCATACTGAAAGAGGTTAACTTTCAATGGTTCTTTTATGTCTTCACTTAAACATGAAATGTATGCTTTATTATCCTTCCATGATATGGTTAGGTACTTGATCACCCCTTCTGTGAGGTCAGGGGTAGCTGGAAAGAAAACCAAATCACTCCATCTAGGATTTCAGCCAGCCATTTTAGAGCATGAGTAAAAACTATACTTCAATAACCCCCAAGGGTATTTATGTAAAAGCTAGTCCCATTATAATTGTTGTTATAAATGAATGCAACCGTTTACTTCTTTTCTCTTCCATTTATTGCTGCAATAATCTTATCATTCTTTATCAAATGAAAATGTACGTTGATGCTGTATTCAAAATCATAAATTGTGTTGAAAATGTTTATGTGTGCACAACAATTTGTGACTTGATAAATGAATTTCATTTAAGATTAAAATCGTTTATGTTATTTTTATCATGAATTTTGTGTATAAATATATATGTTGCTGTTGTTTTTTTAATTGATGGCAATATAGTCTAGTCTAGTCATAAACATTGACAATTGTTGATATCTATGCCTTGACAGAAACAGTCAAGAAACACTAGTACAATTCTGATTCTGGAGATAGATAGATGTATTACATAGATATTTTTTACATAGATGTATTACATAGATGTATACGTAGATATTTTACATAGATGTATTACATAGATGTATTACATAGATGTATTACATAGATATTTTACATAGATGTATTACATAGATGTATTACGTAGATGTATTACATAGATGTATTACGTAGATGTAGTACGTAGATGTATTACATAGATTATTAGTTAGATGTATTACATAGATGTATTACATAGATGTATTACTTAGATGTATTACATAGATGTATTACATAGATGTATTACTTAGATGTATTACTTAGATGTATTACATAGATGTATTACATAGATGTATTACATAGATGTATTACATAGATGTATTACTTAGATGTATTACTTAGATGTATTACTTAGATGTATTACTTAGATGTATTACTTAGATGTATTACTTAGATGTATTCTTAGATGTATTACATAGATCGAGAAGGGATACGAGCAAAGAAATTAGAATCAGACTGGCTAAAGCAGCAATGTCTTTCAGAAGCCTTGAAAAGTTGTGGAAATCAAAACTCATTAGCACAAACACAAAACTTAGGCTATTCAAATCAAATGTACTATCAACCCTTACGTATGCGTGTGAAAGCTGGAAAACAACAAGAGATATAGAAACAAAGTTGAACGCATTCGAAAATAAATGTCTAAGGAAAATACTTGGTATAGAATGGAACGAATTCAAAACAAACGAGGAAATTAGAGAAATCGCCAATCACCACTAATATCTTCAGTAATAAAGAAAAGACGATGGTCATATACGTTGGACATGTGATGAGAAGAGATAATATTCGAATAGCAAAGCAAGCCCTCATATGGGAAACAACAGGTAAAAGAAAAGAGGAAGAACCCAGGAGACACTGAGAAGAACATTGATGAGAGAGGCAAGAGCAGCAGGAATCGGCTCCATCAATGAGATAGAACTGCTTGCACAGAACAGAGACAGATGGCGAGATTTGATAAAATATCTTTAAAAGAAAACTGCTAGAACAAAAATTCATATAGGAGAAGGTGTATCTTGGTCTACGCCCTATGGGCCGGTTACGGCTCGAAAGGTCAATAGATAGATAGATTACATAGATGTATTACATAGATGATAGTTATATTGGTAGCTTCCAAAGATCGGTCCCTTTCATACAATGTAAACAACAGAATTATTTACCATTTGTTCAATAATACACTTTTCTGTATATAAATAACAAAATATTTTATATGTTTTCTTTTGTGACCTCACATATAATATATTTTAATGTAAGTTAAGAAGTTACAACCTGCAGATCACATTAGATTATCAAGTATTTACCATTTTTCTACAAATATAACACAAAAATATGGGTTGTTTTCCTATTAAAAAATAGAACATAAATTTGACATATGAACATGTTTCCTGTTGTGTTTATGGTTATCTATAGTTTTGTATTGTATGAAACTGCAACGTGAAACTATATTACAATGATTTTTTTTGTAGTTGCGTTTTCCAATCTATGGTCAATTCAATGATATTTTATAGATAGGGCCTACTTTCTTTCTTAACTTTGTTCATTTTATTCTAAGACAAGGTATGCCATTTTTTACACTGTTTAGCTATTTTGTAGCATTGTTTGGATTTATCCATTATCAAACTTAAAGTGTTGGTTCTTGTAAAACATTTTTCTCCAATGCTTCAGGCAGTTTCAACTTTCCATCTCAAACTAACTATAGTCTTCTTATCTGACAACCTGAGAGATAAGATCAGAAATGAAGAACTGAAAAAAAAGCTAGAACAATTTCCACCATAGAATTTATGAAGAAACAACAAATAAAATGATTTAGTCATTTTAGTCATATGATAAGACAGAAAGACCAAAACACAACAAGCCTTCACTAAACATTGCAAGAACACCAGACCTAAGGGGCAATTGCAAAAAAAGAAGGATTGATGGAATATTAGAAAAGTCTAGGAAACATAAAAGCACAAGAGGCCAAAAGAAAGCAAAAGACCACATATATCTCTCTCCTTAATTCTGAAACACAGATGAGGACGGAAAGAAGAAGAACAAGATATCTGATTTAAACCAAACTGCAATCCTTGAATTTGTACAAGTCAGCAAAATTGATTTTTGTAGACACTTGAATTGATGTGTGTATTTCCGGTTGATTCCAAAATGGAGGAATTATTTTTCTCCGGCTTGGTATTGAACCGTTGATCAGAGGTTTAACAAGCCGCTATCGTAAAAACGATGTTGTTAATTAAACGTAGACCTGATACAGAATGTGTAAATTAGCAGTAGATAGTAGTGATAGTTTTTTCGGCCCCAAAACAACAACAAAAATAGGATTCTGGAATGTGCGAACAATGGCCGCTCCGACGAAACATGCACAGGTCGCGAGCGAGATGGACAGATACGATCTAGATATTTTAGGATTAAGCGAAATGCGCTGGCTTGGAACAGGTAGGAGATCTATTGATAATAAAATAGTAGTTTTTTTCTGGAAGGGAAGATGGAAAACACCGTGAAGGAGTAGGCATAATGATGACAGACAAAGCTGCAAGAAGTTTATTAGAATGGGAACCGGTAAACAGCCGTCTGATACGAACACGATACAAAACAAAACATGGAAGACTTTCAATTATTCAATGTTATGCGCCTACTAACGAAGCTGATGATGAAGTTAGGGACGATTTTTATAACCAACTGCAACAACTTATAAACAAAATACCAAAACACGATCTTTTAATTGTAATGGGAGACTTCAACGCCAAAGTAGGACAAGATAACGCAGGAGTGGAACATGTGATGGGGAGAGAAGGCTGTAATACAACAAGTCAGAATGGAGAAAGATTAATAGAATTATGTTTAATAGAAAATTTAGTTATAGGTGGGACATTATTTCCACACAAAAATATTCACAAAACAACATGGATATCTCCTGACGATAGAACATCAAATCAAATTGACCACCTATGTATTAAACAACAATTCAGATCATCATTAATAGATGTGGGAGCTTGCAGAGGTGCTGATGTTAATAGTGACCACAGCTTGTGCATTGGAAAATAAGATTAAAATTTAGAAACCAACAGAAGAGGTCAATTACACATAAAATTGATAGTCATAAACTGAAAGATGAAGCCATAAAGGAAAAGTTTAACATAGAGCTAAGTAATTGTTATTCAGCACTCGGTGAAATAGACTTAGATATCAATGGAGTGTGGGACTCGCAGAGCAAAATACTAATGACGGCAGCGGAGGCGGGTGCCGGACTGGGGAAAATGGAAAAACGAGCTTGGATCTCAGACACCACATGGAAATACATCAAAGAAAGAAGAGAAGCAAAGAGAGCCGTGACTGATGTGAAGACAGATCTTGGAGAGGTTCTGGCAAAGGCAACATACAAAGAATTAGACAACAAAGTGAAAAGTTCGGCAAGAAGAGATACAAGAGCTTGTATAGACAACTTGGCAGAGAAGGCAGAGACAGCTGCAATTACAGGAGACAGCAGAACTCTCTATACTGTACAAAAGATGCTGACAAACATATATGCATCCAGTGGAACACCAATTCTAGACAAATCTGGATTAATGCTGACAACAAGCGCAGACATAAAAGCCCGTTGGGCGGAACACTTCAGGGAAATTCTTGGCCGTCCACTACCTCACAGTTTAATAGATTTTGAAGCTGAAACACCGGCAGCAGAATTAGATGTAAATTTAGATGACTTCACCTTGAGTGAAATAGAAACCACCTTAAAGCTAATGACCAATAACAAGGCTGCTGGAGAGGATAAGTTAACAGCTGAGATCCTCAAGGCAATTGATAGCCATAATTTAATACATCTCCAAAAATGTTCAACATCATTTGGAAAACAGAGAAGACGCCTCATAAATGGAAAAAAGGAATCATTGTTAAGATCCCAAAAAAAAGGGCAATCTTAGAGATTGTAACAACTGGAGAGGCGTGACACTTTTGTCAGTTGCCTCAAAGTTATTCTGTAGGATCATCCTAAATAGAATAAAGGATTCAATGGGTGCAGTGGTGCGTGGAGAACGGGCTGGGTTTAGAGGGGGGAGAAGCTGTCTTGACCACGTTTTCACTCTGCGACTTATATTGGAGGAACACATTGAAAAGCAAAAACCTTTTGTACTTAACTTCATCGACTTCAAAAAAGCATTTGATAGTATTCATAGAGATTCTTTGTGGAAAATTCTGAAGCAATATGGTTTACCATCAAAAATCATAAATATTATCAAAGACATGTATGATGGTTACACATGTGCAGTTCGAACAGAGGAAGGACTGAGCGAATGTTTCCCAATAGAAACTGGGGTTAAACAAGGATGTATTTTATCGCCCTTGTTATTTGGAATTGTTATGGACTTCATAATGAAGAAATGCTGCACTGGTAATAAAGGCATCGAATGGATGCAAGGAGACCATTTGGAGGACCTCGACTTTGCTGATGACATAGTTCTCATCAGCAGTCAGATAAAAACGATGCAGGAAAACACAAATGAACTATCATCAATAGCCAGCAAAATTGGGCTTGAGGTCAATCGTGGAAAGACTAAAGTCATGAAAAGTTTAATTCCAACAAGTGACAAAATATACATGGAAAACAAACCAGTAGAAGAGATCGATCACTTTATCTATCTTGGAAGTCACATTGATCGCGAAGGGGATACGAGCAAAGAAATTAGAATCAGACTGGCTAAAGCAGCAATGTCTTTCAGAAGCCTTGAAAAGTTGTGGAAATCAAAACTCATTAGCACAAACACAAAACTTAGGCTATTCAAATCAAATGTACTATCAACCCTTACGTATGCGTGTGAAAGCTGGAAAACAACAAGAGATATAGAAACAAAGTTGAACGCATTCGAAAATAAATGTCTAAGGAAAATACTTGGTATAGAATGGAACGAATTCAAAACAAACGAGGAAATTAGAGAAATCGCCAATCAACCACTAATATCTATCTATCTATTGACCTTTCGAGCCGTAACCGGCCCATAGGGCGTAGACCAAGATACACCTTCTCCTATATGAATTTTTGTTCTAGCAGTTTTCTTTTAAAGATATTTTATTAAATCTCGCCATCTGTCTCTGTTCTGTGCAAGCAGTTCTATCTCATTGAGGGAGCCGATTCCTGCTGCTCTTGCCTCTCTCATCAATGTTCTTCTCAGTGTCTCCCTGGGTCTTCCTCTTTTTCTTTTACCTGTTGTTTCCCATATGAGGGCTTGCTTTGCTATTCGATTATTATCTCTTCTCATCACATGTCCAACGTATGACCATCGTCTTTTCTTTATTACTGAAAATATTAGTGGTTGATTGGCGATTTCTCTAATTTCCTCGTTTGTTTTGAATTCGTTCCATTCTATACCAAGTATTTTCCTTAGACATTTATTTTCGAATGCGTTCAACTTTGTTTCTATATCTCTTGTTGTTTTCCAGCTTTCACACGCATACGTAAGGGTTGATAGTACATTTGATTTGAATAGCCTAAGTTTTGTGTTTGTGCTAATGAGTTTTGATTTCCACAACTTTTCAAGGCTTCTGAAAGACATTGCTGCTTTAGCCAGTCTGATTCTAATTTCTTTGCTCGTATCCCCTTCTCGATCAATGTGACTTCCAAGATAGATAAAGTGATCGATCTCTTCTACTGGTTTGTTTTCCATGTATATTTTGTCACTTGTTGGAATTAAACTTTTCATGACTTTAGTCTTTTCATGATTGACCTCAAGCCCAATTTTGCTGGCTATTGATGATAGTTCATTTGTGTTTTCCTGCATCGTTTTTATCTGACTGCTGATGAGAACTATGTCATCAGCAAAGTCGAGGTCCTCCAAATGGTCTCCTTGTATCCATTCGATGCCTTTATTACCAGTGCAGCATTTCTTCATTATGAAGTCCATAACAATTCCAAATAACAAGGGCGATAAATACATCCTTGTTTAACCCCGGTAACCACTAATATCTTCAGTAATAAAGAAAAGACGATGGTCATACGTTGGACATGTGATGAGAAGAGATAATAATCGAATAGCAAAGCAAGCCCTCATATGGGAAACAACAGGTAAAAGAAAAAGAGGAAGACCCAGGGAGACACTGAGAAGAACATTGATGAGAGAGGCAAGAGCAGCAGGAATCGGCTCCCTCAATGAGATAGAACTGCTTGCACAGAACAGAGACAGATGGCGAGATTTGATAAAATATCTTTAAAAGAAAACTGCTAGAACAAAAATTCATATAGGAGAAGGTGTATCTTGGTCTACGCCCTATGGGCCGGTTACGGCTCGAAAGGTCAATAGATAGATAGATAGATAGACACTTGAATTCATTATTTGTTGTTCTGGCTTCACTCTTAAAGAACTCTCATCATCATGTACCATACCAGTTGGCGTAGGCGATTATGTCCTTCCACAATCTTCTATCTACAGTGCATCGTATCAGTTCTGTTGTTGACTGCTTTCCATGCCATGACACCAACCTATCCAGTATTTTCTCTCTTTGTCGCCCGCGATCTCTCTTTCCTTTTATTTTGCCAGTTGTAACCAAGTATTCCAACTTTCCTCTTCTCATGATGTGCCCGAAAAATGTTGATTGTTTCTTTCTGATGTTTTTTTAGGAGCTGCCTTTTTGTGTTGGCCTCTTTGAGAACTTCCTCATTGGTCTTTTTAGCTGTCCAGGGAAATTTCAACTTTCTTCTGAGAAATCCCATTTCTATGGTCTTTTCATTTGTCTGTCTACTGTCCATGATTCGCTTCCATATGTCATAATTGGTTCTATACAGCACCGATGAACTCTCTTTCTCATTTCTATGACATAGATTTGTTGCATAAGATATTTGTCATTTTCTGAAATGCTATTTTGGCCTGAGCTATTCTGCTTTTTATTTCAGTGGTGCATCTTCCATCCGATGTTATTATTGTGCCCAGGTATTTGACACGTTGCACTTGTTTTCAAATTTGTCCTGTTTATTTTTATGCTGCATGCTGGTGGTGATTCTTTCTTTGATATGACCATTACTTCTGTTTTCTTACTATTCAGACTCAGACCTTTCTTGATGCTTCCTTTTACTATTATGTCTATCATTAAAGAACTCCATAACTATAGAAGGCAGACAACTGAAACAAGTAGAGGAATTCAAATACCTAGGAAGTCTAATGACAAACGATAATTCCCAAACAGTAGAGATAGAATCAAGATGCAACAAAGCTTGTCAAATCATCGGACAGTTATCACCACTATTGTCCAACAAGGAAATAACTCTGGAGGCAAAACGAGCATTATACAGTGCAATCTTCATCCCAACGTTATGCTACCAATGCCAGACCTGGACCCTAGATGCAAGAACAATAAGAAAATAACCTCTACAGAGATGAAATATGTTAGACGAATGACAGAAAACAGTCTGAGAGATAAGATCAAAAATGAAGAACTGAGAAAAAAGCTAGGAATAGCCCCCGCCATAGAATATATAAAGAAACAACAGATAAAATGGTTTGGCCACGTGACAAGGCAGAAAGAACAAAACACAACACAACGAGCCTTCAACAAACGTTGTGAGAACACCAGACCCAAGGGTCGACCACGAAAAAGATGGGTCGATGGAATATTAGAAGCACTAGGAAACATAACAGCAGCAGAGGCGAACAGAAGAGCAAAAGACCGCAAATTATATCTCCCCTCGACGCTGAATGGCAGATGAGGAAGGAAAGAAGAAGAAGAAGAAGATTAAAGAACTCTAGTGGCAGTTGAGTTGCACCCTATGAAGTACTTGCAAGTGTGTTAGAAACTCCATATCCTGAACATATTTTTTAAAAGAACTTATTTAATAGTTTTATGATTTTCTCCAAAAAAAAAATTTTTTAACAAAATATGAAAGTTGTACATAAGTTAAGATGTTGATCCACTTATTTGTTGGTTGTGGTTATATTTTTGTTAAAATGCTAAACAATTACAGAGAGTTAATAATAAATCTGCTGTTTGGTGTTTGTTTTTAATAAATGTTATTATCTTTTACTCCTTATATGTCAGTTGTCATTGCTGATGTCAAGAAAAATAAATTTATTTTTAAAAACATAAAGAGACAATCTTCTACTTCTTCTACCTGTTTAGCTCCCAGTGGAGCATAGGTCTTCAACAAACACTTTCCAAGTCGTTCTGTTTGTTGCCATTCTTTTAAGAGCAATCCATGTCTTCCCCTTCATCTTCATCTCTGCTTCTATCTGTCTTCTCCAAGAATTCCTTGGATAAAGAGACAATACCTCACTGAAAATCATCTTGGAGAGGAAAGTGCAAGGTGTTCATAAAGTCTCACTACACTTTGTATATAGAACACATTCAAAAAGAATAAGTACGTCATCAAAAAAATGTGCGGCACAGTCCATCATGAAGCAGAATGCAGCGAATTGCCGTCGTCTGCTGGAATAATTCTTTGCACTCAAATCAGAATGATGCTATCAACGGAAGAAAGAATCTTTTTTTTGGTTGAGCATGTTTCGAAATGGTGGTCGATACACACGGATGGTTGTTCAAATGTTTATCTATAACTTGTATCAAGTAAAGGTAAAGTACGAGACTTGAACCGGCGTCTTAGCACGCGAGTATATACCCATATGTGCTCGGCCGCCTATCCAGAAATGTTCGGATATTTCTTGTATAGTGTAGCCTCAAGCATCGAAACTCAGATGCGAAGCGACATTCCTCACCTTCCCAGGATAATATACCCTGGTACCCATTTCTGCCAACGGCTGGGTCGACCGTGGCGTAGGGGTATTTTTTTTTTTTTTTCCAACTACGAGTACAATTCACACTGCTCCCAGCGGGAATCGAACACGGGTTGTCCGAACGTCGGTAATCTAGTCGGGTGGTTTTCCCAACTAGGCTACCGAGGCCCCCAATGTATCAAGTACTACCGTACAGTAATATGAAATTCTTTATACGGAGATTTGAAGCAGGAAGGCAATCTGATCGTCAGAAGTGACCCGTCAAGCACGCATTTCAGTCGTTTAGCTGCTTGACACTCGGGTGGTAGGGATTGAAAGGTGGGGGGGGGGGGAGTGGACCCCACTTCCCCTGGGTCATGACTCCCAGGCGTTAACTCCTGCTGCATTTTTCGTGAAGGCTCACACTATATCCGGCATATATGAGCGTTTGTTCCTTCAAGTGATGCTGCTTGTCTATAACCCTCATCTAACACGACTACACAAGTCACCAAGTAGCCAGCACGAAAAGCGTACGATACGCATGATGCACGAGTACCCCGAGTGGTTTCACGGCTACAAATAAATTCATATCATATTCGTCCGGAATTTGGACTAAATTTCATGGACCACTTTGGAATTAATACAAATAGACGTGTAGAAGTAGGCCGATTTAAAAAAAAAGTAGTAAAGTACCCTCGTCATGCCAAGTGGCGTATAGGGAAATATGATGTTAGTGACTCTATATTTTACAGACATTCAGCACATGATTTTTGGGGTAATGTGGTCGGTATTACGCCCGTGCTGATTTGCTCCCAGAAAAAAATCCGGTACCCATTTAAGGCTGGGTGAACCCGGAAGCCGTCGGTTGGGATCGAACCCTACCCCTTGTCGTTTGTAGTCCAGTTCACTAACCACTGAGCTATCGCGGCTAGCAAGTAGGCCGATTACAAGCATTAAAATGAATTAACATTCAAGGTAGTCATTTCTGCCTGGAAAAAAAAATAAACCAAACAACATATGAGTTGGAAACAAAACAGATAATATCAAGAATCGAATTATTATAAACACAAATGGAAGCAGACTAGAAATATGTAATCAAAATGATTTATTTATCACAAACACACTCTTCAAACACAGAGAGTCGCAAGTATACACCTTGTACAAATGGAATGACACAACATGCAGAAGCCAGATATATTTTATACTAACAAAAAACAGAACAAGGAAAGAGTAGCCGACAGAGAGCAATCCCTAATATCACAGATGACACGGACCACCAGATGGTTATGATCACACCCAGACAGCCAAAAATAAAGAGAACATACGAAAACAAACAAAAGAAGCAAAGAGAACAGACAATAAAAATAAAATAATTAAAAGATCAAGAACCAAGGAAAACCGTGGAAGAAACACTAATACAGGAATTCAAGAAACTCCCTAACGAAGTATGCACAGTAGAAGAAGAGTGGAAACAATTTAAGGAAACGTAACCAACATCTCTGAAACGGTATGTGGAAAGAAGCTAAAAACAAAAGAAGGGAAAAAGAGCACCCGGTGGTGGAACGAAACAATCAGAGAAGCAATTAAAGAAAAGAAGAAACTGTTTAAAAATTGGAAGAAGAATAAGAACCAAGAAAAATATGTCTTAGTTCGAAAAAGAGTTAAATATTTTTATCAAAGAAGCTAAGCAAAAGAATTGAACAGAATTCGGTCAAAATATGAACAGGGACTTCAAGACAGCAACAAGAGATTTCCACAAAGCAGTAAAAGCCACAAAAGCGAGAAAAGAATACCACTATCCTACTGAGCTCATAAATGACAAAGGCGGGCAGCCAATATCAAATAACCAACAAATGCAACAGAGATGGAAAGAATATTTTGAAGACCTGTTAAACATGACAACAACTACCAATAAGACAACAAAAACCCGGCAAGAACGCACAAATACTGAACCCAGCATCATGAAAAAGGAAATCGAAGAAGTAAACAAATATGCACCAAGAAATAAAGCACATATGATAGATAACATACCAATAAAAATAACAGCAGCAGCAGCAGGAGAAACAGAAGTGACATGGCTGCATAGAATATTTAATGCAGCATGGCATCAACAAAAAGCCCCAGAAGACTGGCAACAGGCAATCATCGTACCAATATGGAAAAAGAAAGGTATCAAAAGAAGCTGCAATCAATATAGAGGTATATCTCTTCTCAGACATGAAGGAAAGCTATACGCCAAAATCTTGGAAAAAGGCTGAGACCAATAATAGAGCTACAGTTAAGCGATTCTCAAATAGGGTTCCGAAAAAAAACAGAGAATGTACTGAAGCTCTTTTCACATTAAAACAGCTTGCAGAGAAAACGACAGAATACAATTAAATTGTATACATAGCTTTCATTGACCAGGAAAAAGCATTCGACAGAGTAAACAGAGAAAAACTGTGGAGATGCTAACAACATACGGAGGAAGCCAACATCTAACCAACCTAATTAAAAGTATGTACATCAACAGCAGCTGCAGTCAGAACAGCAGCATGCTTCACAGGCCACTTCAAAGTTAGATCAGGTGTAAGACAAGGGTGCGTACTATCCCACCCTACTGTTTATTACATACTTCTACCGTATATGCAAGTTAGCCACCCATCAGAGACAGAGATCAACGAACTTTTATTTGCAGAAGATCTGGCACTAATACATGAAACAATAGAAGACCTACAAGAACACTTAAACAAACTCAACAGCACAGACACAAAATACAACATGAAAATCAACATCAACAAAACAGAAGTCATGAATGTCGCCAAAAATCAAACATCAGAAAATAAAAAAAAACAGAACATCAACATAACTATAGAAGGCAGGCAACTAAAACAAGTAAAGGAATTCAAATACCTAGGAAGTTTAGAGATCAACGACAATTCACAAACAGCAGAGATAGACTCAAGATGCAACAAAGCTTGTCAAACCATTGGACAGTTATCACCACTATTGTCCAAAAAGGAAATAACTCTGGAGGAAAAACGAGCACTTAACAATACACTCTTCATCCCAACGTTGTGCTACCAATGCCAGACCTGGACCCTAGATGCATGAACATTAACAAAAATAACCTCTACTGAGATGAAATGTGTCAGACGAATGACAGAAAACAGTCTGAGAGATAAGATCAGAAATGAAGAACTGAGAAAAAAGCTAGGAATAGCCCCCGCCATAAAATATATAAAGAAACAATAGATAAAATGATTTGGCCACATGACAAGGCAGAAAGGTCAAAACACAACACAAAGAGTCTTCAATAAACATTGTGGGAATACCAGACCTAAGGGTCGACCACGAAAAAGATGGGTCGATGGAATATTAGAAGCACTAGGAAACATAACAGCAGCAGAGGCGAACAGAAGAGCAAAAGACCGCACATTATATCTCGCCTCGACGCTGAAAGGCAAATGAGGAAGGAAAGAAGAAGAAGAAGAATGACGCAGTCACCTTTGTACTAGGAATACCCTCCTAGACTGTGCTGGTTCCTAAATTCTGATAAGACTGCTGTCATAGGTAAGACTGCTATCATAGGTAAGACTGTTATCATAGGTAAGACTGCTATCATAGGTAAGACTGTTATCATAGGTAAGACTGCTATCATAGGTAAGACTGTTATCATAGGTAAGACTTATCGCAGGTAAGACTGTTTAAATAGGTAAGACATTTATCATAGGTAAGACTGTTGTCATACCTAGCATAAGACTGTTATCATAGGTAAGACTGTTGTCATGCCTAGCATAAAACTGTTATCATAGGTAAGACTGTTGTCATACCTAGCATAAGACTGTTATCATAGGTAAGACTTATCGCAGGTAAGACTGTTTAAATAGGTAAGACATTTATCATAGGTAAGACTGTTGTCATACCTAGCATAAGACTGTTATCATAGGTAAGACTTATCGCAGGTAAGACTGTTTAAATAGGTAAGACATTTATCATAGGTAAGACTGTTGTCATACCTAGCATAAGACTGTTATCATAGGTAAGACTGTTGTCATACCTAGCATAAGACTGTTATCATAGGTAAGACTGTTGTCATACCTAGCATAAGATTGTTATCATAGGTAAGACTGTTGTCATACCTAGCATAAGACTGTTATCATAGGTAAGACTGTTGTCATACCTAGCATAAGACTGTTATTATAGGTAAGACTTTTAATAATAGGTAAGACTGTTATCATATGTAAGATTACGCTTACTACCTTCTTCTGAATGAACCAGTGCAAAAAGAACCAAAAACAAGGGAAGTAGTACAGTCCCGAAGAAATGAAGGTTGAAGGCTACGAACCGAGATGGCAATTTGCAAAACACAATAGAAGGCAATCCTCTAAAAGAGAACAGCTCGTGGGACAAAAGGGGACATAATAAAACGATCCAATTTGGTTGTCTAAATCAGATAATATTCATGACACGATGACATAATAAATGTGTTCTGTCTTAATATTTTCTTCAGGGATGACATATGTGTTTTTAAGTTCTTATTATCGTCTTTCATCTCTACCGTACTATTAAAACATAACTGCAGAACAAATAAATCACGTACGGATTAAACAACGTGAAACATTCATTGTAAACGATTTCTGGAGATAGTCCGGCCGGTCATTACCCCCACATTTAAAGTCTACTTGGTAGATCTTAAGATGTGGACGAACAACATCTGGAAGCAATAACCGACTTTTAACAATTGGCGTTGCCTGAGAGAGAGTGATGATTGAGGATGGAGACAAATAATAATAAATGAATATTGTTACGGAGGGAAACTTCCGAGGCGATAGATCAGTGAATCATTTCAGGGGAGTGGTATGTCAGGATCGATCCCGTACTCCTTGGCACAGCGCCTTGCCACGATAAACCAAGCGCTAAAGCACAAGGCCAACTCAGCTATATAAAAATTAAAAATGTGTCGTTCCCCCCCCCCCCCCCCGGTGAACATTTAACAACTCACAGCGAGAACAGCACAGGAATGTTCAGTGTACATACTTTGTGCGGCCTTATAGAAACAAGCAGAACAGAGATTGGAATGTCCTGGCTTCATCATCATCATCGAGTGCCTTCTCCGCAACGATGGTTGGCATCATGGAGCGCCATTCTGCCCTGTCTCTTGCTTTGATGGTGCAGGTTGTCATAGGCTGATTTGTCCATCTTTTGATGTTACTCGTCCATGTTAGTCTTGGTCTGCCTCTGCCTCTTTTACCTTGTATTTTCCCCTTCAGGATTACTTTTAGTAGGCTGTTGTGTCTTTTAACATGCCCCAAAAACTTCATTGTCTTGTCTTAATTGTATTTAGTAGTTCTCTTTTTATTATTTTCAGTTGTTTTAAAACTTCATCGTTTGTTTTCTTTTGTTTCCATCCAGTTCTACCTATTCTTCTATAAATCCACATTTCAAAGGCTTCAATTTTCTGTTATGTTTTCTTGTCTAATGTCCATGTTTCTGCACTATACAGGAATATTGAGAAGACGTAACATTTTGCCATTCTTAGTTTCAGCCCTTCTGATATCACTGGTTATAGTATGTCCAAAGTAGTTGTAGTTCTGAACTGTCTCCAGGTCTATTCCTTCAATTTTGATATCCATTTGTGGGTTTTGAGTATTTTCTTTGTTTATGATCATAGTTTTAGTCTTTTTGATATTCATATATAGTCCACGTTTTTTGCTTGTCATGTTTATTTCAGTAATTGCTGTAGATCTTTAGGATATTCTGCTAGTAGTACAGTATCGTCAGCAAATCTTAGGTTATTGATTACCTTTCCATTAATTTGTAGGCCTGGCATCTCTATGATGTTTTTAAAGATTTGCTCAGTGTATAGATTGAACAAGCTTGGTGATATGATGCATCCTTGTCTTACTCCTCTTTTTATATCAATGGATGTAGAGTTCTCTTTGTTATATTTTATTATTGATGTTTGCGCCCAGCATAGATTACACATTTGTCGTATGTCCATGTCATCTAGATGTATCTCCTTTAGGCATTCTATAAGTTGTTTGTGGTGTACTCTATCAAAAGCTTTGGTGTAGTCTATGAAGCAGGCATATATTGGTTTGTTTACTTCTGTGTACTTTTCGATTAATGTTCTCATGCAGAATATGGCTTCTTTTGTCCCACTATTTTTCCTAAATCCAAATTGCTGCTCATCTAATTCAGTATTGATTTTATTCGGAATTCTTCCTTGTATAACTTTTAGCAAGATTTTTGTAACATGGCTCATTAGGCTTATTGTTCTAAAGTCACTGCATTCAACTGCACCATTCTTGTTAGGCAATGCAATGAAAGTTGATGTTTTTAATTCATTTGATATGTATCCTGTATGGTATATGTCGTTGCACATGTCTGTAATCACTTCAATGCCAAAAATCCTCTAGTGCCTGTATCATTTCTATCTGTATGCTGTCAGGTCCTGCTGCTTTTCCCTTTTTCATTGTTTTTATAGCTTTTTCCACCTCAGATTATAAGATTTTATAGCTTGATGTACATTTTATAACTGGTTTCTTGTCCCTTTGATCATGAAATAGTTCTGTTATATATTCCTGCCATCTATCTATATCTTTATTGTCTGTTAGCATTTTCCCCTTTTTTGTCTGCAATGCATCCACCTTCTGTGGCTTTTTTATTTTTATTAGTCATTCTCTTTATTTCTGTGTGCATTCCTCTTAAGTCTTGTTTGCTTTCCATAGTTTCTATTTCTATACATTTTTTTGCTAAGCCAGTCTTCTTTTGCCTTTTTGCACATTTTGCGTATTTCTTTATCTATTTTATTGTATTGGGCAGTGTTCTTCGCTTGTCTCCTTTCTTTCATCTTTTCTGAGATGGTGTTAGTTATCCATTTTTGTTTTTTTGTTCTTTCCTATTTTGGATAAGGTGTCGCAGGTTTCGTGTATGCTTTTCTTTATACATTGCCATTTGGTTGTTACTTTTTCATAAGGATGTTCTCTTCTGTATTGATCAAATTCCTTCTTCTAGCAGCTTCTGGTATGTGTTCTTTACTTGTATTGTATAGGTATCTTTAATATCTTGTTGTTGATTTAAACCTGTTATATCGAGTGGATTTGTTGATGAATTAGACTTTTGCTTGTTTCTCTTTAGTTTGATTTTCATTTTAATCATTACAGGATTGTGATCTGAATTAATATCTGCTCCTGGGTAGGCTTTGGCTTTCTTTACGCTGTTACGGAACCTTTCTTTTACCATTATGTAATCTATTTGATTCCTCTTCTTATCTCCAGGGCTTTTCCATGTGTATAGTTTCCTTTGCTCTTGCTCAAAGTAGGTGTTACATATTATCAGCCTGTTTTTTTTGACAGAATTGTATTAATCTTCCTCCTCTGTCATTTCTTTTTCCTAAACCATGATTTGCTATAATGGTCTTATATCTATCCTTTCCTACTTTAGCTTTCAATGTCACCCATTACAATCAAGATGTCTGAAGATTTCACTTGCTTCATAATTTTACTTAGGTCTTCATAGTATGCCTCTATTTCTTCATCTGTGTAGTCTTGAGTGGGTGCGTATGTCTGTATTATTCATATATATATATGCATATGCCTGGCTTCATAGACATTTATTTGTGAAATAATATAAAACTTTCTTTCTATCTTCTTTTTTCTTCTTCTTCTTTATCCCACAACCTTTGGGGGTCGTTGGGGCACCACTGACGCACTTCGTCAACCATCTTCGTATATCTCTATCTTCAATCATTCTTTGGGACTCTTATATGTGATTTCTTTGATGTTATATTTCTTTCAACATCTAATACATTTCTATCTATACTAATATCAATACTGTTAATGTGTTTACCCATAGCCTATGTATTTATTCTTCATGTGAAACACCCGCTAACTCAGTTTTTTTTTTTTTTTATTCCGATATTTCTAGTTTTTCTTTGTTCCTGCTATCTTGGTTTGGTCTTCAGAAATAATTGATTCTAAAAACCAAATTCTGATTGTTCTCTATTTATTGGGCCCATCATCATTTAAATTTAAAAAGTGATTATGATTATAATCCCTGCATCATTCTGTTCGGTTTTTTTTTAAATTTGTGAATGGAAAGCTATAACATGATGATGATGGAAAGCTATAACATGATGATGATGCAAAGCTATAACATGATGATGATGATGGAAAGCTATAACATGATGATGATGGAAAGCTATAACATGATGATGATGGAAAGCTATAACATGATGATGATGAAAAGCTATAACATGATGATGATGGAAAGCTATAACATGATGATGATGGAAAGCTATAACATTATGATGATAATGGAAAGCTATAACATGATGATAATGGAAAGCAATAACATGATGATGATGGAAAGCTATAACATGATGATAATAATGGAAAGCTATAACATGATGATGATGGAAAGCTATAACATGATGATAATAATGGAAAGCTATAACATGATGATGATGGAAAGCTATAACATGATGATGATGGAAAGCTATAACAGGATGCAGATGGGAAGCTATAACATAATGATGATGGAAAGCTATAACATGATGATGATGGAAAGCTACAACATGATGATGATGGAAAGCTATAACATGATGATGATGGAAGGCTATAACATGATGCTGATGATGGAAAGCTATAACATGATGATGATGGTGGAGAGCTATAACATGACGATGATGGAAAGCTATAACATGATGATGGTGATGGAAAGCTATAACATGGTGATGATGATGGAAAGCTATAACATGATGATGATGGAAAGCTACAACATGATGATGATGGAAAGCTACAACATGATGATGATGATGATGGAAAGCTATAACATGATGATGATGGAAAGGTACAACATGATGATGATGGAAAGCTACAACATGATGATGATGGAAAGCTACAACATGATGATGATTGAAAGCTATAACATGATGATGATGATGGAAAGCTATAACATGATGATGATGGAAAGCTACAACATGATGATGATGGAAAGCTATAACATGATGATGATAGAAAGCTATAACATGATGCTGATGATGGAAAGCTATAACATGATGCTGATGATGGAAAGCTATAACATGATGATGATGATAATAGAAAGCTATAACATGATGATGATGATGGAAAGCTATAACATGATGATGATGATGATGGAAAGCTATAACATGATGATGATGATGGAAAGCTATAACATGATGATGATGATGGAAAGCTATAACATGATGATGATGATGGAAAGCTATAACATGATGATGATGGAAAGCTATAACATGATAATGATGGAAAGCTATAACATGATGATGATGATGGAAAGCTATAACATGATGATGAGGATAGAAAGCTATAACATGATGAGGATGAAAAGCTATAACATGATGATGATGGAAAGCTATAACATGATGATGAGGATGGAAAGCTATAACATGATGAGGATGGAAAGCTATAACATGATGATGATGGAAAGCTATAACATGATGATGATGGAAAGCTATAACATGATAATGATGGAAAGCTATAACATGATGATGATGATGGAAAGCTATAACATGATGATGATGATGGAAAGCTATAACATGATGATGATGATGGAAAGCTATAACATGATGATGATGATGGAAAGCTATAACATGATGATGATGATGGAAAGCTATAACATGATGATGATGATGGAAAGCTATAACATGATGATGATGATGGAAAGCTATAACATGATGATGATGATGGAAAGCTATCATCATCCTGTGCCATACCGGTTGGCGTAGGCGATCATGTCCTTCAACAATCTTCTATCTACAGTGCATCGTATCAGTTCTGTTGTTGACTGTTTTCCATGCCATGACACCACGCTATCCAGTATTTTCTCTCTTTGTTGTCCGCGATCTCTCTTTCCTTTTATTTTGCCAGTTGTAACCAAGTATTCCAATTTTCCTCTTCTCGTGATGTGCCCAAAAAATTTTGATTGCTTCTTTCTGATGTTTTTTAGGAGCTCCCTTTTTGTTTTGGCCTCTGAGAATTTCCTCATTGGTCTTTTTAGCTGTCCAGGGAACTTTCAACATTCTTCTGAGAAATCTCATCTCTGTGGCCTCTAATTGTCTTTTCATTTGTTTGCCTACTGTCCATGATTCGCACCCAGAGGTCAGAATTTGTTCTATATAGCACCGATGAACTCTCTTTTTCATTTATATTGACATAGATGTGTTGCATAAGATATTTTTCATTTTCTGAAATGCTATTTTGGCCTGAACTATTCAGCTTTTTATTTCTGTGGTGCATCTCCCATCTGATGTTATTATTGGAAAGCTATAACCATCCCTAATGATAACTCTCGTCTCCTAATATTGAAAAATATAAATTTAAAAATGTGGCTGACAGTTATTTTGCTCTCGTTTTCCAAAACACGAACTCATTTTATCAAAATCCCTATATCGGAAGATCCTTCATAGAAAAGCAGATAAAGAAAGAGTTTAGTTGCTGAATCAATAGTTATGTTTATGTAGATTCAATCATACTGAGAATCTATAGAAATATATTTAGCCGATTTAGCAAGATGTACTTGAAAGAGATGAATAACATAAATAATATAGCGACACCCATGACTTACAATTATTTAATAGAGTAAAAGAAAAAACGTTATCTACCTGTCATCATAAATCAAATGTAAAATATTTTATTTTCACGACAGCTAATCTCAAGAAATGATCACACATATGCGAGTGGCTCATTAATTTCGCCCGGTATATAATTAACGTGCACACTACGAGAATGGTTGATTTGAACACGGCTTCAGGTGAATACTATATCCTTTTTCTTTTTCAGACATCAACCGTTGTTCTGTACACTTCATTTGTGTTTTGTACAACTGTAAAGTTTCTACATTTTTATAATAACCGATCATTTATTGCATTATTATGTATTATTACCATCATTATTATCATTGCGTATACTTTTCGATGTCAAACTCAATAATTTCAAAGAAAGAGATTTGGTCGGCTCAAGGTTAGTGACGTCATACAGTTTGTCCTGTGTTGCCCATTTATGGACCAAGAGAAAACTTTTGACAGAGTGAATAGAAGTGTGTTATGGCACACATTGGTTCATTATGTAGTAAGTAGTCATCATATTAGATGATGCAAAATTGTATACAGTGTAGTGTAATGAGAACAAAACACAGAAGTGTAATTAGAGCAAAAAAGGAAATATGTAAACCATTTGAAGTAAAATCTTAAGTTAGATAAGGATGCGTGTTATCTCAGCTCTAGTTCATAGATAACGTATTCAAGAACGCCAAGCCAAAAAATGAAGATATCAATGAACTACTCTTCGCTTATTATCAAACCCTAACAAAAAGTCAAAAGTATCTGTCGTCCATGAAATAAATTATGCAAAATAAAAACATGAAAATAAGCACTGATAAATAAGAAGTCGCGACAAAAGATGTTAATCATAGCTATAGAACACTACATTATAGAAAAGTGACATCCTTCAAATATCTGGAAACATTTTCTGAAGTAGGTAAAAGGATACAGATATAGATGTAACATTGGAATGTAACATTGGAATGTAACATTCGATGTAACAAGGCAAAACAAATATTGCAACAGCTAGCTCCTATACTTCAACACAATACAATACTTACCATCACAAAGTAACATCTTATACAGAGTATATTCATTCCCATTTTGTGCTATCGACGATAAACATAGTCGCTCATAAATATACATAACAGCAAGCTAGTCACTATAGAGATGAGATGTTTGAGTAAGGTGCATGGAGTGAACAAAAGAGGCAGAATCAGAAATGAAGTCGTAAGAAAGAGGTCGGACATCGATTCAATTCTGAAACACATCTATCTATCTATCTATCTATCTATCTATCTATCTATCTATCTATCTATCTATCTATCTATCTATCTATCTATCTATCTATATCTATCTATCTATCTATCTATCTATCTATCTATCTATCTATCTATCTATCTATCTATCTATCTATCTATCTATCTATCTATCTATCTATCTATCTATCTATCTATCTATCTATCTATCTATCTATCTATCTATCTATCTATCTATCTATCTATCTATCTATCTATCTATCTATCTATCTATCTATCTATCTATCTATCTATCTATCTATCTATCTATCTATCTATCTATCTATCTATCTATCTATCTATCTATCTATCTATCTATCTATCTATCTATCTATCTATCTATCTATCTATATCTTGTCCTTCCGAGCCGAAGACGGCACATAGGGCAGAACCACAATCTCAAAAACAGAAACACATACAGAGACAAAAATAAAATAGTTTGCTCATCTAAAAAGAATGCCAGGAGATTCTATACCACAAAACAGATATTGAAAGAGGAGGCGAAAGAATAGCCAGCAGCAGATCGAGAGTAAGATGGACTGAGAACATCCTAGAAACGCTACAACATTAAATGATAAGGGTTGAGGCAGCGGCAGATCGAGAGTAAGATGGACTGAGAACATCCTAGAAACGCTACAACATTAAATGATAAGGGTTGAGGCTGCGGCAGATCGAGAGTAAGATGGACTGAGAACATCCTAGAAACGCTACAACATTAAATGATAAGGGTTGAGGCAGCGGCAGATCGAGAGTAAGATGGACTGAGAACATCCTAGAAACGCTACAACATTAAATGATAAGGGTTGAGGCTGCCAGAATGGCAAGAACTAGAACTTTGTATCTCCCTCGATACCCGAAGGGGTAACAGGAAGTGAAGAGAAGGAGAGAGAGAGAGAGAGAGAGAGAGAGAGAGAGAGAGAGAGAGAGAGCGGAACAAATCCTAAACCCATGCGATTTGTTTCTGGATCCGCAATTTGAGAATTGTGACATCAACTATGTACTTTTGGAATCTTTGACTGCTTGCTGAAGGTGGCAGTCAGTGATCTCTCCGTTCTACTTTCAACAGTTTTCCTCCTCTAGTGTCGGTAGCATGGTAACTGTGGTAACTGTGGTAACTATGGTAACTGTGTCATAATCATTTCTGATAGCAATCCAAGGTTGATCCGATATTAATACTGAATATTTTTCTTTCATACGCCAGCTTTTACCTCTGACGAAGTCTCTAGAGACTGGGAAATGAATTTTGCGTGTTAATCCATTTTCCCTGGCAGCCGTGTGCACAGGGGTCCCTCGCCACACGGGCAGATAACTCCGACTTCGGAGGTCCTCATATTTTTTCCGCCGATGAGTAATTGTCGTTTCAAGCCGGACTTTTCAAGTCAGGTCTCGCTGTTGAGACTAGAGGTGGTTGCCGCAGAGAGAAACCATAGATAAAAATCCCAACTGGTGGAGCCAGGATTTGAACCACAACCTCTCTGTTTCGAGTCCGGCGTCTTGCCTGGAGACCAACCAATCCCCCTATGGTCATGGTGTGAATTTACATATTTGAACAGACAAGCCTGAAATATAAATAATATCAAAACTACACTGGTGCTTGCTGCTGATAATATTTGTCTCATAAATTAATTTTAAAAATAACTTGTTACTGTTATGTATTGTTATAGGTCATCACTTCAGGCAAGCGTAAAAAATTAGTCAAGTTTAACAAAGAGAACAAGTGTGTGGAACTCATTGAACGTTGCACACGTACACACCGACTTCTTGCTTGACATTTTCTTTTCTTTTTCAGTTTTACTGCAGCCATATACTCATTCCCAAACCACGTAAGCTGCTGTCATTTATCAAGTGAGTATGACAGCCATTTACAGTTTTAAAAAGAGACAAGAATGTTACTCTTTTGAGATGTTCCCATCAACATGTAGGTCATTAACGTCTTTTTCGTCGTCTATCTTTCGTCGTCATTATCTTGTAAATATTACTTTTAGTTAAACACGTAACTACATCAGTCTCTCTTCGGTCATTTTTCTCCTGGCATTAGAGAAGTCTTTTCCTATCTTTATCGAGTCTCGAGTCTATTTTATAACAGCTTGGTAATCCGAGACCACCATACATAACAGCTTGGTAATCTGAGACCACCATACATAAAAGGTTAGTAATCCGAGACTACCATACATAACAGCTTGGTAATCCGAGACCACCATACATAAAAGGTTAGTAATCCGAGACGACCATACATAAAAGGTTAGTAATTCGAGACCACCATACATAAAAGGTTAGTAATTCGAGACCACCATACATAAAAGGTTAGTAATTCGAGACCACCATACATAAAAGGTTAGTAATCCGAGACCACCATACATAACAGGTTGGTAATCCGAGACCACCATACATAACAGCTTGGTAATCCGAGACCACCATACATAACAGCTTGGTAATCCGAGACCACCATACATAACAGCTTGGTAATCCGAGACCACCATACATAACAGCTTGGTAATCCGAGACCACCATACATAACAGGTTAGTAATCAGCAACCTTCATTATCACTTCCTTACTTATAGGCACCATTCAAACCATATATTCTAGTTACAATTTGTATTTTGTTTCAGTTCATGTGAACTAATTCATATTTTTTTTATCAGTCTGTATCGCCATTGGTTGCTGTTTCTTTCTTTCGCAAGGTAACATTTACTTTTATTATCCTGTGATTGTCAGATCTTTTCTTCCTCATTTGCATTTCAGCATCGAGTGGAGATATAATTTGCGGTCTTTTGCTCTTCTGTTTTCCTCTGTTACTGTTATGTTTCCTAGTGCTTCTATCCGTCAATCTATCTTTTTCGAGGTCGGCCCTTGGGTCTGTTCTTGCAACGGCTGTAGAAGGCTCTTTGTGTTGTGTTTTGATCGTTCTGCCTTGTCACGTGACGAAACCATTTTATCGGTTGTTTCTTTATGTATTCTACGGCGGGGGTTACTCCTAGTTTGTGTTTTTCTCAGTTCTTTATTTCTGTTCTTATCTCTCAGACTGTTTTCTGTCACTAGTCCAACACATTTCATGTCGGTAGTTATTATTTTTCTTATTGTTCTTGCAGTTAGGGTCCAGGTCTGGCATCGGTAGCACAACGTTGGGAAGAAGATTGTATTGTGAAGTGCCCGTTTTTTCTTTAGAGTTATTTCCACTGAGATTGCCAGATGGCTGCCCCTATTTCCAGACCACTAAAATAGCCATTAAGTGAGCGTAATGTGTCTTATACCATGGTTTACAGTAAGCTGCAACCTTTGCTATAGTTTCACTCAATGCGTCATATTTAGACATGGCTCTATCGATACTTGAAAGAGTGAGTGTATGTAACATTGAAGAAAAAGAAGAAAAATTGTAATAATCCAGTAGGTTAGGATTTCAATATACGCATATTCTTACCTATTGAATAATTAGCTGGTCGTTAATTTTTGCTCAATATTTCCAAGTATAAATGAAAAAAACATATATTGATTCACTTTTCTAAATCTTATTGATTTGAGAATCATTGCCTTGTCGATGTTTGCTTTTCCTGGAATTCGCAATTACACAGATTCACCTTTGAGTTTCGTAGATTAGAAATGTATTACCATATATCGAGCTTGTCTTTTCTTTGAATTCGCTAATTAGGCTGATTCATCTGATTTTTGAAGGCATATTGCCATGTCGTAATGTATTTTGAGAAGCTTAGTTTTCGCTTTTTTGTCCCGAGTTTCCATTGTTATCTTCGTATTCTTTGAGTCTCATTCTAGTCTTTATTCTTAATCCTTTGCGCTCCGTGAGAACTCGCATAGAGCTTGTAGTGTTTTTCGCCATTCATCTCTATTCTGGGAGAGATGTCCGAACTAATCTAATGAGTCTATGCTCGCAAACATTGCTCCTCTTTTAAGTGTTCTTTTTAGTGTCTCTTTAGGTCTTCTTCTTTGTCTGTTTCCTGATGTTTTCCAAAAAAGAGAGTTTTGGAATTCTCCTATTGTCAATTCTCAGCACATTTTCGACATATGTCCAACATCTTTTCTTAATTGTGGATGGCACCTTTAGTTGCATGGCTATTTTTCTTATTTCAATTTTAGCCTTGAATTCACTCCATTTTACACATGGTATTTTTCTTAGGCATTTGTCTTCAAAAGTGTTTAGTTATTTTTTTTCTCAATCTCTTTTGATGTTTTCCAGCTTTCACATGCAAAGTAAATGTTGATGATACATTTGAGTTGAATATTCTAAGTTTGGTTTTCTTGCATAGTATTTTTTTAATTTCTATATTTCGTCTAGGTTTTTAAAATTCGTTGCTGCTTTTGCTATCCTGCTTCTGATCTCTTTCTTTGTTTCATCTTCTTGATCTATATTACTACCAAGATATACATAGTGGTTTACTCGTTCAAATGCCTGGCGATTGAAATATATATTGCCCTCTGGGGTATTGTTATGTTTTATTATTATTGTTTTATCCCTGCTGATTTTACATTATATTTTATCTGCCATTGATGATAAGATATCTGTTATATTTTGCATCATGTTTATATCGTCAATTCAGAGCACTGTATCATCTGCAAAATCTAGATCTTCCAAGTAATTCTTGCCATAAAATTTAACGCCATTATTGCCTTTGCAACATTTACTCATTATGTAATCAATGGTAATTCCAAATAGCGATGGTGATAGTATACATCCATGTTTAATCCCTGTTTCAATTCAAAACCAATCACTCATTCCATCCTCTGTGTGAACTGCGCAAGCGTAGCCGTCATATATGTCCTTTATAATGTTGATAATTGTTGGTGGTATTCCGTCATGTTTCAAGATATTCCACTAGGAACATCTATGTATGCTGTCAAATGCTTTTTTAAAATCAATGAAAATGCAGATTTTTATGTTTGTTTTTCTATTATTATCCTTAGAGTGAATATTTGGTCAATGCAGCTTCTCCCCTTTCTGAATCCTACTTGTTCTTCATACATAATAATTTCTGCAAGCATCTTTTATTCTAGGGAATAATAGAACAAAGAAGTATGTGTTAGCACTCGGAAAATTGACAGACAAACAACAATAGAAAAAAACAATTGGCAATAGCCAATTTTTATAGTTGGCTGCGTGGTAGTGTGCCAAGCGTTCGGCTTCTCGTGGCAAGGCGCGGTGCCACTGAGTACGGGTTCGATCCCACTTCGGACCATATATTGTTCTTCGTTTTTTTCTATTGTTGTTTGTCTGTCAATTTTTCCGAGTGCTAACACATACTTCTTTGTTCTATTATTCCCTATTATCGCCTCGAAGTTCCCCATATAATAATATTTATGTATTATTATTTGTACCCAGTATATAATCACTGGGAACTACTATTCGTGCTGTTTCGTCCAATAAATGTTTGTCTACAACACAAGTATTCAGCCCTACTGGGAGATACTTGCATTAATAGGAAAGTACAAATATACAATTTATTTCGGTCTGTGATCGTTACCCTATGCTATAGTCATTGAGAACGTCATCGTGTAAGACACTACTGCATAGCCAATTTTTATAGTTGGCTGCGTGGTAGTGTGCCAAGCGTTCGGCTTCTCGTGGCAAGGCGCGGTGCCACTGAGTACGGGTTCGATCCCACTTCGGACCATATATTGTTCTTCGTTTTTTTCTATTGTTGTTTGTCTGTCAATTTTTCCGAGTGCTAACACATACTTCTTTGTTCTATTATTCCCTATTATTGCCTCGGAAGTTCCCATATAATAATATTTATGTATTATTATTTGTACCCATCTTTTATTCTATTAGCATGATTTGATAGAAAACATTAGAGGCAACAGATAAAAGCGTAATTCCTCTCCAGTTGTTGGAATCTTTGAGATTGCCTTTTTATGTAGTTTGATAATGATCCCTTTCTTCCAGTTTGTATGAACATTTTCTGCATCCTAAATTTAATTAAATAACTTTCTTATGTGGAATAAGTTTTAATTGTTAAAATCTCATTACGGGCGTAAAATAATAAGCCAATTAAACACCATAGTGATGAGATGCATAAGCCACTTTATATTCTAAGGTTTTGCGCGTCTAATAATAATGTCAGGTGTAGTTTCAGCATTCTATGACGTCATCGTTTCTAATTCTGTTCTATCATGGGTCGTTAACTGGTTTTCTCTTGCAACTCATCTCGCTTTTCGTAGTCTTTCCTATAAAGGAACCACGTCTGGCTTTGATAACGAAGGAAAACAAAACTATATAACACAATACAATAATATAATATAACATAATATTATAACATTCACACTGTGCAAGCTAAGGAACACACTGGCTATACAAAATGCCACACACAAAACGGAGCAAAAGCCAAATATATAAATAAATAAAAAAATAAACTAAGAAGAACATGTAGGAGCAACATATTAGTCAGGACGAACAATCCACATAAGAAAAGTTGAACTTGACACAAACTTGAGTTCGTTAGTTGTTTGTCTAGAGGAAACAATGTTGACTGCAAACAATAACTGTCTTGCAATACGGCCCAGGAAAACAAACAACTACGGATGCAATGGGGAACAAGTGAGTGCTAAACACAAAACTACAAAGTACAAAACACAGTTCAGCATAGCTTCTGCTAATAAGCATGACAAGAAGTACGGGGGAAAAAAAAGGGGGGGGGAGGTGGAAGGAATATAAAAAAAGATATATTATCATTTATTTCACAAACTGCTATTCATATCTTTATTTCTTTAGCTCTTTGTGGACATACCATTCTTAACGTTTTCACAACTTGTAATTACCAGAAGAAGATGATGTTGTGGATCGGATTTATTGTCGCCGTTGGATTGTTTGGTCAAAGTTTTGGAGGTCGCCCCTCTTATGACGGTGGATCTGAACAGAGTTATCAATCCTATGGCAATGGACCTTCGAAGGGCGGTTACTCACAGAATGTGTACTCAACCATTGCTATATAGGTGTAAATATGTTTCAGTTTGTTACTATAGTTGTGTGACAAGTGATAAGCTATTCTTGTGTGTGTGTGTGCTTTAGTGTGTGTTTTTAAACCTATTCTCATAGATATATACAGGTGACATCACAGAGCTGCGAGAGCAGCAAGCAAAAAAAAAATAAAATAAAATTAGTACCTGACAAAGGTGTAGATTCAGATCTATAATTGATCAATGCCAAAAAAGATTCCATATGTTGCATATGAGCAATATAATTAAAGAAACATATTATTATTATGATCAACATTTCAACGTACTTCAGACGTTCCAGAAGTGGACGGCATCATTTGAGTTTTGGGGTACTAGGGACCTTGAAGTGGGCGTTAGATGCTCACACGAGGAAGAAAGAACTGCTATGAATTAACATATGATGTTGGCTATAAATAACAGCTTCGTTTTTGTTGATTACCGCTGTTAGAACTACATGACATGCTAGTTGATTACCGATGTTAACGCTACATGACATGCTAGTTGATTACCGATGTTAGGACTACATGACATGATAGTTGATTACCGATGTTAGCACTACATGACATGCTAGTTGATTGCCGATGTTATAAATAGCACTACATGACATGCTAGTTGATTACCGATGTTAGCACTACATGACATGCTAGTTGATTACCGATGTTAGCACTACATGACATGCTAGTTAATTACCGATGTCAACGCTACATGACATGCTAGTTAATTACCGATGTTAGCACTACATGACATGCTAGTTGATTACCGATGTTAACGCTAAATGATATGCTAGTTGATTACAGGTGTTAGCACTAAATGACATGCTAGTTGATTACCGATGTTAACGCTACATAACATGTTAGTTGATTACCGATGTTAGCGCTCCATGATATGCTAGTTGATTACAGGTGCTGCACTAAATGACATGCTAGTTGATTGCATGTGTTAGCATGAAATGACATGCTGCATGATTACAAGTGTTAGCATAAAATGACATGCTAGTTGATTACAGGTGCTGCACTAAATGACATGCTAGTTGATTACAGGTGTTAGCACTAAATGACATGCTAGTTGATTACATGTGTTAACATGAAATGACATGCTAGATGATTACAAGTGCTAGCATGAAATGACATGCTAGATGATTACAGGTGTTAGCACTAAATGACATGCTATTTGATTACTAATGTTAGCACTAAATGACATGCTAGATGATTACTAATGTTAGCACTAAATGACACTCTATTTAATTACTTATGTTAGCACTAGATGACATGCTATTTGATTACTAATGTTAGCACTAAATGACATGCTATTTGATTACTAATGTTAGCACTAAATGACATGCTATTTGATTACTAATGTTAGCACTAAATGACATGCTATTTGATTACTAATGTTAGCACTAAATGACATGCTATTTGATTACTAATGTTAGCACTAAATGACATGCTATTTGATTACTAATGTTAGCACTAAATGACATACTATTTGATTACTAATGTTAGCACTAAATGACATGCTATTTGATTACTAATGTTAGTACTAAATGACATGCTATTTGATTACTAATGTTAGCACTACATTGTATCTGTATTTCATTGTTTGTTGGTGTTCTCGTTTTCTGAATGAAGATCCTCATGTAGACTGAAAATTCCTATTCGTTGTTTTCCTTTTTTTGCAAAGCTGTCACCAGACCTTGCACGAGTGTACGTTACACCCCACTACTGGCTTCTTGCTACCAGCTTTACCGCAGCACTGCAATTTGTTGCCTGTTTCCCACTTGTATAAGCACTATCATGTACCATGCCTGCTGCCTTAGGGGATCGTGTGTCTCCACAACTTTCAATCTCCACAGCTGTTTATCTGTTCTGTTGTTGATTTCCTACCTAACCATTCTATTGTCCTTTCGAGCCGAAGACGGCACATAGGGCAGAACTACAATCTCAAAAACAGAAACCTTGCGTGCCAAAATGGTACATATTGCGGAGATCACTGCTTCTAAAATCTATGGCTGTTTCCATAACAATACTTTTTACAATGACAGCTTGTCAAGCCATCGATCAACCTCCTTAGTCGCCTCTTACGACATGCCTGGAAGGTCACAATGTCACTATTCTTTACTTCCCACATAATGAGGCCCCGGTAACACACAATTCTCTCTACAATACGTTATATTATTAATACGTTACAGGTTTCCCCTATTCCTTATTGTTCAAACGATTGAATTAACATCATTTTACTAATATGTAAATTGCGTTTCCCATATAATAAAACATTACATTATTAACAATTTTAAACACAAGTTTTCTCATAAATATTTGTTTGCATATTCCCATAGGAATGGCGTCTCTGAAGAAGAAATCAACGCACTAGTTAAGAATACAGAGAGTATGTATTATTTTAATATAAGCTTTCTTTGTTGTTCTCTGATAATTGCAGATGATTTGCTTTCTTCAGCAATGAGTAAGTGAGTAATTTAGCTCCGTCCACTACCTCACAGTTTAATAGATTTTGAAGCTGAAACACCAGCAGCAGAATTAGATGTAAATTTAGATGACTTCACCTTGAGTGAAATAGAAACCACCTTAAAGCTAATGACCAATAACAAGGCTGCTGGAGAGGATAAGTTAACAGCTGAGATCCTCAAGGCAATTGATAGCCATAATTTAATACATCTCCAAAAAATGTTCAACATCATTTGGAAAACAGAGAAGACGCCTCATAAATGGAAAAAAGGAATCATTGTTAAGATCCCAAAAAGGGCAATCTTAGAGATTGTAACAACTGGAGAGGCGTGACACTTTTGTAAGTTGCCTCAAAATTATTCTGTAAAATCATCCTAAATAGAATAAAGGATTCAATAGATACAGTAATGCGTGAAGAACAGGCTGGGTTTAGAAAAGGGAGAAGCTGTCTTGACCACATTTTCACTCTACGACTTATATTGGAGGAACACATTGAAAAGCAAAAACCTTTTGTACTTAACTTCATCGACTTCAAAAAAGCATTTGATAGTATTCATAGAGATTCTTTGTGGAAAATTCTGAAGCAATATGGTTTACCATCAAAAATCATAAATATTATCAAAGACATGTATGATGGTTACACATGTGCAGTTCGAACAGAGGAAGGACTGAGCGAATGTTTCCCAATAGAAACTGGGGTTAAACAAGGATGTATTTTATCGCCCTTGTTATTTGGAATTGTTATGGACTTCATAATGAAGAAATGCTGCACTGGTAATAAAGGCATCGAATGGATACAAGGAGACCATTTGGAGGACCTCGACTTTGCTGATGACATAGTTCTCATCAGCAGTCAGATAAAAACGATGCAGGAAAACACAAATGAACTATCATCAATAGCCAGCAAAATTGGGCTTGAGGTCAATCATGAAAAGACTAAAGTCATGAAAAGTTTAATTCCAACAAGTGACAAAATATACATGGAAAACAAACCAGTAGAAGAGATCGATCACTTTATCTATCTTGGAAGTCACATTGATCGAGAAGGGGATACGAGCAAAGAAATTAGAATCAGACTGGCTAAAGCAGCAATGTCTTTCAGAAGCCTTGAAAAGTTGTGGAAATCAAAACTCATTAGCACAAACACAAAACTTAGGCTATTCAAATCAAATGTACTATCAACCCTTACGTATGCGTGTGAAAGCTGGAAAACAACAAGAGATATAGAAACAAAGTTGAACGCATTCGAAAATAAATGTCTAAGGAAAATACTTGGTATAGAATGGAACGAATTCAAAACAAACGAGGAAATTAGAGAAATCGCCAATCAACCACTAATATCTTCAGTAATAAAGAAAAGACGATGGTCATACGTTGGACATGTGATGAGAAGAGATAATAATCGAATAGCAAAGCAAGCCCTCATATGGGAAACAACAGGTAAAAGAAAAAGAGGAAGACCCAGGGAGACACTGAGAAGAACATTGATGAGAGAGGCAAGAGCAGCAGGAATCGGCTCCCTCAATGAGATAGAACTGCTTGCACAGAACAGAGACAGATGGCGAGATTTGATAAAATATCTTTAAAAGAAAACTGCTAGAACAAAAATTCATATAGGAGAAGGTGTATCTTGGTCTACGCCCTATGGGCCGGTTACGGCTCGAAAGGTCAATAGATAGATAGTTAAGTCTTAGCTTTACAAGAAAGAAAGATATATAGGCCTACTGTTTCTAGAGAGTAATTTCCATTATTAAAGAACTAGATGAGAGGTAAGTGAACCAGAGCATTGTTTTTGTTCTTTTGAGAAGTATGTAAGAACAATGGCAAAATACATTTTTATTATTTTTTATTTATTTTTTTTGGGGGGTGGGAGGGGGGGTGGAGGTAGCACATGTTAGCGCCAGGACTGACAGCGGCCAGCAACTCATAGTTGACTGTATAAAACAGGATCATTGAACCCAGAATCTACTACTCTACCTCTTCGCGATACCTCTAGATCGGTGAACTAGAACGATCCAGGTCGTTATTATCTCTTCGCGACACCTCTAGATCGGTGAACTAGAACGATCCAGGTCGTTATTATATCTTCGTGATACCTCTAGATCGGTGAACTAGAACGATCCAGGTCGTTATTATCTCTTCGCGACACCTCTAGATCGGTGAACTAGAACGATCCAGGTCGTTATTATATCTTCGTGATACCTCTAGATCGGTGAACTAGAACGATCCATGTCGTTATTATCTCTTCGTGATACCTCTAGATCGGTGAACTAGAACGATCCATGTCGTTATTATCTCTTCGTGATACCTCTAGATCGGTGAACTAGAACGATCCAGGTCGTTATTTCTCTTCGTGATACCTCTAGATCGGTGAACTAGAACGATCCAGGTCGTTATTATCTCTTCGTGATACCTCTAGATCGGTGAACTAGAACGATCCAGGTCGTTATTATCTCTTCGTGATACCTCTAGATCGGTGAACTAGAACGATCCAGGTCGTTATTATCTCTTCGTGATACCCCTAAAAGCAGACTAACCAGTCTAGTTTGGCCTAGCGAGTACGGATCGAAATGGAAGGCAACCTGGAACTGAGAAACGCAATGCTGAAGTCGAGTATGATGGGTGAATGGCGCAACCATTATAGCTTTGTTGCAACTCACAAAACAACATATCTATCTATGCCCCCTTAATGTCCTTCTAAGGCCAGATCACGGAAAGAACTATTTATTCCTTTAGAAATCATCAATTACTAGCGAGAAAGTGAAGTCAGATTTTCATTATGATACCATTTGACCCCCATCTCACTCACTATAAGAACATTTTCACATATCCGAGCTTTAATTATTTTTGACAACTTTTGATAAAATTATGTAATTAATTAGTTGTTTAAGTTATTGGGGGGGGGGGGGGGGGGAGGTCGATTTTTTCAAATGCAAAGAAGGGGATTATTTTTTTATATGGTAAATTTTATAGAAACAATAATTGTAACTTAAATGTATAACATTCTTGGCAAACATGTATGTTTTAATTTGCAACCATTGTCAATCAGTTTTTTGTTGCAGTTTCTTTTCTGCATGTTTTACATTTCAGCCCTTGAGGAACGCCAGAGTTCCCATCATAGAAGGACAAACACATTTTCTGATACCTCCAACGATAATCTGAGATTCAAATTTGATTTCCAGGAGATCTTTCAGAAGGAGATAGCGGAGGAACAATATCAACATAAAAGCCGACTCGATGGACTGGCTCAAGCGGTAGTGTACAAATATCAATGATCAAGTTCATGTTTGCTAGTTCATCTCGGGCCGAAGACGGCAAATTTGGTAGAATTAACAACTCCCAACAACTAACTATTCGCTGCTGAGTCTTGTTGTGTTCTTAAGCCAAATTTGAGCCATTTCTGTTAATTGTTCCGCCAATAAGTTTCTTTTGGTCTTCTTTCTTAGTTTTCTTTGGAGGAGGTGACACACGGTGTCACCTGGCCTGGCGCGGAAGTCTTCTTTCGTTCATCTTGAGCACATAACCGTTGTATTACCATCGGGCAGCTTGACGCGTGAATTAAAAGTCTTCATTTGTTCAACTTGAACACATGACCGATGCACTACTAGCGACTTCTTACATAGCTTGACGCGTATATTTAAAGTCTTCTTTCATCTTTAACACATGACAGATGTATTACTAGCGACTTCTTACATAGCTTGACGCGTATATTTAAAGTCTTCTTTCATCTTTAACACATAACAGATGTATTACTAGCGACTTCTTACATAGCTTGACGCGTATATTTAAAGTCTTCTTTCATCTTTAACACATGACAGATGTATTACTAGCGATTTCTTACATAGCTTGACACGTGTATTAAAAGTCTTCTTTCATCTTTAACACATGACAGATGTATTATTAGCGACTTCTAACATAGCTTGACGCGTATATTAAAAGTCTCCTTTCATCTTTAACACATGACCGATGTACTATATACCAGCGATTTCTTACATAGCTTGACGCGTATATTAAAAGTCTTCTTTCACATTGAACACATGACAGATGTACTACCAGCGACTTCTTACTTAGCTTAACGCGTATATTAAAAGTCTTCGGAGACATTTATTTTCAAACACAATTAGCCTCTTGAGAGCTTGAGTGGATTTCCAAATCTTGCATACGTATGTTAGTAAATGTACCACACACAAGTTGAACAGTACATTATATATGAACATAAAAATGAACTTTTACTATATTAGACTACAACACACATTACATACCATTACTCCATATCATAAATATCCTTTCACGTAAGCTACTGCCATATTCAGCCATTATTTGTTTACATATTAGAGAAAAATAAACACATTAAAACAAATAATTAAAGGAGGGGGGACATTTTTCTTAATTTCTGCTGAGTTTCAGCGTTTTAAAAATGAGATGCTCAGATCAATTATAGGAAAACTTCGTATATGGAGGTTGGCAACAGAAAAGGATCTAATCCTCAGAATCCTCGCGGAGAAAGTGTCCAATAATTTAGTTTCATAACACTAAACATGGAAGGAAGTCACGGGAAGGTGCTTGGGTCATGACTCCCTTCGGTTCGGTTGCGCTGTAGTGTCTCTATACATGATATAATGTCTGTTATTTCTTTGATCCACCATTTACTAAACCTGCCCTTTCCCGTTTTCCCCTTGCATCTAAATGTTAATGCTACCAGAGGATAATATTTGATGGCAATCGGGATACTTGCCGAAACTAATTTTTAATTAAGAAAGAGACACATTTTCTAAATCAAACATTGTAGATGACAGTATTCAATCAAGTAAAATGAATATAGGTTCATGATTATATATGATTAAAACACACAATCGGCTCAATTGCATGTTTACAAAATTCAAGATTGGCACCTAAGCTTCATGGAAGCAGCAATAGCTCAGTGGTTAGTGAACTGGACTACAAAGGACTAGAGGTAGGGTTCGATCCCAACCGACGACTTCCGGTTCACCCAACCTTTAATGGGTACCGGATTTTTTTTCTGGGAAAGTAAAGCGGCACGGGCGTAGTACCTACCACATTACCCCAAAAATGCGCTGAATTCTGTAAAATTTATGGTCACTAACACCATATTCCCTATACGCCACTTGGCGTGACGAGAGTACTTTATTTTTTACTTTTTTTTACCTAAGCTTCATACATGTTCACAGGCGCCCCAGACTGCTGAACACATACTTCAAGACTGTAGTGAATATAGGACACTTAAGAAAATCTATTGGCCCCTATAAACAACGCTATAAGCAAATCTATATGGGTCTCTTCTGGAACGATAAAAGAAATAGTAATATGTATACAAATAACGACACTACAGATATAGACAAAACTTCAGGCGAACGAAAGATAGATACATATATAACTAAAACTACGGCGATCTATAATTAACTCAATTTTATTCAATTCATTCTCTCCTCTCTCGAAAACTAAACAATCATCACACTCACATTCATCATCTTCATTGAGTGCCGTCTCCGCATCGAAGGTTGGCTACCATGGAGCGCCATTCCACTCTGTCTCTTGCTTTGATGGTGCAGATTGTCATAGATGACCTGTCCATCTTTTGATGTTACTCGTCCACGTTAGTCTTGGTCTGCCTCTGCCTCTTTTACCTTGCACTCGCTTTAGCCATCTTCAAAATGGAATAAAACTGAACTACACCTCATGTTGCCTATCGGGATGTGTTCTGACTGGATCTAGTAACTGAATTAAATTCACATTTAATTATATTAATTTATATTTGTTATTTTGTCAAAATCGTATAGTTTAATTCAGTCTGCGAGTTTCCTTACTGTTTGGTTATCTGGTTAGCTAAAAGGCAGGTGTGAAAATTAGTTCTAAAGTAACGTAAAGTATCCTCTAAAAGTTTTTTTCTCAGACGCCATCTTCTCCAGAAGTAGCTTAATATTATAAACAAATAGATGCCGACCTCGAGACAGAGAGAATGTGGGTTCAAATCCCGGCTACACCGGTTGGGATTTTTATTTATGATTTCTCTCTGTGGCAGCCACCCCTGGTCTCAGCAGCGAGGCCCGGCTTAAAACGTCAATTACTCATCGACGGAAAAAAATATGAGTACCTCCGAAGTCGGAGCGAGGGACCCCTGTGCACACGGCTGCCAGGGAAAAAAAAAGATTAACACGCAAAATTCAGTTCCTAGTCTCTAGGGACTTCGTCAGAGGTAAGAGCTGGCGAACGAAAAAAAAATATATATAAATAAATTCTAGCGAACCTCAGTGTTGCGAACGTTTTTATACACAAATACAATAAAAATACTATTGATAATTCAAATAACGATAGACATTCTTCAACTAACTTGGTTTGAGATTTAGAATAAATGGGGCCAGTGTTGAACGTTGAATCTGTTTATGCTTTACTAGATTGCTGATGTTCAAAAGCTGAGAAATCAGGCCAATGAAGCCTGGAACAAATATTTAGCCCTGAGAAATATCACAGACAGAGTTGAGGCTGGTGACAGCAATGTTCGGAATACAATCGATGACTTGCAAGAAGATGACGTCAGTGATCAGGAGGAGATAAGTGAGGCTCAATCAAGGGTAAGAGAGTTTGTGGATTTGTTTATCTTGTGTACTCAAACAATATTATATTTTAATATTTGTCACTCATGTTGTTCAACACATTATATTTTAATATTTGTCACTCACATTGTTCAACACATTATATTTTAATATTTGTCACTCATATTGTTCAACACATTATATTTTAATATTTGTCACTCACATTGTTCAACACATTATATTTTAATATTTGTCACTCACATTGTTCAACACATTATATTTTAATATTTGTCACTCATATTGTTCAACACATTATATTTTAATATTTGTCACTCACATTGTTCAACACATTATATTTTAATATTTGTCACTCACATTGTTCAACACATTATATTTTAATATTTGTCACTCATATTGTTCAACTCCTTATTAATGAAAGAAAAAAAATTCAAGGGGAGCGTGGTCCGTACATTTGTAGGTGGTTCCTAGCCATCCTCTAAAGTTTTCATCAATTGCTGAACAGTTTACGTAAACCAGCTATACACTTTACATATTTTTTTTTAACTTTTATTTTACATCAGTTGGAAAGTATTGAGCAACCTCTAAACACCGCATCAGAGAGTGCCGCAATTAATATACGCACGATCTATGCTCTGGAACTGATCTTGAAAAGCATCTTTGCTGAGACGAACTCAGTTAAAGGTTGGTTTACTCTACAAACAATTCCTCATAGTATAAGAATGATATGACAGGAAGTAAAACGAAATATTAACACATCCTTTCTATACATGACAAGAAAATTCATCATCATCATCATTGAGTACCGTCTCTGCATCGAAGGTTGGTTACCATGGAGCGCCATTCCACTTTGTCTCTTGCTTTGATGGTGCAGATTGTCATAGATGACCTGTCCATCTTTTGATGTTACTCGTCCATGTTAGTCTTGGTGTGCCTCTGTCTCTTTTACCTTGTATTTTCCCTTCCAATATTACTTTTAGTAGGCTGTTGTGTCTTTTAACATGCCCCAAAAATTTCATTTGAATTTCAACAAGATTTCAACAAGAATATTATCAAATCTATTGCTAATCGTTAGATAGTGTTGGATAATTGTTACTGTTAATCGCTACATAATGTTGGACAAATGTTAGTGTTAATCGTTAGATAATGTTGGACAGTTGTTATTGTTAATTATTAGATAATGTTGGACAAATGTTAGTGTTAATTATTAGATAACGTTGGACAAATGTTAGTGTTAATTATTACATAATGTTGGACAATTATTTCAGCTTTGACTTCTGAAACCAACCTAGAGCTTGACAAGAATGGATCTGCATATTCAACCGTGGGTTTCCCTGGATTTCCATCCAAAACAGGGGCTTTTTTTTCTGGCAACAAGATCAAACTAAGAAATTATGGGTGAGTTCACTTTCATCAGGTGTAAATTATTTAGTTACTGGAGAGGACGAAAGGCTCAAACTATAGATGTCAATGGGGGACACACCATGGAGGAGAATGGACAAAATTTGGAGCAAAAACCTGTAATCATTTATTTTATAAATGGGGACATGGTAGTTAAGAATGACAGTTAATATAAAAGAATACAAATTTGATATAAATGACTTGCTTGGGTCGTAGTATATTAACACTGCTTTACTAGAGGATACTCCAAACAATTGTCGCATTATACTCACTCATTTAGCCACTCACCCACTCACCAATCCACCCAAACACTCATTCACGCATTCACTCACTCACTTTCACTCATTCACTGACTAACTCACTCGCTCACTCACTCACTTTCACTCATTCACTGACTAACTCACTCGCTCACTTTCACTCATTCACTGACTAACTCACTCGCTCACTCACTCACTTTCACTCATTCACTGACTAACTCACTCGCTCACTCACTCAGTCTTTCCCTCCTAAGTATATACAAATTTCAGCTGTATTAACTGAGAAAGAACTAATTCTTCTCTCTTCCTAATTCTTCTTTCCTTCCTCACTTACCTTTCAGCGTCCAGGGACGCATACCGACTTTTGTTTTTCTGTTGGCTTTCCACTGTTATGTTTTTTTAAAAATAGTTCTTTAGTCCATCTTTTTCGTGGTCAACCCCAGAACTTGGTGTTCTCGTAGCGTTTCTTGAAAGTTTGTTGTGTCGTATTTTGATATTTCTTTCTTATTACTTGGCCAAACCATTTAATATGTTGTTTTTATTGTAGTAAATTACGGAAATTATTCCTACATTTTTTCTGAATTTTTCACTTCTGATCTTATCTCTCAGGCTTTTTCCTGTAAAGCATTTAGCATTTCTTTTTGGTAGTTATTTTACATATTGTTTTTTTGTTTAGTGTCCAGGTCTACATTTTGAGCACACCGTTGGAACGAAGATTGTATTGCAGAGTGCCCGTTTTGCCTTTAAGATTATATCTTGTTGGACAATAGTGGTAAAATCTGTCCTATGATTTGACAGGCTTTGTTACAACTTGTATTTATTTTTGTTGCTTGTAGATTATCGTTTGTCACTAGGCTTCTCATGGATATGAATTACTCCACTTGTATTAATTGTCAACAATCTATCGTTATTTTGATGGTATGTTTTATTTCCTTTTGTGATGATCTTTATTTCTTTGTTGATATTAACTTTCATGTTTTAATGAATACCTGTGTCGCTAAGTCAATTAAAGTTTTTCTGATATTATACTACATTTCAATATATTAGTGCCTGATAGTCTGCTAGCAGAAGTTCATTAGTCTCCTTTGATTCAGCTTAGATTAGCTAATTTGCACGTGCACTCCGTACATAAGCAGCTGCTGTTAATACAAGAACCTATACATAGATTGGTTATATGTTGGTTGGTTTACTCTGCATTAATAAATGAATACAAATTATAAATAAGTAATTAATTATACGTGTATTTGTTGACATTGAGTGCAATCTTTCAGGTATGGAGATGACAGTTCAGCCATTGGCTTTAATATCGTCGCATCTTCTGCTCCCAACGAAGTCTCTATTGACGTTGTGGACAACAGTTCAGATGGCGATTTAGCGGTCACTGTGAAAAATGTTTTCGTTGTTTTGCTGGCATATAACGTTCCAGAAGGAATTTCCGCGCCAGGTGCTGTCCTACAGCAATCAGTAAACAGCTATACTAGTGGTTATTAGAGAGAAAATCGAGCAGCAACATTAAATGTTCAAATATAAGTTAAATTTGTGTCAGTTTTTCATTTATATGTAACTGTGATATTTTTTTGTTAGATGTATTTATTTACTTTCCTACTTACTAATTTTCCCAAGGAACTTTCGGTCAATATAGTGGATAGGCGGCAGGAACCATTAAAGGCTATGTCTGAGAAATGTTCCTTATTACAGTTTCCACATATTTCAAGTCCGGCTTGTTGCAGGAACTACTGAGTTAAGTGCTCTGTGCACACCGTGAGCTGTGTGTCTCATCCGTTTTAATCATGTTTCGATATTCCAATTGTTTACGATGAATGATGATATCGTATGACAGGGAACAATTGGCTATGTTCACTTTCTGCGCGGTTTCGCCTTATGTCTTTTGGCGTGTGCTGAGGCTGCTACGATGGGGACTACAGTTACATTTCTTTGTTTGGGAGATGAGATATTAATTCGGATGATTACGCTGGCACGGGCGGTTGAGCAATTATGGATTTTAATTCGTTTGCAGTGATACCGTGGCCTTCAATAACCATAATTTTCCCAAACACATGCTTACTAATTAATTCAAAATTGGTCATACCAATTTTTGTTTATTTTGCTACCCCTGCCAGTCTGTGTACTTCTTCCTCCGTATCATCTTCTTCTCTCTGCAACACATCCAAATCAGCAAACATTACGATTAAGACAGAACGCTTGAGGTGTACGCTGGTTCCTCATAGTCCATCCAGTCTGCATAACTATCTACTAATCTGTCTACTTATAAAAACCTACAACCTAAATACATAATCTACTAACTAATGCACCAAATATCGAAATCCTTATCTACTTCGATATCTTGCATAAATACCTTTCTACCGACCTATTTATCTTAATTTATATTAACTTATCGACCTGACTACATATCTAAGCACATACAGATCTTGCTATTTTGTCTACGTGACAACATGAAACAACTCTACAGGTACAACGTACACTCTACAGTGCAATCTTCATTTCAACGTTGTGCTACCAATGCCAAGGTACAATAAGAAAGATAATCATTATGGAGATGAAATGTGTTTGACGAATGACAGGAAGCAGCCTGAGAGATAAGATCTGTAATGAAGAACTGAGAAAAAAAGCTAGGAGTAATTTTCGCCAAATCACATAATGAAACAACATATAAAATGGTTTGGCCCAGTGATAAGGCAGAAAGATCAAAGCACAACGGTCATAAGGATGGCAATGTTCACAGCGCTGCAATTTTGAAATCAACGATAACAGATTATAATAATCAATAACAGTGATACGAACAGATATATATAGGTTTACAAATCTGTTACAAATTTGTAAATCTATAGATCTATGGATGAAAGATGCTATTCTATTAACGTGTGATTCTGTTCGGGGAAATTTAATTGTCTGGTTTTTTTTTCGTCGGATGCTTTGTTCATCGATTGTAACTACGTGTAATTCGCCCTTGAAAACGAGTTATATGACTGGTTGGTCTGGTGGTTTCATCATGTGACAATATCTGCATAGTAGGACCACAGACAGCAACATTAAATGTTTAAATATAAGTTACTGATTTGTTGGTGCCTGGCTTGCCTTCCCTCTTCGACTTCTATATTCGTTGTGCTAGAATAGTTACATTTCCACAGAGCTTCTTCTTCTTCTTCTTTTCTCTTTTCACTGACACCTAAAAGGTGTGGTTATGTCATTTGTCGTTCTTGAGCTGCTCGAACTTTCTGAATTAGTGACTTTCCTTTGTTGTTACATGTTTCTGTCACTGCATCTATCCATCTTCTTGGTATTCCTCTATGTCTATTTCCATACATTCTCGAGAAGAACGCCCTTGATGGTGATTGATGAGGATTCATTCTGACCAGGTGTCCAAACCATTTAAGTTGTTGTTGTTCTATATATTCTTGGCAGGGTTCCTACCATTTTTCTTATGGTTTCATTTGGTATTCTATCTCTTCTTGTGTTGTTTGTTACTTTTCTCAAGCATCGCATCTCACATGTATTGATCTTTCTTAAATGTGATTTAGAAAGGGTCCATGTTTGACTTTCATAGCACAAAGTTGGTATGAAAATGCTATTTATCATATGTTGTTTAGCTGGCATAGAAATATTTGGATGTCTTAGCAATGGTGATAGCTGGTATGGGACAGCATTTGCTTTTTGTATTCTCATGTTAATTTCTCTGTCTAGTTTTCCATTTTCTGTGAACATTGTGCCCAAATACTTGAATTCCTCCACTGAGCTAACACTTGAAAAGTTGAACAGGGTCTTGATTAATTATAATTCACTAGTCATGACATGAAAGTGTAGTTATTTTAGGAGAATATTGAGTGTGACTTCGTTATTAGCGTCAATAGAGTAATTAATTGTTCAAGAGGAATTCTAACAAACAATTAGAAACTGGGAGACTGTTTTGCACATTGTTCAAGTTTTTCTGCATACAACCATGGTTGTCCAATCAAATATCTCAATTTACGCGACAACTGGCTAACGTCACAAAGCTCAGCTAAGGAAGTTGTTCAGGCTGGACAGAACATTCGAGCAGGCAGGTTGTGATTTAGATTTGTATCCTGGAGCCGTAAGACCGGCATGAGAGAAAGAGTTAGGAAAATGTAGGAACATCTAGAAGAAGCATAAAATAATTAAATGGAACTAGGAACCGAGAACTTAAGAGAAAGAGGTTAGAAATAGTATTTAAAATCCAAAAGGATTGTGTTTGATCCAGTTAGTACCCATTCGACTTTGTATACGATTGTGTAGCAGTCGTTAATTAACCAGATAGAGATATGTGTATTTTCAATTGTGACGTCAGTATGAATGGTTTATTTCACATTGTAGATATGTTTTTGTTAATGAATAAAAGCCTAGGAGCCGGCAGGTAGCCATGACTTCTTAAGAAAAAGTACAAAAACTGTTTATACTCCGTCTTTAGTTTTGTCTTTAATTATTCTTCTTCTTCTTCTTCTTTCCTTCCTCATCTGCCTTTCAGCGTCGAGGGGAGATATAATTTGCGGTCTTTTGCTCTTCTGTTCGCCTCTGCTGCTGTTATGTTTCCTAGTGCTTCAAATATTATATCGACACATCTTTTACGTGGTCGACCCTGGTTCTGATGTTCTCACAACGTTTGTTGAAGGTTCGTTGTGTTGTGTTTTGTTCTTTCTGCCTTGTCACGTGGCCGAACCATTTTATCTGTTGTTTCCTTATATATTCTATGGCGGGGGCTATTCCTAGCTTTTTTCTCAGTTCTACATTTCTGATCTTATCTCTCAGACTGTTTCCTGTCATTCGTCTAACACATTTCATCTCTGTAGAGGTTGTTTTTCTTATTGTTCTTGCATCTAGAGCCCAGGTCTGGCATTGGTAGAACAACGTTGGGATGAAGATTGTATTGTATAGTGCTCGGTTTGCCTCCAGATTTATTTTCTTGTTGGACAATAGTGATAGTCTTTAATTGTATGTAATATTAAAACGACTCAGTCTTAAATAGAGCCTGATGATAAATAATTCAAAGAAAGGCTGATAGATATAGGTTTACAGAAGTAAAGCAGCAAGAAGTTATATAGTTCTCTGGGGTAATCAACCGCTTGAAGATTTAGCGTGGATGCTTGTAGAGTTTGGAGAGAAACTCAAAGATGGTGAAGTCACAAAGTAACAGAAGTTTCAAGCAAGAGAAACTTAATCAGTCTAGAGACTGTAAGTTAAATTACCGGGAATAATTCGTCAGCTGTGCATGAGCCAGAAGATCGCCAATGATCAAATGTAGTGGAGAGACCATAACGAGTACAGATAGTCAGTCACGTAGTCAGAAGATATAGAAAACACATCGCACAGACCAGAGTTGCGCAAACATACCATCGAATGTTACCTGATACCAAATGCCTTCAATGGGGCCAAGTATTAACCTAGTAATATTTGAGAAATAATTGGCAAAACTTGTTCAAAAGTACTTTCACTTGTAGGTAGAATACTGATTATGTTTATTTATTTGGTTAACATTTTAAAAGAAAACACATTTTATTTGTCTTTTTCTTAGTTATAATTTATCTTCTTCACTTCTTTATCTGCCTTTCAAAGAAGTGATATACGTAGTTTGCAGTGTTCAGCTCTTATTTTAGCCTCTACCTCTGCTGCTTTGTTTCCTAATAATCTTAATATTCTATTCGTCCATCTTTTCTTTTCAATTAACCCTGTGTTGATGTAACATTTGTTGATGAATAGTTATAAAGATCATTCTGTCGTGTCATGTTTTCACACCATTTTATCTATTGTTTCTTGATGTGTTCATTTGAGGGAATTATTCCAAACCTCTATATATTCTTAATTTTTAACTTTTAATCATACATCTGAGACTGTTCTTGCCATGCTTCTAACACATTTAATTACGTTGGTAACTGTTCTTGGGTCTAGCATCCATAAATAATACTGGTAATACAATGCTGGGATGAATATTGAGTTGAAGAGTAATTATTTTCCCTATATGGTTATTTGATTCTTGGACAGCAGTGACGATATAGGTCCAAATATTTGACAAGCTTTATTGTACTTTAATTATGCGTCTGCTGTCTAAATGACGTCACACGTCCCTAGAATTCTTGGATATTTGAATTCCTCTACCATTCTTAACTGTTTGTAGTCGATCTTGGGTAGTTTCCGATTTCAAAGATAGTGATCTATTATTCTTATTTAGCTAGGTTCACTTGACTACGTTTTATTAAAGGGATGTTTAAAAGTTATATAAAGTAAATGGTTATTTAAACAAGTGCAGTATGTGACATTTAAAAAGGTAAATATTAAAATAGATGAGAAATTACGAAGGAAAAATAATAAAATTATTGTAGTTAATCACAGAAAGAAGCCTTATATAATCAGCGACGCGCTCGAGGTAGTCTGGCTGCCACTGAATTAAAGTTTCGTAACCTACTATAGGAATACCGGTCAATATGGCGGATAGGCGGCAAGAACCACTGAGGCATGTCTAAAAAGTGTTCCTTGTTGCAGTTTCCTCAAATTCCAAGTCCGGCTTGCTGCAGGAGCTCGCGTTTAGTGTTCTGTGCACAACGTGAGCTGTGTTTCATCCGGATTGTGTTTCGATATTCCGATTGCTTACGATGAATGATGATATTCTATGAAGAAGGACAATTCAGCTCCGTTTACTTTCGGTGTCGCTCGGCATTATGCCTTTTGGCGTTTGCTGTAGCTGCTATGATGAGGAATGCAGCTGCCTTTCTTTTGTTGGATCCTTCAGTAAGATGAAATGTTAATTCGAATGATTCCACTGGAACGAGCGGTTGAGCAATTATGGATTTTAATTCGTTTGCAGTGATACCGGGGCCTTCGACTAACAATAACTATAACCAACTACGGGTATGAAGAAGTAATGAGGATGATCACTCTGCTTCGAGAATTTCTGTTTAATAATTGGTGATAGGTGTGATGTAATTTAAACAAGATCTACACGCCGATGTCAGGGACACTTACTGAAAATAATATTTTATGAACAGCGACAAACTAAGGAGAGAAAAAAATTACTGACATGTTTATGCTTCAATTTAATGTTAGATTAATGCGCCTTATATTTTAAATGATCGATTGAAATTATTTAAGAAAAAAAAACTGGCAACAAAACTTGTTATTCTGCTTAACATCATCGTTTAGGTATGTTATTTGAAGTATTAACATTTCTGTTAAAAAAATATATCGATTTAAGTAAGTATGTGCACAAGTGTGGTTACGATAATGTATTGATGTGTTATATCATGACTGTGTGAGAGTGTTTTTTTAAGTGGTGGAGCTGATATTAGGAATTCCTGGCTGCAATGAAACTGGTTCAGTAGATAAAATAGTATATAGCATAATTTAACGGACGTTCTTTCATAATTTAACGGACGTTCTATTGCAAGCAGATGTTCTCAGCTACTTGGGTTATTTTGTTTCTGATCAAGATTATTGACCTCTGACACTATCACAATGTGCCATTCTGACATCAGTTTTGGTTAAACTCGAACCAGTATGAAAAGATGGGAAACTAGACTAATGCCAATCCTCGTTAATTCAAACTTCTTACACCTACAAAAACCTAGGCAGCAAAATTACAAAAAAATTAATCAAGAACTTAAGATAAGGGCCTTTTATAGGGGTATTGGTATCCCACATGCCTATCATATTACCAACAAATGGGTATTGGTATCCCACATGCCTATCATATTACCAACAAATGGGTATTGGTATCCCACATGCCTATCATATTACCAACAAATGGGTATTGGTATCCCACATGCCTATCATATTACCAACAAATGAGTATTGGTATCCCACATGCCTGTCATATTACCAACAAATGGGTATTGGTATCCCACATGCATATCATATTACCAACAAATGGGTATTGGTATCCCACATGCCTATCATATTACCAACAAATGGGTATTGGTATCCCACATGCCTATCATATTACCAACAAATGGGTATTGGTATCCCACATGTCTATCATATTACCAACAAATGGGTATTGGTATCCCACATGCCTATCATATTACCAACAAATGGGTATTGGTATCCCACATGCCTATCATATTACCAACAAATGGGTATTGGTATCCCACATGCCTATCATATTACCAACAAATGGGTATTGGTATCCCACATGCCTATCATATTACCAACAAATGGGTATTGGTATCCCACATGCCTATCATATTACCAACAAATGGGTATTGGTATCCCACATGCCTATCATATTACCAACAAATGAGTATTGGTATCCCACATGCCTGTCATATTACCAACAAATGGGTATTGGTATCCCACATGCATATCATATTACCAACAAATGGGTATTGGTATCCCACATGCCTATCATATTACCAACAAATGGGTATTGGTATCCCACATGCCTATCATATTACCAACAAATGGGTATTGGTATCCCACATGTCTATCATATTACCAACAAATGGGTATTGGTATCCCACATGCCTATCATATTACCAACAAATGGGTATTGGTATCCCACATGCCTATCATATTACCAACAAATGGGTATTGGTATCCCACATGCCTATCATATTACCAACAAATGGGTATTGGTATCCCACATGCCTATCATATTACCAACAAATGGGTATTGGTATCCCACATGCCTATCATATTACCAACAAATGGGTATTGGTATCCCACATGCCTATCATATTACCATCAAATGGGTATTGGTATCCTACATGCCTATCATATTACCAACAAATGGGTATTGGTATCCCACATGCCTATCATATTACCAACAAATGGGTATTGGTATCCCACATGCCTATCATATTACCAACAAATGGGTATTGGTATCCCACATGCCTGTCATATTACCAACAAATGGGTATTGGTATCCCACATGCCTATCATATTACCAACAAATGGGTATTGCAAGATTGTAATCAATCTTTACCATCTTCTATATCCTTACCATCAGGGTAAAATATTACTTATTCTCGTATACTTCAAAGATATTTGTGTGACATGTACGTGCATTTCTTGTGAAATAAACATAAAATAGAAAAGAGCAGCTAGACTAAGACAAAACAGACTGCAACGTTTCGGCAAAAGTCTTTATTACGTACAGCTACCAAACTATACACAACAATCCTAGTTAGAAAACACGAGACAGCTAAAAAAATTGGCCGAATGAATGGTGGAGATGACATTCCCCAAGTATTACGTAAAATCCTGTTAATAGATTAATATACGTTAGGGCAGGGGTGGTTTAATTAAACTATGGGGAACCAAACAATTATATATTGGAAAAATTATTTAAAATTATATTTATTGTATAACTTGGCAATAGTGGTTTTATTTTTTTTTTCAAATTCGTTGACATTGACTATCCTGGTAATAGCTCGTTCAAGCACTAGCCAACATCACACCTAACAGCATATATATGTGTATGTTCACATCACACCTAACAGCATATATATGTGTATGTTCACATCACACCTAACAGCATATATATGTGTATGTTCACATCACACCTAACAGCATATATATGTGTATGTTCACATCACACCTAACAGCATCTATATGTGTATGTTCACATCACACCTAACAGCATATATATGTGTATGTTCACATCACACCTAACAGCATATATATGTGTATGTTCACATCACACCTAACAGCAGATATATGTGTATGTTCACATCACACCTAACAGTATATATATGTGTATGTTCACACACATTTGTTATTGTCCATGGCGTTTACAATCCATGTGTGATGACGCCACCCGTTCGGAACTCTAAGGAGCACGGACTGCGAGTCTGACAGTAACTATATTCTTGAACATCTCAGAGCACCGGAGTAAAGAACTCAGAGAAAACTCAAATGTTAGGAGTAGATTTCAGGAAATGTCTTGTGTGCAAATTTACGGTTTCTGTAACTCGTAACTTGTGATTACACCAAACTCTCCTTGCTTTAAGGACTAATTTATGTGCAACTGCAGATGAAACAGCATGCGCACGAGCTTAACTTCAGTGAAAGAGGGTTGCGATAGTCATCTCATTCTTCGGCTGATGCATCTCAACCCAGAAATACAACACACATCGTCATCGCATCTGGAACATGAAGTGGGTACAGCAAATGACCAAGACCCATACCCTATTTCATAGCGCAGTTCGTATACTACCGCCTGTTGCTAGAAGAATGTAATTTGTGCCCGTTGAATTAATTGTCTTCCAGCATTATCAACAACTAGACAGCTTAGGTCAGTTTAGGTTAATTTAGTTTAGTTTAGTTTGGTTTAGTTTAGTTTGGTTTAGTTTAGTTTGGTATAGTCTATGGATCATCCCAATTGCACACTGGACATGTTCACCATAAGAGCATTTTAACAATCCAGACAAGTGGTGAGTTGTGTGCTCTGATAGAGATATTACCCAAAAAATGTTGGCTTACTTTGAACTGTAAAAAAACATTGAAACAATAACGTAGATTTGCAATTAAAAAAATAAGTTGAAAAAATCACTTTGCAGACAAAACCATATTTAATTGAAACTGCCTGGAGGATAAAACGGTTCATCGTAATTATACAAATGCTCATTATAACTGATATATATATATCAATAGAACCGTCATTCGGTTAACGCCTGTAATATTAACAATGGTAATTTTGTGCGATGGAATCTCGATAATTTTGAAATTATAACTTCACTTTTGATATAACAATGATGTTACGTATTAATTAATAGAGAGCAAGTTCAGCACAGTGTATTGTGACCGCTTTACAAAGGAGAACTATACAAAGCCATGGTGTTTCGGTCTACATACGACCTTCCTCCGAAAACAACATGGAAAAAAAAGACGGACACACAAGCGAAAAGCAATAGTTTAACTATATTACAGAAAGTAACTGAAACGATTCAGAATAAGTAAGAAAATAAAAGCCTTAGGTGTGTCAAAGATCCTTACAGGACAATGAAATGATACGTATTTATCACTAGTCAAAAGACAGGAAAAAGAGTCCTCTTGAATCACAGTGTGCGCGATGCGGATGCCTCTAGTAATGTTGCTATGTCATAGTGGATCAATTCAGAGGAAGAGGTATGTTTACAGCACTCGGAAAAAATGACAAATAATCAACAACATAAAAAAATATGGACCAAGGCAGGATCGAACCCGTACTCAGTGGCACAGCGCCTTGCCACGAAAAGCCAAACGCTAGGGAACACTGCCACTCAGCTAACTAAGGACGTTTCGTCCTTATGTCATAGTGGGCAGTTCTGAGCAAGTGTTTCTCAGGAAGTGATATCAACATCGGACCTTCTTAAGACAATTAAATAGAACCTAAAGCCTTTCTTCTGCCCATCTCACGTGAGCCTACTGTAAATGTGTATACACGCTTGCAATTTAGACTTTCATAAGGAATTTTGTATTTTATTTCTTCTACCTGCCATTTTGTTCTGAGCAGGCTAGTCTACTGAGGCAGTTCATGTAAAAGTTATTCAATTTACTGGCATGTCTTCTACATGCTATCAATGTTTGACCGGAGACAAAATAATAATAAATGAATATTATTATAGAGGGAAACTTCTGAGGCGATTATCAGCGAATCAGTTCAGAGGAAGAGGTATGTTTACAGCACTCGGGAAAAAAATGACAAATAATCAACAACAGAAAAAAAGCAAAGAACAATATATGGTCCGAAGCAGGATCGAACCCGTACTCCATAGGAAAAATACAGATACACAATTTATTCTCGAGCTGTGATCGTAGCCCTATGCTATAGTCATGAGAACACCTGCGTGAAAGACATCGCCAACGATGGCTAATGTTTTAGTTAGCCGAGTTGGCCGTGTGCTCTAGCGTTTGATATCTCGTGACAAGGCGCTGTGCCAAGGAGTACGGGTTAGATCCTGCTTCGGACCATATATTGTTCTTTGTTTTTTTTTTCTGTTCTTGATTATTTGCCATCTTCCCGAGTGCGGTAAACATATCTCTTCCTCTGAATTGATTCAATGTTTGACAGGCGGTCCAGCACGGTACTGCTCACTATGCCCTCGTTTAGAGTTATTTACTTGATCTGAAAAGAAGTATAATGTACATGTCTTTGATGAAGGCGTTGTAAAATAAAAATTCGGTATTTCTTTCTTTCCTTTCTGTTTTTACCGATGACAGATAAAAAGCAGAAAAGATAAATAATGTATAATTTGTGTCATATTTTAGACAAGTCCCACACACACCTTTACATTTTTATTCGCTATTACTTTCTGTGTCAGCACACACATCAGATGATTTGGCAGGCTCTCCGAATGTACCATGTACCCCAGAGTGTGACCGCCATGCTCAGACTGTATTTTACAGGCTTCACTGTGCGTTTCTCCACACAGGAATACACGACCGACTGGATAGAATTGCAAGTCGGCATTGCGATGGGATGTACAATTTCGCCCATACTCTTCGTGATGGCGATGCAGATAATATTGAGAGCAGCAGAAGGAGTTGGAAAACGACCAGACTTGGGAGGTGGATACCACATGCCACCACTTAGAGCATTTATGGATGACACCACCGTCCTAGCATCAGAAGAGAGCCACGCCCGCAGGATGCTTGAACGCCTGGACGAACTCATCGTGTGGTGCCGGATGATTTTCAAACCAAAGAAGTCACGAAGCCTATCCATCAGACGAGGGAAGACCAAGCAAGTTACATTCAATGTGGCGAAACAGAGGATTCCAACCGTCTGCGAGGAGCCAATAAAGAGCCTTGGCAGAGTGTATGACGCCTCATTGAAAGACACGAAAGCAGTTCAGAGAGTAAGAGAGATGGCAGAGCAAGGGCTACATATCATCGACCGGAGTAGACTTTTAGGAAAGTTTAAGATCTGGTGCCTCCAGTTTATGTTGATACCCAAACTGCTATGGCCTCTTCTGATATATGAGATCAGCTCAAGTACGGTGGAAGCGATGGAGAGCAAGATTAGCAAGTACACGCGGAAATGGCTGGGAGTACCACCGGGACTGACGGATGTTGCGCTGTACTGCAAGAAAGCCAAGCTGGTCCTTCCGTTCAAGTCAGTCCTAGAGGAATATAAAGCCGGCAAGGCCAGACTGGCAGTTATGCTGCAAAGCTCGTCAGACGAAACTGTCCGAACAGTGGAACCCACAGTGAAGACCGGTCGGAAGTGGCAGGCGTGTGCAGCAGTACGCGAAGCACGTGAGAGTCTCCAGCTAAAGGAAGTAATGGGCTACACGCAGACCAACAGGCGTGGATTTGGTCATGGAGACATCCAATGGTGATCAAAGGCATCAAATAGACAACGAAGGGACATGATAGTCAGGGAGATAAGAGATGTCGAGGAGAACAAGCGTGTACAAAAGGCAGCACAACAAGTGCAGCAAGGCCAATGGACCACATGGGAGATGGCTTTGCAGAGGACACTAACATGGAATGACATGTGGCATATGGCACCGCTGCGGCTCAGCTACATAGTCAGATCTATGTATGACCTTCTACCATCAGCCTGCAACCTTATGAAGTGGGGAAAGACAGATGACAATCGATGTCCTCTTTGCGGAGGAAGACAGACGATGGAACATGTTCTTTCCTCGTGCAAGACAGCACTAGGCCAAGGGCGGTACACATGGCGACACAACAGAGTGCTGCATGAACTGGCTGCTACCGTGGATGGGGCGCGGATGAAGGCCAACAATAAAGTTCGACCAGCTACGACTAACACCTACTTCTTGAGAGCGGGACAGGCTGCACGCCCCAAGCAGAACCACTGGAACGACTTCACTATCCTGGACATAGCTAACGATTGGGAGATGGCGGTTGACCTCCCAGGGCGAGGGAAGTACCCAGAGTGCATTAAGAGATCTAAAATGCGCCCAGACATTGCACTCTACACGTCAAATATGACCCATGTCATTTTAATAGAACTCACAGTGCCATTTGAATCCAGGATAGAGGAACAACATATATTCAAACTATCTAAATACAAGGATCTCGCCACCGAGCTGAGAAAGCAGGGAGTACAGAGTAGAGTGTTTTCGGTGGTGGTTAGTGCCAGAGGACTCACAACCCCATCCCTCTACGACCTCTTAAAAATGCTAGGAATTAAGGGAGGGATGCGGTCAAGAACAATGAAGACTATTGCTGAGTCAGCAGAAAGAGCGTCGTGCTGGCTGTGGCAGAATCGAGACAGACCAACAGTCAAATAATATTATGTCCAGACCAGACGGATCGGGCGACTATTTTACACCTTGACCACTTATTGCTCCCACGTAAGTCAACAGAGTAGGGAGAATTGAAGTAGGGCCCGAGACGAAGCGATAAGAGGTTACATAATCGACCGGAGGTGAGCATCAGACCAGATGCTTGGGGCTACTACCATACAAACAACAGTCCTAAACAACAAGAAGACCAGACAACTAGGCGTCAATCTTAACCAGCGGATGCCGATTTCCCACGAAAGTCAGACACTGACGGCCTAGTTATTTCAACTCGAAAGCGCAGTAACGCGCTAGGTTAAACCAAGAGCAGGTAAGGTATCTATTCTCGAGTGTGTTGCCTATTAAATGCAACTATTTTGTGCCGAACATGAAATGTAAACCTTAAGTTAGGTAATCTATTTTCGAGTGTTTTGTGTATTAAGTGATAGTTATTTTGTGCCGAACATAAGCTTAGTTTAGGTAAGCTATTTTAGAAAGTTTTGTGTATTACGTTTAGTTAGTTTGTGCCGAACATACGGTGTAAGCCTTAGAGGCAATGCGGCAGGAGGTCGACGCCTGGAAGTCATGACCTAGGCGGGCCCACCTCCCCTAGAGTGTCAAGAAGCTAAAGGGCCGAAACACTTGCTCGACGGGGTCTTCTTCTGATGATCAGATTGCCTCCTGCTGCGAAGCTCTGTACAAAGAGTTTCCTACTACTGTGTCCAAGTTCTACTCTGATTGAAGAAAGTAAGTTTCAGTTCATTATTTTACTGAATTACTGTTCTTATATTAAAAAAAAAAAAAAAAAAAAAAAAAATTATATATATATATATATATTTATATATAAATATATATATATATATATATATATATATATATATATATATATGCAAATGTACGCGCAAGTGTATTATGTACTTTGGAAGCATAATGTATAGTATGAACATATATTTGTGTAGAAATAAATAACGAACGCCTGGTTCAGTTCAATAACATATTTTAATGTCGTTTTTAAAAAAGTCAATATATCATCTTGATATGCTCAGTGTTTCTTTGTTTTTGCGTTACGGAAACGTCAGACAAATGACAGCTATGTTGAGTTACGGAAATGTCAGACAAATGACAGCTATGTTGAGTTACGGAAATGTCAGACAAATGACAGCTATGTTGAGTTACGGAAATGTCAGACAAATGACAGCTATGTTGAGTTACGGAAATGTCAGACAAATGACAGCTATGTTGAGTTACGGAAATGTCAGACAAATGACAGCTATGTTGAGTTACGGAAATGTCAGACAAATGACAGCTATGTTGAGTTACGGAAATGTCAGACAAATGACAGCTATGTTGAGTTACGGAAATGTCAGACAAATGACAGCTATGTTGAGTTACGGAAATGTCAGACAAATTGCAGCTATGTTGAGTTACGGAAATGTCAGACAAATGACAGCTATGTTGAGTTACGGAAATGTCAGACAAATGACAGCTATGTTGAGTTACGGAAATGTCAGACAAATGACAGCTATGTTGAGTTACGGAAATGTCAGACAAATGACAGCTATGTTGAGTTACGGAAATGTCAGACAAATTGCAGCTATGTTGAGTTACGGAAATGTCAGACAAATGACAGCTATGTTGAGTTACGGAAATGTCAGACAAATGACAGCTATGTTGAGTTACGGAAATGTCAGACAAATTGCAGTTACGTTTACAAGTTGAGCTCCAAGATCAACAGTGCTAGAGTCAGTCACATCGATGTAAACCTTGTTATTGTAGTATGAGGCAGTCACAACATAGTTTACTGCCACATTGCCGACTCCATATCTAAAGAGAACAATTATAATAACAAATTATAGTACTTGGAGAAAAAAAAACATCATTATTGACAATCTACATGTAGTTAACTTTTTCTGTTTAACAGTGATCATGCAACTTTCATTATGTACTGCAGTCTTATAATTTTCCTTTATTTATAATCAGCTATTATTTAACAAAACAAAAAGATAGTTCTTAAAAAAACATCATAAAAAAACATTGGCCATTTTTGGACACATTATGAGAAAAGGAAAGTTGGAATACTTGGTTACAACTGGCAGATAACAAGGAAAGAGAGATTGCGGATGACAAAGAGAAAAGATACTACAAAAGCTTGGTGTCATGTCGTGGAAAATCAGTTAACAACAGAATTGATATGATGCACTGGTGATCGAAGATTATGGAAGGACATGATCGCCTACGCCACCGGTATGGCACATGATGATGATCATTATTTAACAGTACGACAAGGAGTGGAGATTTTCGTTAACAAACATGCATTACAATTCATCTTTCACGCCACACGTCTTTTCTTTGGTTCAAAATGTGGGTGGGATGCGAGTGGTGTCAACTGGAAAATCTTTCCGGCGAGAGCTAGGTATATTTCAATATTAGTTGATACTAATATACACAATTAAAAAAAATAAAGAGCCCCCTCACACCAAGTGGCGTATAGGGAATATGGTGTTAATGACCATAATTTTTATAGACCTTCTGCACATGATTTTCGGGGTAATATGACCGGTATTCCGCCCGTGCCGCTTTATTTTCCCAGAAGAAATCCAGTACCCATTTGAAGGCTGGGTGAACCAGGAAGCCGTCGATCAGGATCGGACCCGATCTCTTGTCCTGTGTAGTCCAGTACACTAAATATACACAATTAAACGAGTGGGAATGTTCTGATAAAAAGAAACTAAGAAATATCCTTGCATGCAAACTTTCAATGCTGGATTATTTTAATTTATGTTACATTCTAGTTTGTAATCACGGTTCTATTTTTAATTTCTTCCTGTCCTTCTCTCAGTGCGGTTCAAGTCTCCTGTATATGAAATGTCAGAAATAAGTAAAAAAAAATAATAATAATAACAACTCACTTTTCCTTTAACCTTATATCTTGTTCAGTTAAAGCTACCCAGTACTGATATGGGACTCCGTTAAAGCCCCGTGTAGCGTGTGCAGTTCCGTCTGTGCCCACTGTTAGATGAAATTTAACAACCATACCTGAAAAAAAAAACGATCAGAAAAAAACAAAATACAATCAATGGGGAAAATATTAAAATACAATCAATGGGAAAATATTCTAATACAATCATTGGGAGAATATTCTAAGAATAATGTACAATTCTAGAATGTTAAACTATCATCATCCATCATTACGTTCCTCGTGGAGCAAAATAAACGTTATTTGATTTTTCATCGCAAAGATCAAGATATAGTGATGACAAAAAGGATCCCGTGCAGTGCCGGGGCCCGAAAGGGGAGTAAAAAGTTGTAGCGTTGTTCCCTACCAAGCATGTTTGTAAGAGGCAACTGAGGAGAGTTGGCATGTGATGGCTACCCCGTACTGTAAAAAAAAAAAAAAATAAGCCACACAAAACTTCATAAATTATGGACAAGTCAAAGAAAGACTGAGAGTTTTACAGAAGCACTTTTTTTTAGAATACCCAGGGAAGCTGAAAAAGAAGAACATATTATACTTGGAGAAGACAGTTGTGAGGAGAGGACAGGAAACGATTTAAAAATAATGGCAAGAAACAGAACGATTTTGAAAGTGTTTATTGAAGACCTATGCTTCACGGGGAGCTGAAAGTGTTTGTTGAAGATCTATGCTTCGCAGACAACTGAAAATGTTTGTTGAAGATCTATGCTCCACAGGGAGCTGAAAGTGTTTATTGAAGACCTATGCTCCACGGGGAGCTGAAAGTTTTGTTGAAGACCTATGCTCCACAGGTAGCTGAAAGTGTTTATTGAAGACCTATTCTCCACACGGAGCTGAAAGGAGGAAGAAGAAATAACCTTCACTACCAGAATCTTGAGGGAGCCGCGAAAGCTCAGTGGTTAGTGAACTGGACTACAAAGGACAAGAGGTAGGGTTCGATCCCAACCGACGGCTTCGGTTCACCCAGCCTTTAATGGTTACCGGATTTTTTTCTGGGAAAGTAAAGCGGCACGGGCGTAATATCGACCACATTACCCCAAAAATCATGTGCCGAAGGTCTGTAAAATTTATGGTCACTAACACCATATTCCCTTTACGTCACTTGGCGTGACGGGGTACTTTACTTTACTTATACCAGAATCTTGAGGCAATTTATCTTCCATTTTACCTTAGTGGTCATTACAATTACATAGGAATGTTCCTGTAACTCATACATCTATTTATAAACCACTT
>JAVIAB010000073.1:103782724-103945224 GCA_032433765.1 Megaustenia siamemsis | reverse complement strand
AGGTCTTAATTCTATTCGGTAGGAAATTTAAAAAATAAAAACCTTACATGAATGAGCGTTACGAAGCAATTGTATTGTACATGCAACCTTTATTCCTCAACCACACACACACTTCCTAACAGACAGAAGTAAACAACAGGGAAAATACCGTGATGATTATTTTATTATTATTATTTTTGTCATTTTGTTATTATTGTTGTTCTCTTATTATACATATTATTCTTATTGCTCTTATCATTTTATTTATAAACGCTTGCAGTGTTTTTTTTTTCATATTTCCAGTGAAAGTGATTAAAGTGTGAAAGTTATTATTTAAGATATTTATTAATATCTAATTTTGTTGACGAATATAGAATTTCGGGCAGGAAAAAAATATATATATAAATATATATCGACAAAACCATACATCGAATTTCAACAAATAAAATGTACCATCAAAATAATATTGACAAAAACCCCGCGTGTTAAAACAACTTTGTTTGTGATATAAAGTTAGAAATAAAACTTTACATACTCTCAACATTCTTGTTCAGTGAAATGAGTTCTTCCACCGCTCTGTCGTAGCTTAATGAGAAAGAAAAACGAACACATTAGAAGATGATTTAAAACACACAAAAACACATTAAAAATTTTTTTAAATGTTAATTAATCACCGGTTAGTTAGTATTATAACAATTGCAGTGTCGTACCTAGAATATATGTTAATGATTGCGACAAGCAACTATTCCTCCAGCACTTGTGCACCAAAATAAAACATGAAACAGAATAATTGCAGACAACCTGGACCTGAATATATTATCATCATATGCCATACGGGTTGGCGTAGGCGATCATGTCCTTCCACAATCTTCTATCCACAGTGCATCGTATCGGTTCTGTTGTTGACTGTTTTCCATGCCATGAAACCAAGCTATCCAGTATTTTCTCTTTTGTCGTCCATGCTATCTCTTTCCTTTTATTTTGCCAGTTGTTACCAAGTATTCCAACTTTCCTCTTCTCATGATGTGCCCGAAAAATGTTGATTGTTTCTTTCTGATGTTTTTTAAGAGTTCCCTTTTTGTGTTGGCCTCTTTGAGAATTTCTTCATTGGTCATTTTAGCTGTCCAGGGAACTTTCAACATTCTTCTGAGAAATCCCATCTATGTGGCCTCTAATCGTCTTTTCATTGTTTGTCTACTATCCTTGATTCGCTTCCAAGGTCAGAATTGGTTCTATATAGCACCGATGAACTCTCTTTCTCACTTCTATTGACATAGATTTGTTGCATAAGATACTTATAATTTTCTGAAATGCTATTTTAGCCTACGCTATTCTACTTTTATTTCTGTGGTACATCTTCCATCTGATGTTATTATTGTGCCCAAGTATTTGACACGGTGCACTTGTTTCAGATTTGTCCTCTTTATTTTTATGCTGCATGATGGTGATGATTGTTTATTCGATATGACCATTACTTCCGTTTTTTTTACGATTCATACTGAGACCCTTCTTGTTGCTTTCTTTTACTATTATGTCTATCATTTCTTGTAGTTCATTCTCTGTCTGAATGTATAGGAACGTCATAATAATTGTGTTTGTAAATACTTTCTTGTTTGGTGTTCAGGCTATTAATTAGCTAAATTATTGTTTATGAACAAATGTTTTGGGTGACAAGTTGACAGAATTAATTATTAGGTCTACGTTGAGACATCGTTTGTGTGCCGAGTGGTGCGGGTTCAAAAACTGGTACATGCAGTTTATTATTATTAATATTTTTGTTGTTGTTGTTGTTTTCTGTTGCGTTTGCCAATTTTTATGAAATTTTGACTTTAATATCTGTGTGCATGTATTATGTGTGTGTGTGCCTCACTCCCAAAATACTTCTTTCTTTTCTTCTTCCGTTCTTCTTCTTGTAGATTCACAGCTGGATCTCTTAGGTTTTGTTTTGCTTTAAGGTCCAACGTGAGCCCTCTCTATTGTTCTTCTTTTCTTCTTGTAGTTTCACTTTTAGTTTCTTTTCTTTCTTTTGCCACCCGGTGTCCACGTAAAGGTCAAACTAGCTAGTCTTCTTTCTTCCAGTATGATGACAAGATCGATGATCTTGCTGCTATCATTCATGATTCAGAATTCTGCCAGGGCTAGAGGGGGATAATTCTGTTGTAATAAAAACAAAGGAATCATATTCTAATTGAAGGCAGAATGGGGATAAAACATTTCTTTAAACTCAACGGCTGAAAAAAAACTGATTACCTGTTCTGTGAGTAACTGTCCCTGAGGGACAATCCACCGAAATTCTGATAGCTCGGCCCAGACCTGTCGTAATAAGAGGTGGCAGGAGTAGATAGGTAGTCTTGTCCAAAACAGTGATCAAGCAGACCAATGACGATGATAAGTCCAAGAAACGTCATGTTTACCTGTCATTAGTAATTAATGTCACAACATCAGCGATGAGGTTTACATCACTCAATTTACTCGTTAAACCTTCGATTCTTTCCGTACGGAAGCGTTGAATCAATCTACATATTTATATTTATCTAACATATTATATATGATTGTTTATATAATTGAACAAGGTATAAGATTTCACCAATGTTCGGATGATAAGGGAGCCGCGATAGCTCAGTGGTTAGTGAACTGGACTACAACGGACAAGAGGTAGGATTCGATCCCAACCGACGGCTTCCGGGTTCACCCAGCTTAATGGGTACCGGATTTTTTTTTTTTTTTTTTTTTTTTTTTTTTTTTTTTTTTTTTTTTTTTTTGGGGTAGTAGAAGTAGTAGTAGTAAAAGAGTAGTACTGAGTGTAGTAGTAGTAGTAAGAGTATAGATTATTTTTATTTGGGGAACTTTTATTTTCCAGAATTTTATTTATTTCATAAAAGGGAACCATTTCATAAAATATTTTGTGTTTGTTGCCCTCAGAAGGGCATGAGGGTGTCACTGATAGTTGTCCTCTGGGTCGTCGAAATGTTTCCAATCTCCACTTCCCAGTCGTGGTACTCTGTATCTGTATCTGAATAGTAGTTGTGTTTGTCCATTGGTGTTCTTCGTTTTGTGGAATTTCTTGTGCTGGTTGTGTGCTGTGATTCTGTATTTCTAGAAGTTTCTGTCTTCTAGGCTCTCTCTTTGGAAATGTGGATGTGGGCGTCTGGGTTTTGTTCTGTGAGTCTGCTGCTGTGTGTCATCCTTGGTACTTGTACTGTTTCTTTTGTTTAGAGTTACGTTTCTTTTTTGTAGGTAGCGGGCTGTGTCATTGACTGCTGGTGCTGCGGTAGTTGTATTTGGATCGATGGTCTGGATCGGTTTAGTAAGGACTGGTTCCTCGACTGTCTTGACATCGTGTTCTTCTGCCTGGCAGGTTACAGAGAGCTTGATTACCACCCTTCATGGTTGTAACCCTCATAACGGGGGTAATCTCGAAGGTCGTACACGAAAGTTTCGCTGAATGGAAGTGGCTGTTCCTCATCACCACTACAGCCATCCTTCTGTGTATGGTAGTTTGTTTCCTCGTTTTGTGGAAGTTCTTGTGTGGGTTGTGTGTTGCATTCCTGTACTTCTGAAAGTTGCTGCCTTCTAGGTTCCTCTTCTGCATTTGTTGATGTGGGCATCTGGGCGTTCGTTCTGGAAATCTGCTGCTGTGTATGGTCTTTTGTTGTTTGTTCTATTTTCCTTTGTTTCGAGCTTCGTTTCTTCTTCGTAGGTGGTTGGGGTATGTCGTTGACTGCTTCTTCTGTTGCTGCTGTATCTGTTGTCTTGTTATCGCAGGTCTGTACTGGATCTGTACAGACTGGTCCCTCGACTGTCGCCTGCAGTCTCAGGCCTGGCTTCTTGGGCACCGGTTTTCCCAATGTGTATCCAGTCCACAGTGAGGACATCGTGTTCTCCTGCCTGGCAGGGTAACAAAGAGCTTGATCGTTTCGGCGGTTGTTCCTTTCATTTTGATGTTTATATAGTGGGGTATCTTTACATGTGGGGTTGGCTTGTACCAAACATCCACTTGTCTGCTCGGTAGGTGTCCTGTTTGACTTGGGCCTCCTTGTCCCCTGTAATTCCGTACACAAGTTTCTGTATTATTTTTGGTTTTAAGGTTGGCGGTATCCATTGGATGCACCCTCTTAACTGCTCCTTCTCTTGGTGGCATATCACCATTGTGATATTGGGTTCCTTTAATTGGATAGTCTTGTTCTCGAGCTCCTTGTATTTTGCTTATGAGCTTCCGGTTTTAAAGTGAAAAACCACTTCCTTGTATCGTTGAAGCGATAGACGGTGTTTATACCGTTGAGCATAACCCCAGCTGGGCCTATGAGTATACTCGTCAACATAGAAACGGTAATTCTTGAGACGTCTGGCCGTCGATAGTGGCCATCAATGTGTCTTTCTCGTGTTTGTTCTCTAGATTGACTTCGTAGGTTGGAATTTCCCACTCAGTTGGCGACATCTGGACCTGTTCTGTTCTCATTTTTTCTTGTTTGTTGGTGTTGGTTTTTGTGTTTAAAGGTGGTTTAAAACGTCCACTGGAATTCATAAACCCGGCCCCTGATTTTTCTGGGAAAGTATAGCTGCACGGGCGTAATACCGACCACATTACCCCAAAAATCAGGTGCCGAAGATCTGTAAAATGTATGGTCACTACACCATATTCCCTATACGCCACTTGGCGTGACGGGGGCTGTTTCCTTTTTTTTTAATGTCCTGATGATACAAGACATGTAAAAAGAATATGGTTTGATGAAGTTCACACTAATCAAATTGAGCGTGGCGCACAGTGCGGCGAAACGATTGGAAAGAGTTGAAGGATAATTTTTAATATTTCTAACCTGACAAGAACTGCAGGTCACCGATCTTCCGTTTCTGAGCAGGTCATTTTTGACTGAACGATCCCCAATTTACTACTTGCACTGAAAGAGACCACGACCCTGCAGTTACAATTGTCTGCTGGTTCACAATGTGTGCTCCGGGTACACGTATTTTTGGAGACTTAGAATATTAATCTAACCTAAGGTAAGACAGTTGACAGACAAAGTGAGTACTTGTGAAGATCTACTGCCGACAGTTAGATTCAAGTAATCTTATCTCTTTGTATAATCTGTTAGATTCAAGTAAGCTTATCTCTTTGTATAATCTGTTAGATTCAAGTAAGCTTATCTCTTTGTGTAATCTGTTAGATTCAAGTAAGCTTATCTCTTTGTGTAATCTGTTAGATTCAAGTAAGCTTATCTCTTTGTGTAATCTGTTAGATTCAAGTAAGCTTATCTCTTTGTGTAATCTGTTAGATTCAAGTAAGCTTATCTCTTTGTGTAATCTGTTAGATTCAAGTAAGCTTATCTCTTTGTGTAATCTGTTAGATTCAAGTAAGCTTATCTCTTTGTGTAATCTGTTAGATTCAAGTAAGCTTATCTCTTTGTGTAATCTGCAGGGAACAGGAAACTGATTTTATGTGTAGAGGAAGAAGAATAAAAGAATAAAGTAGAATAAGGTATGTCATACGCAGTATAACTTACAAGGGGAAGTAACAATCGAAGACTACTGCGGAAGAAATGGTAGAGAAAGCAACGTGTCTGGCTAAAGTAAGCACAGGTTACCTCCCCTGCCTTGCAAGGTATATGGGATATATGGTGTTAGTGACCACATTTTTCTATGACCACACGCACATTTTTGGGTGATGTGATCTGAATCACTTCAGGCCGTCTGTAATTCGCAAAAAAACCTCTGTCCCAATTTTAGAGGCGGGTGAACCCGCAGTCTTGTCGGTCCGAAAAAAGTCCGCCCCTTTCTAGGATCGAAATCGGATCCTTGTTATCAGGACGCGAGCACATTAACCACTCAGCCACCGAGACTCCCGTCAACTAAAGGGAAGGAATAAATGTGAATAAATAAAATAGACTAATGATCATTACAATTAATAAACAGCATGCTAATGTTGCAATAAAAGTGATTATGTCGGCGGCTACAATCAGTGGCTCAACTCTCACCAAAAAGGGCAGATTGTTAGGCGAGAGTTGTCGATTCATGCTATAATAAAAAATGATTAGGCGTAGAGGAAACATGTGTCAGAAACATCTACAACAATTTGTTTGCGATTCGCTTTTCTTTCGGACTTTGCAGATTGACTCGTAAACCTCCACATGGAATACATTGGGAGCTTCCTTTCAGCCATCGGGCTTTAGTAAATATAGTTGGCTGTGATCAAGCGTTGTGTGTGCATGCATGGTTGACAGTGTTGTGCATGCTACGTCACAATGATGGACGACCGTATATTCCTAACCGAAGGCTGGGAAAGAGAGCGAGATATATAAAGATATCGATGTTGTTCCTAAATCTGCAGCCCCGTGCGAATCCCAGATCTTCACGATAGTCAAGAGTGATTTTCTGTCAAATAAGGGAGCTACGAGGAGAGTGGGGTAGAGCTTGTGATAGATGTTATCATTTCACGCTGCGGGATTTGCTGGTGATGAGATCTGAGCGTTTATGGACAGTTGTTGGATGCGGATAATACGACAAACTAATCATCTAGTGGATATCAAAATTGAAGGAATAGACCTGGAGACAGTTCAGAGCTACAACTGCCTTGGGCATACTGTAACCAGTGATGGAAAATGTACAACTGAAATAACAAAGAATAGAATGGTAAAAAGTAATTTTAATGTCATGAAGAACATACTAACATAAAAACAAATAACACCAGGGCTAAAACTAAGAATAGCAAAATGTTACATCTTCTCAATATTCCTATATGGTGCAGAAACATGGACACTAGACAAGAAAACAGAACAGAAAATTGAAGCCTTTGAAATGTGGATATATAGAAGAATATATAGAATTGGATGGAAGGAAAAGAAAACAAACGATGAAGTCTTAAAACAACTAAAAATGAAAAGAGAACTTCTAAGCACAATTAAAACAAGACAAATGCGATTTTGGGCCATGTTAAAAGACACAACAGCCTACTAAAAGTAATCCTGGAGGGGAAAATACAAAGTCAAAGAGGCAGAGGCAGACCAAGACTAACATGGACGAGTAACATCAAAAAAAGATGGACAAATCAGCCTATGACAACTTGCACCATCAAAGCAAGAGACAGAGCAGAATGGCGATCGATGGTAGCGAATATTACAGTTTGATATCACCATAGAGATGGTTCACAACTTGAAAATGATCGAAGGTTGGTGAGATCGTGTGCCGAGCCCTATATCGGAAGACAAATCGGACGCCATGTTTGCTTGTTGCATATGTTAATATGACCTTTACAGTTTCAAACAAATAAATATTTTCTTTTCAAATTGTGATTGTTGCTTCCCAGCAAAATTCGAAACCCAATTTCTGCTACAATTGAGATACTAATCAACTTTTCGACAGAGCATCAAGTACTCTTATTTGTGTTACAGAGTTCGAACTCTGCGCTGAGGTTTTATTTATAGATTGAGATCAAGGCATAATATGCAACGTCCTGAGACAATGATGATGGGTCATGCACGCAGGTAATTTAGATAAAAGACGAAAGGGGTAACTTTGAAACAATGAATTCACGTGTTTTGTGACCAAAGATGCGCACGCAACACATAATTCAATAGCAGTCATAAACTCATAACTAAATGTCGCTCCCAGGAAACAAGTGTTTGTGCTATGGTCAATAAATTCCTGATGACTATACATCATCTCATTGGTGATTCAAGCATTCTATTCAACTAGGCTAAATCAACGGGTATAGAATAATTAATTCAAACCAAGCTTCATTTCTTATGTGACAAAGTCTGGTGTGTTGGGCCAAAAGATTGGCATATTGAAACATTACTATAAACTGTGCCACAACGCAACCTTTTATTTTTCATATCGAATACAATGGTGAGATTAGATGAAGTCAATAGCTCCAGGTTCCACCATAGCTAGTGTCCAGGAGATGTACCATAACGAGCCATAAGGTAGGAAAACAAAAGTAGTGAAAGAAAACTGTTACAGAACAGTGTTATAGTCATGGCGATCAGACAACCAACAGGAAGGAAACATTCATTTACAACCGGTAGGAAAGATTCGCTACTTAGGTAAGACTATCATCCTAGGAAAGATTCGCTACTTAGGTAAGACTATCATCCTAGAAAAGACTCGCTACTTATGTAAGACTATCATCCAAGGAAAGACTCGCTATTTAGGTAAGACTATCATCCTAGGAAAGACTCGCTATTTAGGTAAGACTATCATCCTAGGAAAGACTCGCTACTTAGGTAAGACTATCATCCTAGGAAAGATTCGCTACTTAGGTAAGACTATCATCCTAGGAAATATTCGCTATTTAGGTAAGACTATCATCCTAGGAAAGACTCGCTACTTAGGTAAGACTATCATCCTAGGAAAGATTCGCTACTTAGGTAAGACTATCATCCTAGGAAAGATTCGCTACTTAGGTAAGACTATCATCCTAGGAAAGACTCGCTACTTAGGTAAGACTATCATCCTAGGAAAGACTCGCTACTTAAGTAAGACTATCATCCTAGGAAAGACTCGCTATTTAGGTAAGACTATCATCCTAGGAAAAATTTGCTATTTAAGTAAGACTATAATCCTAGGAAAAATTTGCTATTTAAGTAAGACTATAATCCTAGGAAAAATTTGCTATTTAGGTAAGACTATCATCCTAGGAAAGATTCGCTACTCAGGTAAGTATATCATACTAGGAAAGATTCGTTACTCAGGTAAGACTATCATCATAGGAAAGATTCGCTACTCAGGTATGTCTATAATCCTAGGAAAGATTCTCTACTCAGGTAAGTCTATCATCCTAGGAAAGATTCGTTACTCAGGCAAGACTATCATCCTATGAAAGACTCGCTACTCAGGTGAGTCTATCATCCTAGGAAAGATTCGCTACTCAGGTAAGTCTATCATCCTAGGAAAGATTCGCTACTCAGGTAAGACTATCATCCTAGGAAAGATTCGCTACTCAGGTAAGACTATCATCCTAGGAAAGACTCGCTACTCAGGTAAGACTATCATCCTAGGAAAGATTCTCTACTCAGATAAGACTATCATCCTAGGAAAGACTCGCTACTTAGGTAAGACTATCATCCTAGGAAGGACTCGCTACTTAGGTAAGACTATCATCCTAGGAAAGATTCGCTACTCAGATAAGACTATCATCCTAGGAAAGACTCGCTACTCAGGTAAGAACCACAATCTCAAAAACAGAAACCTTGCGTGCCAAAATGGCACATATTGCAGAGATCACTGCTTCTAAAATCTATGGTTCTGTTTCCATAACAATACTTTTCACAATGACAGCTTGTCAAGCCATATACACAACATTATTTCGAAAGGCGTAATGAAGTAGCCAAAAGAAAAATTATTTTTCTAGTTTTATTAAATTTCCACTTCTAAAATGTTATCAAAAATATAAAAACTAGTTTGCTGACACGAACTATGAAAAACGAACTATGTACGTAAAAAGAACTATATATGTACCATTGTTCTCCTTCACTGGGTAAATACCAGACTATGAGTTTACGTATATTTACCTCAGCTATGGCACGATTGGAGCAATGTCTGTTGAACAAGTTGCGTGCTTTCAATATATACTTGACACAAGCAATGAAGGAATAGTTACGGCTCGATAGTTTGTGGGATTAATTGTCAGTCATCAGTGCTGTTTTATTGAGAACCGTATTCACTCAGATTGTTGTGATAACGTTTAATGTAAATTATAGTAAATGAGTAGGCCTATCTGTACATAAATCTGACAATCATAATCCATCGCGCATATTTACTAAACTATACACCTACATTTCGATACCATTCTACCAGTTTTGTTAGTCTGTCTGCTCAACTCACCGTTCGATCAACATAGGGTCTCACCAATTGTTTGTATATGTGTCTTTCTCTTTCTGTTTATTTCTGTACATGCCTATTTCTCTATCCGATTGTTTGTGTGCTTGGTCTATGTTTACGTTCCTGTTTGTATAGCTGCAATATGTCTGTGTGGCTGTTTGTATGGAGATAAGCAGAGATATAAAATATATACAATATGCAGGGCCGCGAGCAAACAATGTAAAATAAGCGCAAGATGGTATAAAGCAGACTGTATGACTGCTCATAACTGCCCAATTGTTTGAAGGGCTGTCTGTATGTCTTTCCGTTTGTTTGTATACTTCTTTATCTCGCTCTTCGACTGTTTGTGTTTCCTATCTTTATGTTCCTCTGTTTATGTGTTTGTAATAGGACAACTCTTTAAACTGATCTTCGCAGCAGAAGGCAATCTGATCATCAGAAGACCCTCGAAAAAATGTTTTGACGCTATCTATCTGTCCTCATTTTTATGTGTTCGTTCAACTGTCTGCTAACTTGTTCATATCATCTTTCTGTTTGGTGGGCTCTTTTTAAGTTTTAGCAACGAGTCTGCTCACCTTTTGTTTATATCGCTCAGTGCGATTCCTTGTATCCCCGGTATTTTTCTATATTTCATTTTGTCAGAATATGTGCATATACATATATTGAAAATAAAAGGGAGAGAATTCGATGCCATTGCGATCCTGATAGGTCAGCGGGCATCTTCTCGCATCAGCAAGTGACATTGTTAATATACTGCAATGGTTTTCGTACCTTGTCGGTTATGGACTTATTGAAGTCAACTGCAGTAGTATAGTATGTCAATTAGGACGGATAAAAGTGCCTTTGAAGGCACCTAAATCCTTATATAAATAGTCTACCCGTACATCGAGGCACATTTTTTGGTGCCGTTTTTCCTTATATGAGAGTCTTCATTTTTTCTTATATGAGAGTCTACCCGCCCATTTTGGTTCCGGTGACCTCTCGTTGACCTCTCGTTGACCTCTCGTGGTGTTGTGAAGGCGTCGAAACGCAGATAAATCCTTATATAAATAGTCTACACGCAGATCGAGGCACAATTTTTGGTGCCGCTTTTCCTTATATGAGAGTCTACCCGCCCCTTTTTGTTCCGGTCGTGGTGGTGGTGGTGGTGGTGGTGACCTCCCGGTGACCTCCCGGTGACCTCTCGTGGTGACCTCCCGCTGCGGTGGTGTTGTGAAGGGTGGTGAAGGGGTGGTGAAGGGGCGGCGGTGGTATCATAACTTTCATATTCTTTGTACTTTCAATGGTTCCGTACTTTCATAAATCTATTCTTTCTTTATACTCTCATTCAATAAAAAACAGTGACAAGTTTATTTATTTATTTATTGTTTTATTCCTATATATTGAACAATCGATAACACATGGTTTTGACAAAAATGTATTCTTTAACTAATGTACATTATACACATATTTAATACATAGAAAACAAAGTAGTTTATTTACAATCAGTAATACATGATAGTGTTAAATGAGTAAAGGGGAGGTGGTCACGTTGTCAGAATGGACCTGATATTTATTTATTGTTTTATTCGTATATATTGAACAATAGATAACACATGGTTTAGACAAAAATGTATTCTTTAACTAATGTACATTATACACATATTTAATACATAGAAAACAAAGTAGTTTATTTACAAGCAGTAATAAATGATAGTGTTAAATGGATAAAGGGAGGTGGTCACGTTGTCAGAATGGACCTGACGCTTGATGTAGAAATACGAGAGTGAGTTCCGATGTTGTGTATATGTGTGTACCGACCCCTTGTATGTTTTAAACCCTATGTTTTTACCACCCCCGGCTTGTTTTTTGGTTAGGACCTCTGTGAATGTATCCTTATCTAACTTATTGTGGCGTTTATTAAGACCCTTGGTGCTAACTTTAGCATAATCCCCAAAACAGTAATAGGTCTTGCTACACAAGGAATCATCCCATCCCCCGAATATTCCAACTTGAACAGACCAGGAGTCCGTTTGTCGTATAGCTGTCTCGTCTTACAATCTGAACAGTCATAATTTACGCCCCTGTGTTGAATGAAATCGGCCGATGGACTTCACAAGTCTCTGAAGGGAACCATTTGTCGTACTGTGAGAAAAATTCATCTACCTTATCGGTTTTAACGACCTCTTCTAACGATGACTCGCTGAGGGCCATGAAGGCACCTAAATCCTTATATAAATAGTCTACCCGTACATCGAGGCACATTTTTTGGTGCCGTTTTTCCTTATATGAGAGTCTTCATTTTTTCTTATATGAGAGTCTACCCGCCCATTTTGGTTCCGGTGACCTCTCGTTGACCTCTCGTTGACCTCTCGTGGTGTTGTGAAGGCGTCGAAACGCAGATAAATCCTTATATAAATAGTCTACACGCAGATCGAGGCACAATTTTTGGTGCCGTTTTTCCTTATATGAGAGTCTACCCGCCCTTTTTGTTCCGGTCGTGGTGGTGGTGGTGGTGGTGGTGACCTCCCGGTGACCTCTCGTGGTGACCTCCCGCTGCGGTGGTGTTGTGAAGGGGTGGTGAAGGGGTGGTGAAGGGGCGGCGGTGGTATCATAACTTTCATATTCTTTGTACTTTCAATGGTTCCGTAACTTTCATAAATCTATTCTTTCTTTATACTCTCATTCAATAAAAAACAGTGACAAGTTTATTTATTTATTTATTGTTTTTAAAACTTCCTTTAGAATTAAAGGTAACAGCTTAGGCCGTTACACACGCTACACGCCAAATACGAAACACTGTGTTTAACGTTAAGCGAGAGATCAAAGAGTTCCCGGTAGGCGCGCAGCAAGGGGCCGCAAGATCAAAGAGTTCACGGTAGGCGCGAGGCGACCTCGCGCAGCGAGGGGCCGCGTTTAACGTTAAGCGCGATCAAAGAATCCGCCTCCCGTATGAACATCAAAGAAGCCGCCACCGGTGAGTACTTACTTCCCGCTGTGAAAACTCCGTAGCCGGTAAGTGTTCATCAGGAGAGTCATTTAACAGGGGAATTTTACGATACCGATGTTTTAATGTGAGACGCTTGGGGTAATTAATATCTTTGCGCTGGTTCGTGTTCAAAGACCGTGTTTCGCTGTGAAAAGTTTTGATTGAATGTTTGAGTGCCAGACTGGCCAGGGCTACGTTAATGACTTTTTATCATCTGAAGATTAGAATACCACTTATCAGGGGAATTTTAGTGGGTGGTTGTTTTAATGTGAGATGTTTAGGGGAAATTAACACTGACAAGTTTATTTATTTATTGTTTTATTCGTATATATCTCACAATAGATAACACAGGGGTAGACAATAATGTATTGTTTTACTATTGTACATTATAGACAAGTATAATACATAAGAAACAAAGTAGTTTATTTACAAGTGTTATACATGATAGTGTTAAATCGATAAAGGGGAGAACAAAGTAGTTTATTTACAAGTGTTATACATGATAGTGTTAAATCGATAAAGGGGAGGTGGTCACGTTGTCAGAATGGACCTGTCGCTTGATGGGGTGAGGTAGTAAGTTGGAAGTTGTAGTAGTAGGTTAGAAGTTGGCGTGTATTAGAGGAAGTTGGTTGTGGAGGTAGTTGGTAGTAGAAGTTGTAGTAGTGAAAGTTGTAGTTGTAGACGTAGTCGGTGTAGAAGTTGTAGTAGTGAAAGTTGTAGTAGAGCAGGGGACGACGTTCAAATTAACAGACGACGACTTTTATTCGACCGACTCAACAAGCAAAGACCAAACGTTACTCCCAAACCAACGAAAGCTTAGACTTTGGAGTTCTATATCTTTAGCACTTCAACGAATAACAGACAACAGTAATGGTGAACCTTACAGATAAGAAAACTTAGTTCCAAACCCCAAAATTTCGTCTCATAACTAAAAAGTTGAACTCAAAACATTAAAAATCTAGGTCCAAAGTCAAAATAGTTAGACACGGTAGGGCAAAAGGGCATATTCTTTCCAACCAATACTCCCTATTCTTCTACACATCTGCATCTCGAAGCCTTCGAATTTATATTCAATGTTTGGCTACTGACAATGTAGCAGTCATTTCGTTGTAATGGTCATCTCGTTGTAACAGACACGTATGTCATGTCGTTGTAACAGACACGTATGTCATGTCATTTTATCAGAGACGTATGGTATGTCGTTGTAATAGCCATGTCGTTGTATCAGTCATGTCGATGTAGTAGACACGTATGTCAATGTAACAGTCATGTCAATGTAACAGTCATGTCAATGTAACAGTCATTTCGTTGTAATAGTCATCTCGTTGTAACAGTCACGTATGTCATGTCGTTTTATCAGAGACGTATGGTATGTTGTGATGGACGAATGTAGGTTGTCGACTGTGCCATGGTGGATGCTGTAGGTTGTCGACTGTGCCATGATGGATCATGTAGGTTGTCGACTGTGTCGAGATGGACGAATGTAGGTTGTCGACTGGGCCATGATGGATCATGTAGGTTGTCGACTGGGCCATGATGGATCATGTAGGTTGTCGACTGTGCCATGATGGATCATGTAGATTGTCGACTGTGCCATGATGGATCATGTAGGTTGTCGACTGGGCCATGATGGATGAATGTAATTGTCGAGTATGCTCCAACAAATCACCGCGCCATTTAAACTTCTTTGAACATAATGGACACGGATGTTCACCAGAAGAAACCTCATTATGAGAAACCATCTGGAGAAAATCCAATAACCCTTTCGTCAACCATATTTAACATACCTAGTTTAACTTCATCAAACATCAAACTCAACAATACTTAGCATACCTACTTTAAACACCTCGATAAAATTGAATAACCTTTCATCGATAAGCCTTAACGTACTTTAAGAGAAAACAATCCAACTTACTGTGTAAAATAGAATCTCAATCCGTTAGAATGAATAGTAACTTTCCTTGAAGCAACCAAACTTATAACACGAAAGCCCTGAAGGGTCTAGTTTAAATATAAATTGGTAACAAATGAATACATTATCCAATCAGCGAGTGATTATGCCAACATCGACTGATATCTGGATTAACCAATTAGAGAAGAGCATTAACATTGGAGGCGGAGCAAAGAAATGACTGACATCTGTATTATAACCATTCAGAGAAGAGCATTAGCATGGGAGGCGGAGCAAAGAAATGACTGACATCTGTATTATAACCATTCAGAAAAGAGCATTACTATGAACGGCAGAGTGATTAACCAATTATAGAAGAGCGTAACTTTGAAAGCGGTTCCAGTTCCATCTTAAGGTAAATGATTTGGTCGGGTTCTCATCGAGGATTGTGGGCGTTTCTGGTCCATAGAATGTGTTTGGATAAACTTATGTAGGAGTTTATGTTCCTGGGGGTTGATATTATTCACACATATGATAAGGCGTATAAGAAACATTCCAAGTTTTATAACGCGATGGCTAACCTAGTATACACATGATCGGCGAGAAATGAGCTGTTATTTACTGGAATAATTCAGCGAGTCGGTGGTCATGATATCTACGCCACGTTTGTAACCATCGTTATCGAAATACTTTCAGATCGAATTCGCAATTTCGGTCGTCTTGTTGTTCTATATACCCTCGCCTATCGATTAGTTAAGAATCATGTCAAAGACATGTTCGACTCTGATTCCGACATTTGTGTTTTAGAAACGGACTTTGGTACTTGGACCGGTGGTATCATCGGAAGAGAATTTGGAGAGTGGTTACTAAAAGAAGGTGGTTTGGAAAATTTTCTAGACCTCTCTAACGAAGAAGCTACAACACTGTGGACTCTACTTCACAACAACCTTTGGTCTTTAGAGCTTTACCTAGAAATGTTTATCTGTGAGTTTATATATTTTCCCTAATAAAAGTTTGGTAACCCACAGCATTTGTTACTGCCTTACAATATTGTTTACCAGGTCACGACACCCTCTCACACTGATGATGAGGGTTGTCCTGTAGTAGGCCTGTGATTGTAATAAGAATGGTTTGCTCCAGCTTTGAAATCTGAAATTTTCACAAAAAGAGATGGTGTTACTCAGTTCCCCTATAATGGGGATGTTGAGTTACTAAAAATAGATTTTGATCTCTGATGCAATACCTGATTAGTTACTAAAAATAGAATGTGACCTATGATCCAATAACAGAATACTCATTCACCCAATACTCTCACATCAACATGGAAAAGTAAACTCCCAGTCATAGAAAAGTATGTTGTCGCGATAGGTGTGTCAATAACAAGGAATAAAAATCATTAAAGACATCCTAATTAAGTTGTGAAATTTTGGTGGTTGAGAGATAAATCTGAAGATAAGCACATCAAACTATAAGAACAAGGAAACAATCGTATATTACACACTCTTAGAGCCAGTGTTAAGTTAACACGTATTTAGTTAAAATAGAAGGTTATAAATTGAGTAGAGGTAAACTTATACCTTATGGCTCATCTACTTTTTCGAATAAACTCAAGTTCAGAAGACAGTGATGACGATAGTGATTTGTCAATGAGCCCGCAAACCACGACAATATGGCCTAGCGGTAATTTTAATAATGGTTTAACTTTAGACTCAATTTTCAAAAAGACAAATATACATGAAACGTTTTTAAACTCTAGTGAAACCTCTGACACCTACATCACCGGCTCTCAAAATCAGGGAGCTGGAAGACTGGAGATTCCAACTGAACTAATTAACAACCACTCCTCGACTGGTAATAGAGATATACAAATCTTTGAACATGATATTTATTTTGAACAAATTAACGCAAAGTGGAACGAACAATACGCTTGCAACCAGCAAAGTGATACACTAAACGATAGAGCTACCAAGGTAAGTAATTGCTTTGGAGTCGAGTTTACCTTTTGATTTTGATATTCTGTTTCGCCTTCGTTATCTTTATTACTGGGTTATTACACAACTAGTAGAGACATTATCTTTATTGATGATGATAAATAGTAAATTTCCACATGTAATGACAATTTTGAAACTAGTTGCTAGTAATGATTGACGTTATAGTAAAGGAAACCGAAAAAAATAAAGGACTCATCCTTGATACCATAAAGAAGTAACTGTAACATCAAAGAAAAAGACAAGTGGAATAATATTAATACTGGTAAATCTTTTGAAGTGTTATCCTCTGGAGGTGGAGTAGAGTAAATTTTACGTAGAAGCAGGTTTAAATTACCCAAGAGACTCATGGACAATAGGTTACTAGGTGAGAAGCGAAAGAGCTATCCAATACTTGGATGTTGTGACTTGTAATGAGAACCGCTGTAATAACTTGTACCAACTTGAAAATGTGAGGGGTGAAAAGACAGAGGGAAACAAAGAGAAATGACATGAGCTACAGAGTTGTGCAGAGATATTTTATTATAAAGTGTTTTTCATTTAGAAGTTTTTGCTGGCTTTTAAACCTAAATTGTCTCGTTTCTTCTAGGTTCATTTTTGTGAAGAAACGATTGTTTTAACAATCCACGACGATGAAAATGACGAACCCAATTATTCTTGGCAGCAGTTTTCTATAGACAAGGAGCGCTTCATAAACCGTATACAAGAATGTGGCAAAATTATTTCCCCCATCCTAGCTATTGATCACAGAGCCAAGATTCTAAAAAGTATTTCAGAAGTAATAGAAACTAAAGTTTAGTTGATATTTTACTTGCCAAGCCCAATCCTGTGTTCACAAGAACACTTCCCTTTAATGAACATAACATGCTATACTCGAGTTTGTCTCCAACTTGTCAGTGTAGGCCCCGCCCTCTGGCTCATCATTTGTTTTGATGACTCCATGGATACATCGGCTTTGTGGAACAAACTTCCTATGACTCATCAAAGATGGCCGCTCTCTGAACATGTCTCATCACGTCCAATGACATATTGCATCAGTTACTATAAATAGAACGTATTCCATTGGTTACTATAAATAGACTGGCCACGCCCCCTTGTTACAGGGTATAAAGGGCAGCCGTTCTCAGTGCTGCTACATACAGAAAGTCAGAGCCCTGCTACCAAGTCGTGTGTTTTTTAGAATGGAGTCCGTTAGAATGGATATGTGTGATTCCGCTGTTAATGTTGACGGCGATGGTGCTTTTTTCTATGCCTCTCGTAATGGCGAGTATGTAAAGCCTCTACAGAAGAATGGTTTGAAGGTTGTCTCAGTTTCGAGATATCGAGCAAAGACTTTAATTCATCTTAGAAAATACGATGGCCCAACGGGGTTGAAATTCCCAACACGTTACGGTATAACACTAACACATCCTGAATTTGAGACTTTAGTGGGTCTGAAGTCTACGATTCTCTCAGAGTGTGACAGACTACAAGTAACCACAGGTGATGCGTCTACGATTCTCTCATCGGAGTGTGACAGTATACAAGCATCCACTGATGGAGCTTCTACATTTCGCTCAGACTATGACAGAGAACAAACAGCCAATGAGGGTGAGTGGTCGATCGCTGCTCCTCCCGTTTATGACGACTTCCAGTATCAACAGAGTGATCTTTCGACTGTTCTCACAGACACAGCTCACAAACGAATTGACCCCCGTTCGATCACTAATATAACTGATGGATCTTATGCTATTAAGAACAATAAACAAAATTGTGTTAAATTTTGCGATCCTTGTGTATTTAAAAAACCACGTGGGAGACCACGTAAACTTGTAATTTAAGCATTAAACACATGACTATGTTGTTATATGTGTACTTTTTTAGCTGATTCGTATCCATATTTGCACTATTTAAAGCATCATTGTTCAATTATAAACATTTGAATGTGTAACATGGGTTGTCCACGTTGATGTATTTAAATAAATTTATGTTTCATTGTGAAAATAAACATTATAAAAAGATCATATTTGTTTGTTTTTTTATTTGACTTATTTTAATTTTAATGAGTTTATTCGAAAAAGTAGATGAGCCATAAGGTATAAGTTTACCTCTACTCAATTTATAACCTTCTATTTTAACTAAATATTAACTTAACACTGGCTCTAAGAGTGTGTAATATACGATTGTTTCCTTGTTCTTATAGTTTGATGTGCTTATCTTCAGATTTATCTCTCAACCACCAAAATTTCACAACTTAATTAGGATGTCTTTAATGATTTTTATTCCTTGTTATTGACACACCTATCGCGACAACATACTTTTCTATGCCTGGGAGTTTACTTTTCCATGTTGATGTGAGAGTATTGGGTGAATGAGTATTCTGTTATTGGATCATAGGTCACATTCTATTTTTAGTAACTAATCAGGTATTGCATCAGAGATCAAAATCTATTTTTAGTAACTCAACATCCCCATCATAGGGGAACTGAGTAACACCATCTCTTTTTGTGAAAATTTCAGATTTCAAAGCTGGAGCAAACCATTCTTATTACAATCACAGGCCTACTACAGGACAACCCTCATCATCAGTGTGAGAGGGTGTCGTGACCTGGTAAACAATATTGTAAGGCAGTAACAAATGCTGTGGGGTTACCAAACTTTTATTAGGGAAAATATATAAACTCACAGATAAACATTTCTAGGTAAAGCTCTTAAAGACCAAAGGTTGTTGTGAAGTAGAGTCCACAGTGTTGTAGCTTCTTCGTTAGAGAGGTCTAGAAAATTTTCCAAACCACCTTCTTTTAGTAACCACTCTCCAAATTCTCTTCCGATGATACCACCGGTCCAAGTACCAAAGTCCGTTTCTAAAACACAAATGTCGGAATCAGAGTCGAACATGTCTTTGACATGATTCTTAACTAATCGATAGGCGAGGGTATATAGAACAACAAGACGACCGAAATTGCGAATTCGATCTGAAAGTATTTCGATAACGATGGTTACAAACGTGGCGTAGATATCATGACCACCGACTCGCTGAATTATTCCAGTAAATAACAGCTCATTTCTCGCCGATCATGTGTATACTAGGTTAGCCATCGCGTTATAAAACTTGGAATGTTTCTTATACGCCTTATCATATGTGTGAATAATATCAACCCCCAGGAACATAAACTCCTACATAAGTTTATCCAAACACATTCTATGGACCAGAAACGCCCACAATCCTCGATGAGAACCCGACCAAATCATTTACCTTAAGATGGAACTGGAACCGCTTTCAAAGTTACGCTCTTCTATAATTGGTTAATCACTCTGCCGTTCATAGTAATGCTCTTTCTGAATGGTTATAATACAGATGTCAGTCATTTCTTTGCTCCGCCTCCCATGCTAATGCTCTTCTCTGAATGGTTATAATACAGATGTCAGTCATTTCTTTGCTCCGCCTCCAATGTTAATGCTCTTCTCTAATTGGTTAATCCAGATATCAGTCGATGTTGGCATAATCACTCGCTGATTGGATAATGTATTCATTTGTTACCAATTTATATTTAAACTAGACCCTTCAGGGCTTTCGTGTTATAAGTTTGGTTGCTTCAAGGAAAGTTACTATTCATTCTAACGGATTGAGATTCTATTTTACACAGTAAGTTGGATTGTTTTCTCTTAAAGTACGTTAAGGCTTATCGATGAAAGGTTATTCAATTTTATCGAGGTGTTTAAAGTAGGTATGCTAAGTATTGTTGAGTTTGATGTTTGATGAAGTTAAACTAGGTATGTTAAATATGGTTGACGAAAGGGTTATTGGATTTTCTCCAGATGGTTTCTCATAATGAGGTTTCTTCTGGTGAACATCCGTGTCCATTATGTTCAAAGAAGTTTAAATGGCGCGGTGATTTGTTGGAGCATACTCGACAATTACATTCATCCATCATGGCCCAGTCGACAACCTACATGATCCATCATGGCACAGTCGACAATCTACATGATCCATCATGGCACAGTCGACAACCTACATGATCCATCATGGCCCAGTCGACAACCTACATGATCCATCATGGCCCAGTCGACAACCTACATTCGTCCATCTCGACACAGTCGACAACCTACATGATCCATCATGGCACAGTCGACAACCTACAGCATCCACCATGGCACAGTCGACAACCTACATTCGTCCATCACAACATACCATACGTCTCTGATAAAACGACATGACATACGTGACTGTTACAACGAGATGACTATTACAACGAAATGACTGTTACATTGACATGACTGTTACATTGACATGACTGTTACATTGACATACGTGTCTACTACATCGACATGACTGATACAACGACATGGCTATTACAACGACATACCATACGTCTCTGATAAAATGACATGACATACGTGTCTGTTACAACGACATGACATACGTGTCTGTTACAACGAGATGACCATTACAACGAAATGACTGCTACATTGTCAGTAGCCAAACATTGAATATAAATTCGAAGGCTTCGAGATGCAGATGTGTAGAAGAATAGGGAGTATTGGTTGGAAAGAATATGCCCTTTTGCCCTACCGTGTCTAACTATTTTGACTTTGGACCTAGATTTTTAATGTTTTGAGTTCAACTTTTTAGTTATGAGACGAAATTTTGGGGTTTGAACTAAGTTTTCTTATCTGTAAGGTTCACCATTACTGTTGTCTGTTATTCGTTGAAGTGCTAAAGATATAGAACTCCAAAGTCTAAGCTTTCGTTGGTTTGGGAGTAACGTTTTGGTCTTTGCTTGTTGAGTCGGTCGAATAAAAGTCGTCGTCTGTTAATTTGAACGTCGTCCCCTGCTCTACTACAACTTTCACTACTACAACTTCTACACCGACTACGTCTACAACTACAACTTTCACTACTACAACTTCTACTACCAACTACCTCCACAACCAACTTCCTCTAATACACGCCAACTTCTAACCTACTACTACAACTTCCAACTTACTACCTCACCCCATCAAGCGACAGGTCCATTCTGACAACGTGACCACCTCCCCTTTATCGATTTAACACTATCATGTATAACACTTGTAAATAAACTACTTTGTTCTCCCCTTTATCGATTTAACACTATCATGTATAACACTTGTAAATAAACTACTTTGTTTCTTATGTATTATACTTGTCTATAATGTACAATAGTAAAACAATACATTATTGTCTACCCCTGTGTTATCTATTGTGAGATATATACGAATAAAACAATAAATAAATAAACTTGTCAGTGTTAATTTCCCCTAAACATCTCACATTAAAACAACCACCCACTAAAATTCCCCTGATAAGTGGTATTCTAATCTTCAGATGATAAAAAAGTCATTAACGTAGCCCTGGCCAGTCTGGCACTCAAACATTCAATCAAAACTTTTCACAGCGAAACACGGTCTTTGAACACGAACCAGCGCAAAGATATTAATTACCCCCAAGCGTCTCACATTAAAACATCGGTATCGTAAAATTCCCCCTGTTAAATGACTCTCCTGATGAACACTTACCGGCTACGGAGTTTTCACAGCGGGAAGTAAGTACTCACCGGTGGCGGCTTCTTTGATGTTCATACGGGAGGCGGATTCTTTGATCGCGCTTAACGTTAAACGCGGCCCCCTCGCTGCGCGAGGTCGCCTCGCGCCTACCGTGAACTCTTTGATCTTGCGGCCCCTTGCTGCGCGCCTACCGGGAACTCTTTGATCTCTCGCTTAACGTTAAACACAGTGTTTCGTATTTGGCGTGTAGCGTGTGTAACGGCCTAAGCTGTTACCTTTAATTCTAAAGGAAGTTTTTAAAAACAATAAATAAATAAATAAACTTGTCACTGTTTTTTATTGAATGAGAGTATAAAGAAAGAATAGATTTATGAAAGTTACGGAACCATTGAAAGTACAAAGAATATGAAAGTTATGATACCACCGCCGCCCCTTCACCACCCCTTCACCACCCCTTCACAACACCACCGCAGCGGGAGGTCACCACGAGAGGTCACCGGGAAGTCACCGGGAGGTCACCGGAGGTCACCACCACCACCACTACCACCACGACCGGAACAAAAAGGGGCGGGTAGACTCTCATATAAGGAAAAACGGCACCAAAAATTGTGCCTCGATCTGCGTGTAGACTATTTATATAAGGATTTATCTGCGTTTCGACGCCTTCACAACACCACGAGAGGTCAACGAGAGGTCAACGAGAGGTCACCGGAACCAAAATGGGCGGGTAGACTCTCATATAAGAAAAAATGAAGACTCTCATATAAGGAAAAACGGCACCAAAAAATGTGCCTCGATGTACGGGTAGACTATTTATATAAGGATTTAGGTGCCTTCAAAGGCACTTTTATCCGTCCTAATTGACATACTATACTACTAACTGCTACTTATTTCATGTAAAATATTTTCATATGGTTATGGTTATGGAAGGCCCCGGTATCACTGCAAACGAATTGAAATCCATAATTGCTCAACCGCCCGTGCCAGTGGAATCATCCGAATTACTCTATCTCATCTCCCAAACAAAGAAAGGTAGCTGTAGTCCCCATCATAGCAGTCTCAGCACACGCCAAAAGACATAAGGCGAAACTGCAACTATTCTCATACTGAATGGCAAACCCTGTGAGTTACAAAACGAGATTATCAAATGTTGTAACATTGTATTACATGCAGCTGTAGAGTAGTTACCAAATGTTTTTTCCTGGGCATTTCAACTTTTATTTCTGCTCCTTCGATACAAAAATACTTCCTGTGTGCTTCTTGAGTAAATTTGCTATATACCAAGGCTTGTTGAGCCGTTGTGAAGAGGAGAGGACGCTGACGTTGGCTGTGGATTAATAAAATAGCAGTCACAACGATATATATGATGTGGATACACACTATAGAGAAAAGTAACGAAAGTAAAGATCAAGTATAGCAGCCTTGCATTATGTGCTCTACATGTTGGCGTAGGCTACCATAATTCTTTGTCCGCAGTCCTCCGTATTAATTCTGTTGTTGACTGCCTTGCCACGACAGCAAGCTACATAGCAGCACATGTTTTGAATCTTGCACACACGTGCCAGGTAACCTCTTAGTGTCGCATCATGTTGACCAAAAATTGAAAAGGTCATTCACCGCAACAGCTAACTTTAACTAAGGAGATCCTCTAAAGCCATTTCATAACCTAGGGCTACTTCAGTCTCCATCCTCCTGTTTGTCGTTACCTATAACATCACTCTAATCTCACCTTAAATTTGACTTCCTTATGCAGTGATACAATTAATATGACACTTTTAGTACCGATTGTTTTGCTTGCTTGCTTGAGTTCGACCGATGACTTAAGGAGTGTACCTCGTCATCATCCGCCCTTAAAAGGACGTTAAGTAGGCTTGTCTGCGTTGTGTTGTGGTTTACAGTATAACTGTTATATTTGCGCCTTTCGACCCAACACATCCGACTTCAGCCTGACATTTTTGAGTACCGGGTTGTCTACCCTCTTCGATCCCTACTCGCTTGGCCAGACTAGAGAGGTTAGTCTGTTACTAGAGGCACCACGGAGAGGTGGAGCAGGGTCTAGATGGTTCTGGTTCACCGATCCTGACGCATGCCATCAGCTGTGGATCGCTGACAACTTCCAACTCTGGTGCTGGGAGGCGCGCCTTTGCCTCCTGATTGTTTTTACCTGTGGTATTTTCATCATACATTTTTAATGTAATTATTTCCCCTTGTCTAACTTGTAGATACAATTGGTATTTGTATATGTTTTCCACTTTTGACTCGCATAATGTTTTCATATAATTTATATTAGCTGATGTTCAAGTCTAGCTTTGATGTGGTTTACGTTCAATAGTTTGTGTTTTAAACGATGCTCACATTTGCTATCATCAGATCGTCTTATATATTGTGCATTAACAAATAATCGATCTGATTGTAAAATGAATTTACTTCTTCTTTATTTACTATCCAACTATCTATTGACCTTTCGAGCCGTAGCCGGCCCATAGGGCGTAGACCAAGATACTCCCTCTCTTATTAAATTTTTGTTCTAGCAGTTTTCAATTCTTTTAAAGATATTTTATCAAATCTCGTCATTTGTCTCTGTTCTGTGCAAGCAGCTCTATCTCACTGAGGGAGCCGAATCCTGCTGCTCTTGCCTCTCTCATCAATGTTCTTCTCAGTGTCTCTCTGGGTCTTCCTCTTTTCCTCTTACCTGTTGTTTCCCACATGAGGGCTTGCTCTGATATTCGGTTATTATCTCTTCTCATCACATGTCCAACATATGCCCATCGTCTTTTCTTTATTACTGAAGATATTAGTGTTGATTGCCGATTTCTCTAATTTCCTCGTTTGTCTTGAATTCGTTCCACGCTATACCAAGTATTTTCCTTAGACATGTATTTTCGAATGCGTTCAATTTTGTTTCTATGTCTCTTGTTGTTTTCCAGTATTCACACACACATAAGTAAGGGTTGATAGTACATTTGATTTGAATAGTCTAAGTTTTGTGTTTGTGCTGATGAGTTTTGATTTCCACAACTTTTCAAGGCTTCTGAAAGACATTGTTGCTTTAGCTATTTTCTTTATTTACTACTGAAGGTATATTTGTTACGTTCTGTTGAGGTTTGCATCTAAGATGTGATATTTTAACTTTATTTTTTTAAGCGGGTTTGGGAGAAAGGAAGTGGTGTACATTTACGAGGTCGACAGGGAATAATTGTTAAGACCTGCTCTGACTTTCCTTTTCGATCGTTAATCCTTGAGCCAGGGCTTGTTGTGTTTCCAAGACAATCATGTATAGAGAGTATGGTCTTTACTAGTTTTACTTTAATAATAAGCATCACACCACGAACTACTGGCAATCCCATGTCTTTTAAAAGAGCTTAATTCTAAGCCTCGATCATTATAGATAACTTTGTTATTATTTTCCCATCAATTTACATTTTTTTTTAAATTCCGTGGATCAGGTGTCTATTATTTATAGATCATTATAGATAACTTGGTTATTATTTTCCTGTCAATTTACATTTTTTAAAATCCTGTGCATCAGAAGTCTATTTATAGATGATTACTGAAGCGTGTCAGTATCTTGTTAAAAAAACATTTGAACGAGAAAGTCATTGCACAAGTCATAGAACAACTTTTATTTTTCGGTGTTGCTTTAAAAATAAAAACAGATTCCCAAAACGGCAAATAGGACAAGACATGATTAGATTAAAGTGGTTTTCATTGATTTAATTAATGATTGCGTACATTCACAGCTAATTTTATAATTTAATTCAAAGTAAGAAAAACTGAATATTGTGGACAAATGTAATAGTGGTCAGCAATTTCAAGCAATAATGGTAACAGATAAAGACGTGTGCTTACATATATGTAGTAATTGTGCGTAATGGCTGTAGCGTGAGCTCAGTTTTTAAGTGAAAAAGAGTTATTTAGTTCATCATTCACTCTCTCGTCACGGTCTATTGAAAACAGTTAGATATAAAAGTCAAGACAAATGTAGATGGTGCACGATATCTCGCCGTTCATGTCCACTCCGTTCTGCTAGTCGCCTCTCTAACCAAAGATCCAGCTAATATACTGATCGTGTTGTCCGCCAAAACCAGTATTTACATCCCTAAGTCCAATAAATAATTGTTACGTTTCCTTCTGTTTAGGGATTAGGGAATATAATCTGAGCCAAACATTACAAAAAATACATTTCCCGTTTCTTTTATGAACGGATTATCCTAGCTGAAACGAGATGTTACCTCTTAGACAAAGTTGTGGGTGCTGCAGTGACTTTCTTAATTTCGCGGGTTCTATAGTCGAAGCTGGAATTTGTCCATCCCAGGATGCGCAATACAAGGTTTTTACATACCAGACCATGCTATTACAGGATACAATCCTCTTAGCTTAAAATAACGTGATAAAAGAGAACATCTAAAAAGAAAATGTGCTGCCTAATTGCAATGAAGAGTGAAATATGGGCACATTATTTTAACGTATACTCAGGAAAAGTGAGTTTGGGGTACAGCCGTCATGAAGAAAGTTCTAATGATAGTTGTGTGCATAAAAGAAACATTATGAAAGGCGGTAATTCTATAGGTTGGGGCGGAATTTGTATACAGCCAGAATGAATCTCGTCATCATCAATGGCACCCTGACGGGTATTGAATGCAGAAATGAAGTCATCACAAAACATGTAGATCTTTTTACTCAATGCAAATCGACCAGACATGATATTGCTGCAGGACAATCCTTGTCTACATAGGACACACATGGTCATAGACAACTTCTAGCAAAAACATATTAGTGTTTAATTGTGTCTTGTTGTTTCCCCGCACACTCGCCACAAAGAACACGAGTAGTATAGCAGGAAGGAGTTGATTATTATTTGGCCCGTTAATTAACAAAGATATATAGTAGGCGCATTTTGCGCCTAATGCACACGAGGGGCAGGGGGAGTTAACCATGACCGCTCGTGTCGGGATGTTGACCTCTCGTGTCGGTGACCCCGGAAGTGACCTGTTTATGTCTGGTGTGTGATGACTGGTGTCTGGTGTTCTTGATGTACTTGTTCAATAGTGATAGGTTAGTAGATTATACAACATCAATGAAAAACGATCAATATAAAACAGAAGACAAAGGTATATATTTTTTTTTTATCTCAATAAGTGTATAGCATACAGTGGATATTATATAACACTACAAAAATACTTAATACACTGAGTAAATATATAGTACAAAGATAACATTTATTTATAGCTATGTATTTGGGTGTCTGCTTAGCTCTATGTCATAAATGAATCATAAGGAGTGAAACTGTTAGAGATAGCTGGTCAGTCTAAGCTGGTAGTGTAAAGAATTAGATATCTAAAGGCGTAGTCGAGACGTTATCAGCAGCGACCTTTCTTTTTATATAGAAATAGGAAATACGTTTCAAGAAGTATGGAATAACATGCCACAACATACAGACCCACAATGTCTCGAGGAGAAGGTACTGTCAAGTAAAGATAACTGCTCAGGGTGGACACACAAGGTACTGACATCAAGATTTATTTTGTCGTGGGGGTTCTGCTGTTATTGCATTGTTATTAGTTGTATCTTTCTGTCGTGACAGTTTCACGAAACTGATCACTTGCTGCGTTATTCAGTTAAAAAAAATGTAAAGTACCCCTGTCACGCCAAGTGGCGTATCGGGAATATGGTGTTAGTGACCATAAATTTTACAGATGCACATGATTTTTGGGGTAATGTGGTCCGTATTACGCCCGTGCGTAACTTTCCCAGAAAAAAAATCCGCTACCCATTTAAGGCTGGGTGAACCGGAACCGTCCGTTGGGATCGAACCCGACCTCTTGTCCTTTGTAGTCCTGTTTGTGTTATTCAGTACTCAACCTTATTGTGCGCCAAGTTTTATTTTTTTTTTAAATTGCGCATGGTAGACTAACTAGTGTTGCACACTGATTTCTTTGCTTCCTTTAGTATATCCCTAAAATAATCAGAAGAGCGTTTCCATGGACCCAACATCCAAAAGCGGATCCCCAGGCTAAGATCTTTGGAGGGTCCTCTTACCTACCGCTAATGGTATGAGCAGCGTAATGCTCTATAAACTTCACAATTTTATTCAAAAGTCAACTTAAATGGTGATATAAAAGTAACATTTATATATTTATTAAAGTACTTCATAGAATTACATTGTACAATCTTACAATAATATTTTTTTTAAATTATCTCCAAGAATATAATTTCTATTTGCGCGGACGCCTCTTATTTAATCTTTCCTCTTCTTTTCTCTTTGTCACTGTTACCGAAAAAGGTGTCGTGGCTATATCATTTTTCGTTCTTGCGCTGCTCGAACTGTTGAAATTAGTGATTTTCCTTTGTTGTTACATGTCTCTGTCACTCTATTTTTTAATAACTTCTGTAAAATAAACGTGTTTAAATAAAGGTGAAGTACGAGACTTGAAACGGCATCTTAGCAAGTGAGTTTTCGCCTATATGTGCTCGGCGGCCTATCCAGAAGTATTCGGAGACTTCTGGATAGTGTCGCTTCAAGCATCGAAACTCCCGATGCGAGGCAGCATTCCTCACTTTCCCAGGTTGCTACCCTAGTACCCATTTCTGCCAGCGGCTGGGTCGACCGCAGGGGTAATTTTTTTTTCCATTCACAAGTACAACTCACACTGTTTCCAGCGGGAATCGAACACAGGTTGTCCGAACTTCGGTAGCCCAGTCGGGTGGGTTTCCCAACTAAGCTACTGACGTCCCCTTAGTATTCAGCTAAATCGGTACACAATACTGATGGACGCAGCTCTTGAATATTTGTGCTTCTTTGTCATGTTTTCAATGAATGTTCCAGTCTACTGAACGACCCTTCGGCTGAAGAAACAGTAATTGAAGATTCTGCCTAGAATTTTGCCTTTTCGCGCAGCATTTTTCCAAAAAAGAAATAAAAAAGTGGACGATATATTTCTTTTGCAGTATGCATCATACTTGAAACGGCCAGAATATCAAAACAATCACGTGAAAGGAATTCATTCTTTTTGCAAAGAAGTTCAAGGACACGACCGCAGATAATAAGATAATTGCTTTCTGTCGCGTGCCTGTTTTTTTCTTTTTAAATTGTGTTTGCAAATTTGTGCTTAAATTGTATTTTTTTAAAGCTATTGTTTTCTAGTTTTTCATCTTCTGAAAAGCTTTGTTGGCTTGAGAAATTCTACTTTTTATTTCTGTGGTGCAGAATACATTTATATCGTTATGTCTCTTAACGTATCCAAAGTTCCACTTGTCTTGTTCAAATTGTGATAAAAATTTATTTCTTCGTTTTGTCTTCAGCTACTTCAAAACTTCATTATTTGTTTTCTTCTCCGTCCACCCATTTCCTACATATTACTCCATAAACCCCATATCAGCTGAAGTAGTTAATTTTTTTAATGTAAATACTTAAATGTTGAACATTGTTCATTACTTACAAATACAACTTTGAATTGTTCACCAACAGGTGAAACTGCGGTATCAATCATTGAAAAATAAAAGTGTGTTGCATTTTTTAAATCGGTTATGTTTCTAGCCTCTGCATCAAGCACATACTGTTTCTGAATGTTTGTTTTAAAATGTTAAAATCCATTCTCAAGATCCAGTGACTTATATATTTATAAATAAACATTAAATCAGTTTATAAATATAGATTTTAAACTATTTAGTATTTTGTCAATACATTTTACACATTTAATTTTTTAATTAATCATTAATTCTAATTAAACAATAAACAAAAATATTTACCGTTTTAAATAATTCTTACGTTAAAGGGTACATAATTACTTTAAAATAAATTAACAATAAATATTTAAGTGTACTTTCCAAGAATTGACAGTGCGCATTCGAAGATTTTACAATAAATAGTAAATGTAGTTTGCTTGTATTTGTGATAAATCAAATGCAAAAAAAAAAAAAAATGAAAGTTGTACACGGAAAGGATCCAGAATGTATCCCAAATAAAGAATTTCTAACCTCATTTTTACTCTGGCAAACCTTAACCATGTTACCATAGCTTCTTCTGTCAAAACTTGTTTCTTAAAAGCGAAGCAAGCAAACTAATACATAATGACAAATAAATAAAACAGTTACCATACAGAAAACAAATTCAGATCAAATGGGGAAAAAAATCAAAGGCATACCAGGCAGTAACACTCCCAGGTTTGGAAAGATTATAAAGCAAATAAAAAAAAAAACTTTGTAGCGTTGCACATTTTTAGTTTATAAAATCTGCGACATGTGAGAAGATAATATAATATGTGTAATAGTAAAGTAAAGTACCCCCGTCACGCCAAGTGGCGTATAGGGAGATATGGTGTTAGTGACTCTATATTTTACAGACCTTCAGCACATGATTTTTGCGGTAATGTGGTCGGTATTACGCCCCTGCTGCTTTACTTTCCCTGAAAAAAATCCGGTACCAATTTGAGGCTGGGTGAACCCGGAAGCCGTCGGTTGGGGTCGAACCCTACCCCTTGTCCTTTGTAGTCCAGTTCACTAACCACTGAGCCTTCGCAGCTCCCCAATATGTGTAATAACATAATTAAATTCATTTGAAATGGTAAAACAAAAGTGAATATTTAATAAAGTCGCTTTTTGTTTGTTTTATGATCACTTCGTTAGTTGGTCAACTCGACTCATCGGGGCGCCTACTCCCACCCCCATATTACGATAGAAATTCTTGAGAATAATCCACTGATGGGGCATCAGCGGCGATCGTTTCACAGACGTAATACAAAGTACTCATGCAGTTGGAATCATCAAGAAGATAGTTAGCGTAGTTGTAGCGGGAGCTAGCACAGTTTTGATTTCCTCCTTGGTTATCAGGTTGGCCTGAGGTAAAAAAAAAGTTCAAAAGTTTAGACCAAAGTAATAATGGATTGTAAATATGTTAATAGCTCTAACATACACCACTCATTAACAAAAATACATGTAACAATGGATACATCAGCATTCATGTCATTGCTGTACTACACAGTGCTAAATATAGACGTTAACTGAATGGGGAAAGGAAAAAAGGGAGAGAAAGAGAGAGAGAAAGAGAGAGAGAGAGAGAGAGAGAGAGAAGATCACAACTACGGGAATAAGATTAATTCCAAGAATAGGGACTTTTTTCTTTCTGATGTTCACCTGATGGGATGAAGAGAGAGGAATGAATAGCTCTCTTCACTTTCCGCCCTTTAAAGGACGTTAAATGTACGAAGATGCGTTCTGTTTCGGTTTAATTGCGCTTTTGGCGAAACACGTCCGACTTCAGCACATAATTTTTGAGTATCTGGTTGCCTTCCCACTTTGATCCCTACTCGCTTGCCGGACTGGATGGTCTGTTTCCAGGAACACTTCCGGGAGGTGGAGCAGGGTCACGATAAGCTCTGTTCTTCGTTTTTCCTGACACATCCAGTCAACTGTGGGTCTGACCGCCCTCAACTCTATTCTTCGTTTTTCCTGACACATCCAGTCAACTGTGGGTCTGACCCCCCTCAGCTCTATTCTTCGTTTTTCCTGACATATCCAGTCAGCTGTGAGTCTCTGACCACCCTCAGGTCTATTCTTCGTTTTTCCTGACATATCCAGTCAGCTGTGGGTCTGACCCACCTCAGCTCTATTCTTCGTTTTTCCTGACATATCCAGTCAGCTGTGAGTCTCTGACCACCCTCAGGTCTATTCTTCGTTTTTCCTGACATATCCAGTCAGCTGTGGGTCTGACCCACCTCAGCTCTATTCTTCGTTTTTCCTGACACATACAGTCAACTGTGGGTCTGACCCACCTCAGCTCTATTCTTCGTTTTTCCTGACACATCCAGTCAACTGTGGGTCTGACCCCCCTCAGTTCTGTTTAAGTATTGGAACTGTCCTGTTTGTTTGCTAATTCTTATGGCTACTGGTTGATGCCAGTACATGTTTTTTTTAAATGATTCTCAGATCCTTACCACCAATGTTTAATTTTTCCAGCATATTGATTATTTCCACAAACTTTACTTTGTCATATGCTTTTGTTTAGTCTATAAAGCACATATATAGATCTTTCTTTACCTCTATAGCTCTTTCTATCAATGTTCTCATGATGCATATTGCATAATCGGTGCTCTTTCCTTCCACAAATCCACATTGTTCCTCAATTTGTTCTGGTTTTATTTTGTTCCTTATACGTCTCATAATAATTCTTAATATTACTCTCTAAATATTCTTAATAATTCTTTATATTCTGGTCTTATGGCTAATAGTGTGATGGTCTTCACAATCAGTGGCGCCTGACTTCTTCGCTATGGCCACAAAGATAGATTTTAGTAGATGTTCGGATGTGTGTCCACTGTTATATATGTCATTGTGTAGTTTTGTTATGACCTGTACTCCAAACTCTTCTAATGCATCTATCTCTTCAATTGTTGTATTGTCGGGAATTGGACCAACTATGGCTAGACAAAATATGCATTGAAACGCCATGGAGATTATGTACAACAAATGTGTTGTCTGTGACAATATTGTTAAGTATCCTATTGCAAAAGGTCTTATTATCCCTTAAGTTTGCTAATTTTTCTGATTACGCTACTTTTTTAGTTCATCCTTTGACTCATTTTCATTGTTGTTTCGTTATTCAAACCGTGTCTTACTGACGCTGGTTAACATCACATATACAGTCTTGATGCTCTATTTAATGCAACTTTCCAGTGCTGTCCTTTCTGTCCTCTAAAAATTATTCTTGTTTCACTAGTTTTAGTTTGATCTTCCTGCTTTGGTCAATATGCTGTTTGCTATGTATGACTAGCACATTGTTAGGATCATCATCACTGCACTCCCGACCAATCCATCAGTACTTCGACTTTCTCCTTGAAATATCGAAAAACTGAGAAGAACCCTCATTCAGCAAAATCTGTTCTTGGTAGGTTCTTGTTGAAGAGAACCCTGATCCACGTGCACTAAATCAGTTCTTGGTAGGTTCTTGTTGAAGAGAACCTTGATATACGTGCACTAAATCAGTTCTTGGTAGGTTCTTGTTGAAGAGAACCCTGATCCACGTGCACTAAATCAGTTCTTAGTAGGTTCTTGTTGAAGAGAACCTTGATCCACGTGCACTAAATCAGTTCTTGGTAGGTTCTTGTTGAAGAGAACCTTGATATACGTGCACTAAATCTGTTCTTGGTAGGTTCTTGTTGAAGAGAACCTTGATCCACGTGCACTAAATCTGTTCTTGGTAGGTTCTTGTTGAAGAGAACCTTGATCCACGTGCACTAAATCAGTTCTTGGTAGGTTCTTGTTGAAGAGAACCTTGATATACGTGCACTAAATCTGTTCTTGGTAGGTTCTTGTTGAAGAGAACCTTGATCCACGTGCACTAAATCAGTTCTTGGTAGGTTCTTGTTGAAGAGAACCTTGATATACGTGCACTAAATCAGTTCTTGGTAGGTTCTTGTTGAAGAGAACCCTGATCCACGTGCACTAAATCAGTTCTTGGTAGGTTCTTGTTGAAGAGAACCCTGATCCACGTGCAATAAATCAGTTCTTGGTAGGTTCTTGTTGAAGAGAACCCTGATCCACGTGCACTAAATCAGTTCTTGGTAGGTTCTTGTTGAAGAGAACCCTGATCCACGTGCACTAAATCAGTTCTTGGTAGGTTCTTGTTGAAGAGAACCCTGATCCACGTGCACTAAATCAGTTCTTAGTAGGTTCTTGTTGAATAGAACCTTGATCCACGTGCACTAAATCAGTTCTTGGTAGGTTCTTGTTGAAGAGAACCTTGATATACGTGCACTAAATCTGTTCTTGGTAGGTTCTTGTTGAAGAGAACCTTGATCCACGTGCACTAAATCTGTTCTTGGTAGGTTCTTGTTGAAGAGAACCTTGATCCACGTGCACTAAATCAGTTCTTGGTAGGTTCTTGTTGAAGAGAACCTTGATATACGTGCACTAAATCTGTTCTTGGTAGGTTCTTGTTGAAGAGAACCTTGATCCACGTGCACTAAATCAGTTCTTGGTAGGTTCTTGTTGAAGAGAACCTTGATATACGTGCACTAAATCAGTTCTTGGTAGGTTCTTGTTGAAGAGAACCTTGATCCACGTGCACTAAATCAGTTCTTGGTAGGTTCTTGTTGAACTGAACCCTGATCCACGTGCACTAAATCAGTTCTTGGTAGGTTCTTGTTGAAGAGAACCTTGATATACGTGCACTAAATCTGTTCTTGGTAGGTTCTTGCTGAAGAGAACCCTGATATACGTGCACTAAATCTGTTCTTGGTAGGTTCTTGTTGAAGAGAACCCTGATCCACGTGCACTAAATCAGTTCTTGGTGCGTTCTTGCTAAAGAGAACCCTGATCCACGTGCACTAAATCAGTTCTTGGTAGGTTCTTGTTGAAGAGAACCCTGATCTACATGCACTAAATCTGTTCCTGGTAGGTTCTTGCTGAAGAGAACCCTGATCCACGTGCACTAAATCAGTTCTTGGTAGGTTCTTCTTGTAGAGAACCCTGATATACGTGCAAAAAACTGTTCTTGCTAGGTTCTTGTTGAACTGAACCCTGATATACGTGCACTAAATCTGTTCTTGGTAGGTTCTTGCTGAAGAGAACCCTGATCCACGTGCACTAATTCTGTTATTGTTAGGTTTTTGCTGAAGAGAACCCTGATATACGTGCACTAAATCTGTTCTTGGTAAGTTCTTGTTGAAGAGAACCCTGATATACATGCACTAAATCTGTTCTTGGTAGGTTGTTGCTGAAGAGAACCCTGATCCACGTGCACTCTATCTGTTCTTAGTAGGTTCTTGCTGAAGAGAACCCTGATATACGTGCACTAAATCAGTTCTTGGTAGGTTCTTGTTGAAGAGAACCCTGATCCACGTGCACTAAATCTGTTATTGTTAGGTTTTTGCCGAAGAGAACCCTGATATACGTGTGCTAAATCTGTTCGTGGTAGGTTCTTGTTGAAGAGAACCCTGATCCACGTGCAATAAATCAGTTCTTAGTAGGTTTTTGCTGAAGAGAACCCTGATATACGAGCACTAAATCTGTTTTTGGTAGGTTCTTGCTGAAGAGAACCCTGATCCACGTGCACTAAATCTGTTCTTGGTATGTTCTTGCTGACACTCTTTCCCAAGCAGCAGCCAATTTTTGGGCCTACTCTGTTCTATTTCAAACTGCCAAGAGTTTTTTAACGTGCGCGAGTGCACATAGGACCTCACATTTTTTTTAAAACTCTTTAGTTTTCGAACTTAATCATTGACCGCACTTTTCAAAGTTCTGTTTTTGTTTTAAATTTTGCAGTAAGGACATTAATTTTATTTGACATTCATTTTACTGGGCATTCATTTTTATTGAACATTAATTTCATTTTATTTGATATTCAGTTTATTGGGCATTCATTTTTATTGAACATTAATTTAATTTTATTTGATATTCATTTTATTGGGCATTCATTTTTATTGAGCATTAATTTAATTTAATTTTATATTCATTTTATTGGGCATTCATTTTTATTGAACGTTAATTTCATTTTATTTGATATTCATTTTATTGGGCATTCATTTTATTGGGCATTCATTTTTATTGAACATTAATTTCATTTTATTTGATATTCATTTTATTGGGCTTTCATATTTAATGAACATTAATTTAATGTTATTTGATATTCATTTTATTGGGTTTTCATATTTAATGTACATTAATTTCATTTTATTTGATATTCATTTTATTGGGCATTCAATTTGATTGAACATTAATTTCATTTTATTTGACATTCATTTTATTTGATATTCATTTTATTGGGAATTCATTTTTATTGAACATTAATTTCATTTTATTTGATATTCATTTTATTGGCAAATGGTTAATGACGCTTGTTTTCTCGGCAGTTGATTATGAGAGCGTTTTAGTTCCATATGCATGGTACGCTTCAAAATTCGACTTAATTTTTTGTTTTCTGCAACGTACGTGTAGTTGACGTTATGAATGTATGTTCCTGATGTGTGTAGCTCCCAAAATTGATAAACAGTGTTCATTTATGGTGTTTAACAACTTTGGTTGTGTTTAGAATATTCAGATTGCCAGTTTAAATCCATGTAGACACGAATGCTACATCGGCAGCGATATAATTTCATAGTTTGTTATCAATCAATAATTTAATACACTTATCATATATGCAGCAATGTTACACGTCAACTAAGTCTTTAACAGTTTCATCATGTGTGGGCGTCGACAAATCTACACTAAGATTCAGATGTACACTTTAATTAAAGAAATATTCTCAATTAAGCAACTCGCCTGGTATGAACATTTCCATTATTCTCATCATATTAAACGCCTCTCCATTCTCCCACATCCATATTCCATATTGATCCTTAGCCAGACCTAACCAGGTGTTAAATCTTGTTCCGTACTGAACCACCAGGCGGAAGTGATCAAATCTGTTAGCGGAACTTGCCGTCATAATCCTGCCATTCTTCTCTTTTGGAAAGTAAGAATAGTTGTACTATTATAAATATATTATTATATTACAAACATTTCTTTCCCTACATTCTTTACAGGTTATTTTAAAATCTTGCTACTACTCTCATACTATCTCTCTCTCTCTCTCTCTCTCTCTCTCTCTCACTCTCTCTCTCTCTCTCTCTTTGTATACATCGATATATATGTTTTTCTCTCTCTCTGCACACACACACATACACACATACACACATAATTATCATCATTATCGGGTCACATGTCTTTTGCAGAACGCTGCATTCACCAAAGTCCGTCAGAATGCATCTCTGCCTCTAGCTAAATCGCACACTTCTTCTGTTGTCATATTCAAGGTCTCCTTCATGTATTGAAACCACCTTCTTCTTGGTCTGCCACTGATGCATCATTCAGGAACCACGCCTTCCATTATTGTTCTTTCCAGCCCTCTTTGTTCTTTAACGTGGTCATAGTATTTTATCTTCCACTGGTAAATAGTTTTTATAAGCCAATCATTTTTAATGTTCATGTCTTTTAAAATAACATATTTTCGTTACTCTTTTTAATTATCCAAGGTATTTTAAGGATTATTTTTTCCTCCGTAGCATTTGTTTCGACTGAATAATTTTCTTTCTTGCTGCTTGCGAGATTGTACATGATTCACAACTATATATTGCTTTAAGTGTGTGCTATATGTTTATATATATATATATATATATATATATATATATATATATATATATATATATATATATATACTCAAATATATTCATATTATACTTACATTTGCTTCCGTTTTTTCTCTATAATTCTCTACATTTCTATGTCTCTCTGTTTATCTAGATTTGTAATGAGTTAAGTAGAAGATGGCAATGTGTACCCCTTGGTTAGAACTCAAATAACTAATTAAACCATGAGGCTTTGAACAAAAAAATATCCGAACTTTCTAGAAAGTGCATAGTCCACTACACGTGGTCATAGGGAGAACGGTACCAGCCAATGAAAAGGGTAGAATAGTTACAGCGATCAGCTGACCACTATAGGGGCAGAAAAAAAAGATTGACAGATCTAGTCCAGCGCTCCAGGCAGGTGGATGTCACATCAGGACGGTCTGGAAGAGAGAAGAATACTAGTAAGGTTTAGAAGTGGTATATCGGTAGAAGAGAATCTAATAGATCAGAAATAGTAAAAGAATAAAGACGCTGAATTGAAGTCAGAGGAAGACAGAACTAATCTGAAGATTGAGTTAGGAAGGAATGGATGCCCAAATCTAAGTGAAGTTCAAATTGTTAGAAATAGGATATGAATTGGAACGAAATGTTGGTGAGAGAGACAACTTTCATTGTTGTGTTGTTAGTAAAGGTGTAGAGGGATGGTGGAGTAGGCATCCCACATAAACTTGCTAGAAGGACTAGAGTTCATCAGTCAATCTGTTTACATCTGTGTTATAGTTACAACAAGGAAAGTGCGTTTACGATTACACAAAGGTCAAACCAATCAAGATTGCACTAATCAGAGCTAACAAGACCAGTTCAGGTTGTTTACATCTGTGTTATAGTTACAACAAGGAAAGTGCGTTTACGATTACACAAATTTCAAACCAATCAAGATTGCACTAATCAGAGCTAACAAGACCAGTTCAGGTTGTTTACTTCGGTGTTATTGACTCATTACAAGTTAATATTTCAACACATTTCTCTCTTCTTCTTTCTGTATTTCTATTTGTCATATCCTTCATTACAGCATTTTAGCCTCTGACAGACATGCGTAACTGGTAAAACTGTTTCAGTAACAAAGATTGTGTTTAGGACATTCTATAAGCACTCAGTTACATGTAACCAAGTTATCCTGAACAGTTTTAGCGACAAAATACTTCCCGCAATCACCATGACCACTTACCTTATCTCTCAAATTCGTGTGCAACGGAAAAACTTGAATATGTTGAAATTAAACGACAATAATACGACAGGTTTATATTTGGCTGTGGGGTCAAATTTGTAATCACTTAATAACGTTCTTTTTTTATAATTTAGCGTTCGCCCATTAAGTGGTAAAGTTGCTAGTATACGGCAAGTCGCGATATCTGAGCTTTTTGACACGACACGTCCATTTTTGGCATGAGTAGATTTTTAATTTCTTAACAACTGTGCTCGAGCAGCAGCCGTTATTGGTCTACTCTTTTCAATGTAACTACCCCACGTACTTTGTCGTGCGCATAGTGCACACGGGACATATGTTTATCGTTGTTATCCAAGAGAATTAGACATCGGATCTCACTACCCAGAGCCAGGAAGACAGCTGGGATTTTTAAGGCATGTGATGTGGTAATGAACCTGTGACCTTATTCTAGTAAACATTTGTTGCATCTTAAAGATCTAGGAATACATATTTACATTAAAAAAAAAAATAAATGATTGAAATCTAGGATTGCAGGACTGGTATTTTATTACCTAACAACTACTGAATTTATAACTGCCTTTAGTTTTGGCGCTGAATTTGTGATGACGATAAGCTACTGAGCCCAGTAACGTATACTCTCTAGGTGTCGGCAGGGCTTTACAAAAGTATCTACAATCCATTTCCCTTCCCTTTAACCAAACCGAAATGTAAGATAAAACGTCATTAACCTATTTTATCTCTGCTTCCTTAATATTGAGAAGAACTGTATCGTCTTAGTTTCTCACTATTAAAGGCGTTGATTCTCATACACTCAACTATTGTATACTTGAAGAACAAAAATAGTGCGCTTTCTTATAGTGAAACTGTACCAACAGTTAAAAATGTAAACATCAAATGAGTGACTTTGGAAAAGAGAGTAGACAGGCAAATAATCAACAAACATGATTCGTTTTCTTGATTCTACAATGTTAACGACAGCTTCACATAACGACTGGGATCACACTTTCTGTTTATAGAAGATACAGAACTGTCATAATGCACACACGTGTTGTATGCACAACGTTGCTTATAGAATGTTGTACGCAGAATGTTGTATCTAGAATGTTGGCAGGTCATCTCACGACATTAAGCCATATAGTATCTTGTCTTTTCGCGATTTCTCTTTACCTGCATTTTGCCAGTTGCAACCAAATGTTCAAATTTTCCTCTCCTCAAGACGTGCCCGAAAAATGTCAATTGTTTCTTCTTCATGCTTTTTTAGGAACTTTATTTTTGTACTAGCCTCAATGAGAATTTCATCGTTGGACAAATAACCACCCAAAAAGTTTATTAAAAACGAACCAAAATGCAATATTTTCTTAACGGTGGCAACCACCGCAACAACAATAATGTAAAAAGCCACAGTAGTAACAACTTCAACAGTAACGGTTACAACATCAGCAATAAAATGATTGCCACAGCAACTGTCACAAAAATAATAACAACTACACAGCAGGTATGATATAAAACAAGAACCACAACAAGAATTACCTGCACATATTTTCCTAGCAACGTCATAGTATGCCCCCCGTGTAGGTATAAACAAACACTCAATAAAACTGCCAGACAGAAACAGTCGAAACCCAGTGTCGTAGTCACAGTAATCGCTGTAGTAGAAATTGTCTCCCACAGCTGAGCTGAGAGGTGGGACGCCAAAAGCAATGAAATATCCTAGATCAAATAAAAAAAATATGTATGTGTGTGTAAGATCATGCAAATAGGGGAAGTATGGTTAATTGTAGTTAGGTAGGTATTTTTTTGGCATATATTTTTAAAAATGAAAGTATATATATATATGATTATCGACAATTATATTAGCATATGACAGCATACAGATAGAGATGATACAGGCACTAGAAGATTTTGGCATTGAAGTTATTACAGACATATGCAACGACATATACACAGGATACATACCAACTGAACTAAAAACATCGGCTTTCATTGGATTGCCTAACAAGAATGGTGCAGTTGAATGCAGTGACTTTAGAACAATAAGCCTAATGAGCCATGTTACAAAAATCTTGCTAAATGTTATACAAGGAAGGATTCAGAATAAAATCAATACTGAATCAGATGAGCAGCAATTTGGATTTAGGAAAAATAGCGGGACAAAAGAAGCCATATTCTGCATGAGAACATTAATCGAAAAGTACACAGAAGTAAACAAACCAATATATGCCTGCTTCATAGACTACACCAAAACTTTTGATAGAGTACAGCACAAACAACTTATAGAATGCCTAAAAGAGATACATCTAGATGACATGGACATACAGTCACTAATATGTAATCTATACTGGGAGCAAACAGCAATAATAAAATGTAACAAAGAGAACTCTACACCCATTGATATAAAAAGAGGAGTAAGACACGGATGCATCCTATCACCAAGCTTGTTCAATCTATACACTGAGCAAATCTTTAAAAACATCATAGAGATGCCAGGCCTACAAATTAATGGAAAGATAATCAATAACCGAAGATATGCTGACGATATTGTACTACTTGCAGAAAATCCTAAAGATCTAGACCAATTACTTAATGAAATAAACATGACAAGCAAAAAATATGGACTAGATATGAATATCAAAAAGACTAAAACTATGATCATAAACAAAGAAAATACTCAAAACCCAAAAATAGTATTAAAAAAAGTAAAGTACCCCCGTCACGCCAAGTGGCGTATAGGGAAATATGGTGTTAGTGACCCTATATTTTACAGACCTTCAGCACGTGATTTTTGGGGAAATGCGGTCGGTATTACGCTCGTGCTGCTTTACTTTCCCAGAAAAAAATCCGGTGCCCATTTAAGGCTGGGTGAACCCGGAGGTCGTCGGTTGGGATCGAACCATACCCCTTGTCCTTTGTAGGCCAGTTCACTAACCACTGAGCTATCGCGGCTCCCTAAAACCCACAAATGGATATCAAAATTGAAGGAATAGACCTGGAGACAGTTCAGAACTACAACTACTTTGGACATACTATCACCAGTGATGGAAAATGTACAACTGAAATAAACAAAAGAATAGGAATGGCAAAAAGTAATTTTAATGCCATGAACAACATAAAAACATCAAAACAAATAACACCAGTGCTAAAACTAAGAATAGCAAAATGTTACATCTTCTCAATATTCTTATATGGTGCAGAAACATGGACATTAGACAATAAAACAGAACAGAGAATTTAAGCCTTTGAAATGTTGATATATAGAAAGAAGAATAGGTAGAATTGGATGGAAGGAAAAGAATACAACCGACGGAAGTCTTAAAACAACTAAAAATGAAAAGAGAACACAAACAGAAGCACAATTCAAACAAGACAAATGCGATTTTTTGGTCATGTTAAAAGACAGAACTGCCTACTAAAAGTAATCCTGGAGGGGAAAATATAAGGTAAAAGAGGCAGAGGCAGACCAAGACTAACATGGACGAGTAACATCAAAAGATGGACAAATCAGCCTATGACAACCTGCACCATCAAAGCAAGAGACAGAACAGAATGGCGCTCCATGGTAGCCAACCTTCGTTGCGGAGACGGCACTCGATGATGATGATGATGATGATGATGATGATGATGATGATGATGATGATGATGATTAGCATGATGTAAAAAAATATGAAATGGAAAAAATAAAATATTTGAATTGTGTAACTGATTTAAAACAAACATATCGATAGTAAAGACGAGTATATTCAACTTTTACGACTAATGCTGTAGTCAAGAACAGCAGGAATCGGCTCCCTCAGTGAGATAGAGCTGTTTGCACAGAACAGAGACAAATGGCGAGATTTGATAAAATATCTTTAAAAGAATTGAAAACTTCTAGAATACAAATTTAGATAAGAGAAAGAGTATCTGGGTCTACGCCCCATGGGCCGGCTACGGCTCGAAAGGTCAAAAGATAGATATATAGATAGAATGCTGAAGTAATACATACATACTATGTAAATTAAAAGTTATCGTAAAATTGAGGGCATCTCTTACTTATATCGTATCAGAAATGAAAAAAAAGTTGGAACAATGACACAATAAGCAGTCTGAACACATGATGACCTTTGTGACTAATGTGAAGAACCAGGAAATGAAATGGTTTGGCCACGTGTCTCCACTAGCTTAGCAATGACCACCATTCTGCGAGAAACTGTGGAAGAAGCGAGATTGAGAGGTAGACAGAAAAATGGATGGGAAGATAGCATCAAAAAATAGACAAGCCTTGAGTATCAAAGAATGACTGAATATAGAAATGAAAATGGTTCACAAAGTCTGTAAGAGATGACACAACGGTACCCAAGTTCACTAAATCTGTCAGTGGTGACCCAACAACTCTCAGATTCACTAAATCTGTCAGTGGTGACCCAACGACTCTCAGGTTCACTAAATCTGTCAGTGGTGACCGAACGACCCCCAAGTTCACTAAATCTGTCAGTGGTGACCCAACGACCCCCAGGTTCACTAAATCTGTCAGTGGCGACCCATCGACCCCAGGTTTACTGAATCTGTCAGTGGTGACCCATCGACCAGCAGGTTCACTAAATCTGTCAGAGCTGACACAACGACCCCCAGGTTTACTAAATCTGTCAGTGGTGACCCAACGTCCCCCAGGTTCACTAAATCTATCAGTGCTAACCCAACGACCCCCAGGTTCACTAAATCTGTCAGTGCTGGCCCAACGACCCACAACGACTTATAGGCTGAAGACGAAGTGAATGGTGTCATTATTATTTTGTATGTATGATAAATGATTATATTCATGTGTTCCTAGTTATGTCATACATTATGTATTAGAAACGTTTCTTTGCTGCTTTACTGTAGATAAAGTCCAATTGTCTCTTATGTTTCCTTGCCTACAGACCGACAGAGCGCATTGTTTTCTTTTGTTTAATTGCAACATAGTTCCCCCACTTCCTGCCGAACAGCTATTCCTTGAAACCTGTTCCTTGTCCACGCTCATTATAAAGGATCTGTTTCAGTTGGTCATACGCCACGCCATTCCCTTCCCCACATACTTCAGGTTATCATTTTGTCTTGGACTCTTCACCTTGTTTCCATAGTTCACATAATTATTCTTGTAGTTTCTGCATCTCTTATATGCTCTCCACCTAGCTTCTATACCTACCAGTTGACAATGTCTGTGTCAAATCTTGATTGTCGTAGTAGTTTATTTATTCATTATTTTAAGAAAGAAAAATATCTCAGCACTGATGATAAACCCATAATTGCTCAGCTCAAGAGATTAGGAAATGTATGCGAGATTTGGGGGGAAAGGGTGGGGGGTGGGGGGGGGGGTTTCTTTACATATATCTGTTTGGTCGCCATATCCAATTTGAAACTAGCTCGACTTAGAAATTTCAGTCTTACAAGTACATCTTCATTAATCACTGTATCACCATCAAAAACGATCATAAAGAAACTTCAATATATTTTTCTGTGTCAAGCTCTAAAGTTCGAAGTACGAATGTCTCGAAGTAAGCTTCTTAGTCTTCGTTGTTTTTCCCTCGGAATCGTCAGTAACGAGAACCGTGAACAAACATAAACCATGATCATGTAAATTGATGTGGGAGCCAATAGTCGTGGAATCTAAGAAGCATAACAACAATAACTGTTTCTTGAGAATCGTCTCTGAAAACTGCAGTCTCTAACTGCTTCAGTCTTGATTTTCATCCATCAAATTTGCACGTTGCTTTGTCTCTATTTTACCGTAAAGTCACCATCCTCTTTGTAGTTTGTTTCTAGCAGACCCGCCAGTAACGGGCATGAAGAACTGTTACATTCCTTATGATTTTACCAAATTACGGGTAAATGTGTTATTTTTTTCAAAGAGAAATTGGCAATGTTTAATATAGGCTTGGGAGCCGCGATAGCTCAGTGGTTAGTGAACTGGACTACAAAGGACAAGGGGTAGGGTTCGATCCCAACCGACGGCTTCCGGGTTCACCTAGCCTTAAATGGGTACTGGATTTTTTTTCTGGGAAAGTAAAGCAGCACGGGCTGCTGACCACATTACCCCAAAAATCATGTGCTGAAGGTCTGTAAAATATAGGGTCACTAACACCCTATTTCCCTATACGCCACTTGGCGTGACGGGGGTACTTTACTTTTTTAAGAAACAAACTTAGGGCAAAATTTGTGTCAGAAAAGAATGACGCCAAGAAACAAATGCCAGTCTCGGATGTGCCTTGACTACTCAAATATTTTAAATAAAGAGAAACGGTGAACGCAAATAATGATGAGATGACATTATTCAACTAATGAAAGCTAAATCTATTTGAGGTTGCCGAATATACATATTTGTTCTGAAGAAAAATGCCAAATGTTAATGCTCTTACGATATTAAGATAACGTTACGCTTAGGGTTGCAGGAAGGGGGCTTTACCTGGTGTACAAATACCTGATAAATTGTTATACGCCACGGTGTTGCAGTTAGTGTAGTGTCGCTGACATGTAATCACACAGGCCACCAGGCTTCGAGATATCCATGAGTTCCCCAGCTGAAGAGCGCCATATTCAGGATTTGTCATCAGTTTAAACACCGTCGTTTTGGTACCAGACAACGCCCAAACATCTGAAACAAAATGTTCACTGAACTTTTATTGAAATTAATTTCTTCTTGCACTAAGTTCGCTCATTAAACCACAAGCCACGTTCCCTGCATATTTTACTCATAGACGCATATACTCATGTGGTGTTGGCCTACTACGTCAACTTTCACATTCTGAATTTGTATTAAATGTATATTGTTTTTCTTCTAATCAAATCATGTACCCAATACAAGACCACGAACATATTCCATCAACTTACTGAAGAATGAACAAAAGTTACTCAGTAGAATTCCCCAAAGAGGCTCATACTTTCCATATGAAGACGCCTGAAAATACAGGTAAAAATATAATTAGTAATTATACACGTAAATAAAATGTAAGTGAAAATGCATTTTTATTAGTTTAGCAGGCTCGACCTCAATTCTTTAGGGCAGTCCAAAATTTAGGCTATGCAACATCATTCATGGTTTCAATTGTTCCCTTGGTAGATTCATCCGCTCTGTTGCCCCTTTATACTTGACAATGTGGCAAGATGAACAACTGCGACAACTAATCTAAACTAGTTTTGCTAACATGACACTCAGTTGCAAGACAAGATGAACAACTGCAACAACTAATCTAAACTTGGTTTACTACCATGACACTCAGTTGCAAGACAAGATGAACAACTGCAACAACTAATCTAAACTTGTTTTGCTAACATGACACTCAGTTGCAAGACAAGATGAACAACTGCAACAACTAATCTAAACTTGGTTTACTACCATGACACTCAGTTGCAAGACAAGATGAACAACTGCAACAACTAATCTAAACTTGTTTTGCTAACATGACACTCAGTTGCAAGACAAGATGAACAACTGCAACAACTAATCTAAACTTGGTTTACTACCATGACACTCAGTTGCAAGACAAGATGAACAACTGCAACAACTAATCTAAACTTGGTTTACTACCATGACACTCAGTTGCAAGACAAGATGAACAACTGCAACAACTAATCTAAACTTGGTTTACTACCATGACACTCAGTTGCAAGACAAGATGAACAACTGCGACAACTAATCTAAACTTGGTTTACTACCATGACACTCAGTTGCAAGACAAGATGAACAACTGCGACAACTAATCTAAACTTGGTTTACTACCATGACACTCAGTTGCAAGACAAGATGAACAACTGCAACAACTAATCTAAACTTGGTTTACTACCATGACACTCAGTTGCAAGACAAGATGAACAACTGCAACAACTAATCTAAACTTGGTTTACTACCATGACACTCAGTTGCAAGACAAGATGAACAACTGCAACAACTAATCTAAACTTGGTTTACTACCATGACACTCAGTTGCAAGACAAGATGAACAACTGCAACAACTAATCTAAACTTGGTTTACTACCATGACACTCAGTTGCAAGACAAGATGAACAACTGCAACAACTAATCTAAACTTGTTTTGCTAACATGACACTCAGTTGCAAGACAAGATGAACAACTGCGACAACTAATCTAAACTTGGTTTACTACCATGACACTCAGTTGCAAGACAAGATGAACAACTGCAACAACTAATCTAAACTTGTTTTGCTAACATGACACTCAGTTGCAAGACAAGATGAACAACTGCAACAACTAATCTAAACTTGTTTTGCTAACATGACACTCAGTTGCAAGACAAGATGAACAACTGCAACAACTAATCTAAACTAGTTTTGCTAACATGACACTCAGTTGCAAGACAAGATAAACAACTGCGACAACTAATCTAAACTTGTTTTGCTAACATGACACTCAGTTGCAAGACAAGATGAACAACTGCGACAACTAATCTAAACTTGTTTTGCTAACATGACACTCAGATGCAAGACAAGATAAACAACTGCAACAACTAATCTAAACTTGTTTTGCTAACATGACACTCAGTTGCAAGACAAGATGAACAACTGCAACAACTAATCTAAACTTGTTTTGCTAACATGACACTCAGTTGCAAGACAAGATGAACAACTGCGACAACTAATCTAAACTAGTTTTGCTAACATGACACTCAGTTGCAAGACAAGATAAACAACTGCGACAACTAATCTAAACTTGTTTTGCTAACATGACACTCAGTTGCAAGACAAGATGGACAACTGCGACAACTAATCTAAACTTGTTTTGCTAACATGACACTCAGTTGCAAGACAAGATGAACAACTGCAACAACTAATCTAAACTTGTTTTGCTACCATGACACTCAGTTGCAAGACAAGATGAACAACTGCACGTGACATCAGCTGACTTTTAGAGACCTATTTGGCCGAACAATAAATCAACATGTTGAACACCCAAATTATTAACACCTCTGTGGTGTTGAAATGTAAGAAAATATGCTTAGAGATTCTAATTTTCACGAAACTCACACACCCACACATTCTTTGAAAATGTCAGAACGTACGGACTACGACTGTTCACTGCTAAAGTGTATTTTTTAGAACAATTAATGTAAATATAAAACAGGCTATTTGTCCCCTCAAACCCAAAACTGATATTTCTTCTATCTATTGTGCGTTCAAGACGAACAAGGAGAACAATTTTAGACTCTTGTCTTCGACGTTTTTTGTGATCAAGAGTCAGACCCTACACAGGCCCCACATTGTATCTCGCCACACGGCCTTGTTCAGGGCAAGCAGCTCAATTATCTGGTACCGTGTCCTAGCTAGTGATCTTTACCAGGTGATCGTGTCCTTTTATTTGACAAAAATATGTGATTTTCCTTATTTGTTTGTTTTCTAGGTAACTCGTTTTCTGTAAGGGAGCCAAAACCTGCTGTTGTTGCTTCTCATCTCAGTGTTCTTTTTAGAGTATCTCGAGGTCGGCTTCAATTTTTTTCACTTGCTCTCTGGTTCCCATTTGGGGGTTTGCTTTGAGATTCTCTTATCTTTTCTCGTCAAATGACCACAATATGACTACATTCTACTCTGATTGTAGATATTTTTGAATGCTTTGTGATTTCTCTTATTTCTGCACTAATTTTGAATTCATACCATGGTGTAGAAAGTATTTTCTTGAAGTATTTGTTTTCAAATGCATCTAAATAATTTTTTTATTTCTTTAGTTGTTGTTCAGCTCTAGCATGCATAATAAATATGGATAAAACATTTGATTTGAAAATCCAGAGCTTTGTTTTAGTGTCTAGTAATTTTGATTTCCATATTTTATCAAGGTTTCTGAAAGTTATTGCTGTCTTTGCTTTTCTGATTCTAATTTCTTTCCTTGTGTCCCCTTCTTGCTATTGTTATAAATAAAATATTTTGTAGCCAACTGAACAATTTGAACATTTATCTTATTCTAATTGTAAAGTAAAGGTTCCTTCCTCTCCTTCGGTGTTAGTAGAATAGCGTGTTAATGACCATACTTTTTCCTTGACGACGGCGCATTTATTGACGATGTGATCGGTATCATGCCAGGCAGCCTTTACTTAACAGAAACATTTTTGGTATCCATTTTTAGAGGCTTGGTGAACCCCGAAGCCTTGTAAATCCCGAAAGATTCTGGGAATCAAACCGAGATCCTTCTTATAAGAAAGCAAGCGCGTTAACCACTTAATCATCGAGACTGACTTCACTCATGCTAATAGTCTATAAAAAAAAACATTGAATTGTTTCCATTTCTGAGATGTTCTCTTTGGTATTGAAACAGGAGTGGTTCTCCTGAAAGTTTAAGAAAAACAGTCGCATACAAGTGCAGTCGCCACGAAGTGTGTTGGTTAATGTTTTTATATCATCATCGTCATCATCATCATCATCATCATCATCATCAAGCTTTTATTTTTGGAACCTGGCTTCCATACTTTGACGTTTTTTCCTGTTCTATGCGAGATGTCCATCGTCTGCTTCAATCAGTCACAGCTTACCTTCTATAACTTGTACCCACCTTCTGCCTGTCCTCTTGTTCGTCTGTCTGGTACCGTGTCCTAGCTAGTGATCTTTGCCAGGCGATCGTGTCCTTTTATTTGACAAAAATATGTTATTTTCCTTATTTGTTTGTTTTCTAGGTAACTCGTTTTCTAAAGTATTAAGCTGTTACAAAATGGACATATGTACTTTTTTCTCTGTCCGTGTTATTCTGAGAATTACACTGTATCACATGCATTCGAAAGCATTTATGGATTTCGTAGCATATCTGTCGATAGTCCACGTTTCACAAGCAAATATTTAAATAACATTTGCAGTAAAAAAAAATATTTTTTTTCTCGCACAAGAAATTGTCACTTTAGCCATCAGCCATTGATATGTTTCTTATTATAAGCGTTAATCTATTAAAGTTTTATTTTTATTAACGTATTATTATTATCACGCGAGGAATAAACATGTTTTTGGAAGTTTGAAGCTTCGATCGTACCAGCTTTCCTGAAACGAAAATTGTAGGAGCTTGAAGTAAAAAAAATAATACAAACATATCTCGGACCTTAAAGACGGTGTTTTTTAAAATTTACACGCGTTGTTTATTTTCGATGCATTCAAAATTTCTAAAAATATTTTGTAATTGTTTGCAGGGTCTCTCACATCTGTATAACCCTGCACTGTTTCTGACGTCACGGTGTTATTTTTTATATAACGAGGATTGTACAGTAATTTATCCGATTGTTGTCCCACGAAAGCAACATGAAGATAACTTAAAGACCAAGTCTCATTCTCTAAACGCAATTTTTCGGCTACAGTGAAAGTTTTCTTTCTCATAAACTCAGTGTTCCCTAGCGTTTGGCTTTTCGTGGCAAGGCGCTGTGCCACTGAGTACGGGTTCGATCCTGCTTTGGTCCATATTTTTTTCTGTTGTTGATTATTTGTTAATTTTTCCGAGTGCTGTAAACATACCTCTTCCTCTGAGTTGATTAACTACACCACACTTGGACAATTCACATATAGTGTCGTAGATTAATGGAAGAAAATAGGTGCAGTCCATGACTAAGCTCTAACATCTCATCACGTTATGTAATAGTTGAAGTGAGCTGGATGAAAGAAAGAGAAAATCAATGACATTATTCGTAGTTCATACATTTAAAGACATTTTAAAAGCATGCCTGTATTTAACATTTAACATGAACTGAGACATGGAAAAAAACAATCAATTCTACTAACCAGTAATTTTGTTAAATGCAAATAGTAAACATAATTTTCCACAATATTGGAACATACAGATGTAGATTATGTTTACCCCTCATAATCAAAGTTAATATTTACAGTTACTAAACCCGTAGTTACCCTTTTGTCTCTAAAACGAGGCTTGAAATTTCATTTCAAACTGTTGATATTCAAGGACAGACCCTGAATAGGTGGACCCTGCATGATGGGCCCTTTTTGAGGCACACAGCCACATAAGTGTGATAGAATTGTATTTGTACCACCTACGACAGACAGACTCTCTCCTCCCCACTTAAATGTAGCACTCCCTGCTTTATTACTACGCTCACAATTTTACCAAATATTGATTATTTTATTTTCAAAAAGCAAACATTACCTTTAGCCGAAGACTCAATACTTTAATGTTTTGAGCAAACATCAAATGCCTGTACAAAATATTTAATTGGAACCGCATTAACAATTGCCCGTTAATAGTTTATTGACACATAACAATCAATGGCTTGAGCAGAAAGGGTAGCTAGTAAAGTAGTTAAGTACATATTTTTATTTAAGAAAATGCACTTTAATAAAGATTATACCACGATAGAAGTGCACAAATCGTAATATAGTGTTTTGTCTGGGATATATATGTAAATAAAAACAGCAACTACAAGGTCATTATGTCCGTGACATCCGATTGGGCTACCGAAGTTCGGACAACCCGTGTCTGATCCCGGCTGGAAGCAGTGTGAGGTGTACTCGTGGTTGGAAAATAAAATACCCCCGCGGTCGACCCAGCCGCTGGCAGAAATGGGTACCTGGGTACCACTCTGTGAAGGTCAGGAATGTCGCCTCGCATCGTGAGTTTCGATGCCTGAAGCGACACTATCCAGAAATCTCCGAACACTTCTGGATAGGCGGCCGAGCACATATGGGTGCGAACTGACGTGCTAAGACGCCGATTCAAGTCTCGCACTTTACTCCTATCTTTATGTCCCTGATGTATTATCGGCAGCTACAGTATTTCACCCTCGACCAAGTGTCCTATACTCGCAGTTGTTAGTCCTTGCAGTTGCAGGATTTATATAAAAAAAGTAAAAAGTAAAGTACTCCCGTCACACCAAGTGGCGGCGTATAGGGAATATGGTATTAGTGACTATAAATTTTACAGACCTTCGGCACATGATTTTTGGGGCAATGTGGTCGGTAAAAATTCAGGTACCCATTAAAGGCTTGGTGAACCGGAGCCGTCGGTTGGGATCGAACCCTACCTCTTGTCTTTTGTAGTCCAGTTCACTAACCACTGAGCTATCGCGGCTCCCCTGCAGGATTTATGTTATACTTTTAATTCATCTGTTTCTTGCTCAAACTCAAGCCTCGGTGAACCGAATCATTAGTTGTTGCTAGATGCGCATTGTAGATAGAAAGGTTGCATTCTCATGAGATGGCAACAACCCTTTTATTCTATTGTTGTATGCGTTTCATAAAGTTGCATTCATTCATAGCATGTCTCTTTTGGGAGTATGAGCCAAGGTCTCTCCTTAATCCTATTCTAATTCTATATGCTAAGGCAATGGACTTTCCATTTATCCTTATTCCTGGAATAGTTCATTATGTGTTTAACGAAGTGTAATTCTAATAACTTATATGACGTCATAATTTCTCTTTCTGTCCCTCTGACGATGTTATTAATTTTTCCCACTCATTTATGTTACGCATTGCGATCTTCCTGTCTTGAGCCTTTTGTAGTGTTTGAGTTTGTGATAGTGTTTGTGTTTGAAACTGATAACAGCATGTGTCAGTAAACAATAATTTTTAACCATTTTTTATTTAAAATTGTCATTTTGATATTTGAGTATCTGAGCAATGACGTCATTTCGCACGACCAATGTCGTCACTGTGTTGGCCTTGATTTGATAAAATATCTTTAAAAGAATTCAAAACTGCTAGAATAAAAATTTAGATAAGAGAAGGAGTATCTTGGTCTACGCCCTATGGGCCGGCTACGGCTCGAATGGTCAATAGATAGATAGTTAGATGAATCCATTCCTATCGCACATTAATGATTGGATTATATTGGATATGGATGATAGGTTTATTAAATCCTGTATAAGTCAGAAATGAAACCTACCAGTATATGTTTACAACTATATATAACAAATGTGTAAACAATTCACATTATTTCTAAAGAAATGTGTGCACTGTATATTCTTTTTTTTTATAGCGAGTACAGTAATTGCTTGAAGCCGCGATAGCTCAATGGTTAGTGAACTGGACTACAAAGGACAAGGGGTAGGGTTCGATCTCAACCGACGGCTTCCGGGTTCACCCAGCCTTAAATGGGTACCGGATTTTTTTCTTGGAAAGTAAATCAGCACGGGCGTAATACTGACCACATTACCCCAAAAATCATGTGCTGAAGGTCTGTAAAATATAGGGTCACTAACACCATATTTCCCTATACGCCACTTGGCGTGACGGTGGTACTTTACTTCTTTTTTTTTTTTACAGTAATTGCTTATTTAAAAGATCATATTCTTGAAACAACTATTGCAATGAGTGTGTGTATGTATAAATAAGCTGTTTAATGAATCATCATCATCATGTACCCTGCCGGTTGGCGTAGGCGATCATGTCCCTCCACAATCTTCTATCCACAGTGCATCGTATCAGTTCTGTTGTTGACTGTTTTCCATGCCATGACACCAAGCTATCCAGTGATAGCTGGATTAATGAATACAGGTCGATAATATTGTACGGAAGTTTAACTTTCACAATAACCACTATGTACATCTTCTTTTTTTTTCTTCTACATTTTTTAGCTCCCTGCAGAGCATATGTCTTCAACAAGCACTTTCCAAGTCGTTCTATTTTTTACTATTCTTTTAAGATCATTCCATGTCCTCCCCATCATCTTCATCTCTGCTTCCATCTGTCTTCTCCAATAATTCCTTGGTCTTCCTTTTTGTCTTTTCCCCTGGGGATTTCAAAAAAGGGCCTGTTGTGTAATACTCTCGGTTGGCTTGCGCAGTTTGTGTCCTATCCAGCGCCATCGTCTTCGCACTGTGTACATGTTTGTATATTATTGTATTCAGCACAATCAGAAATGTTGCGACAGAGAGGATCATCCAATCTGTCAGAATGACAAGACTTATGATATGTTTGCGAAGCTCTTGTACCTTGTCTATCTATGTTCTTTGACAATCATGTGACTGCATACATTTTTACAGGTTACCATTAAAAACCTGACCTTACTGTCATCAAACACTCAGACTGTTCTTGCAGCACAGGTATACCCAAAACTATCTACTATGGTGTCCTTCACTCCACCCCTTAAACAACCTCAGATAATCTTTCTCTGGTGCTCAAATAAAAAAACAGCGTGAAATTTAAAGTAATAAATTCAACAAATATACCCATAGTAGAGCGAACCAAATACAAACAAGTAAACAATCTTCCGGTTGTGATCAACTAAAAGTAAGCCTAGACAATTATCTAATTATAACAAACTAAACATAAACCTAGACAATTATCTAATTATAACAAACTAAACATAAACCTAGACAATTATCTAATTACATGTATAACAAACTAAACATAAACCTAGACAATTATCTAATTATAACAAACTAAACATAAACCTAGACAATTATCTAATTATAACAAACTAAACATAAACCTAGACAATTATCTAATTATAACAAACTAAACATAAACCTAGACAATTATCTAATTATAACAAACTAAACATAAACCTAGACAATTATCTAATTATAACAAACTAAACATAAACCTAGACAATTATCTAATTATAACAAACTAAACATAAACCAAGACAATTATCTAATTATAACAAACTAAACATAAACCAAGACAATTATCTAATTATAACAAACTAAACATAAACCTAGACAATTATCTAATTATAACAAACTAAACATAAACCTAGACAATTATCTAATTATAACAAACTAAACATAAACCTAGACAATTATCTAATTATAACAAACTAAACATAAACCTAGACAAGTATCTAATTATAACAAACTAAACATAAACCTAGACAAGTATCTAATTATAACAAACCAAATGAAAAATTAAGCAATCTTCCTCTGGTACCTACCAAACATGCCTGTGTGTCCAGCCCAACAAAATATGTCTGTTGCTGAACCCAGTTTCCTAGGAGATAATTCAAGTTCATGCTAGGACACGACAAAAGCTATGTTTAAAAATCTCCAGACAAGAGAAGTTAATGAGGAGATGGTGCAGAATTCTGACTGTTTGACAAAATGTATGTAAATAGAAAGAAAGTTTGTAAAGCTCATAGTAGGGCCAGTTCGTATTATTAATCAACACCGCTAGACATGGCACATGATGACAACACTTCCTTTGACCTTTCTTCATGAACTCTTGCGAAATGTTTCTTTTTAACAAACTTTTGTTTTGTTTTGTTGTGTAATTTGTGTTAGCATCCTTGAAGTTTCTAAGTTTCTTTTTGGTAGTTTAATTGGCCGTGTGCTTTAGCGTTTGGATCCGTGGCAAGGCGCTGTGCCGAATAGTACGGGTTCTATCCTGCTTCGGACCGTCAATTGTTCTTTGTTACTTTTTTCTGTTGTTGATCATTTGTGATTTTTTTTCCCCGAGTGTTGTAAACATACCTCTTCCCCTGAAATTATTCGCTGATCCATCGTCTCGGAAGTTTCCCTTTATAACAGTATTCATTTATTATTATTTGTCTCTTGAAGTTTCTAACCTGATTACAGTATGCAAGGCCGTTAACCAAGGCTAATCGCTATTACAGTAACAGTATTCCTTAGGTACTGTCCCCTGAAAAGTGCTAATAATTTACTTTAAACATTTTTGGCAGCTTCTGAAGTGGTTGCTTTTCTCATATTGCAAAATCTCTTTTTGTTGATGTTTGACCAAAGCTCAACAAGTGATATCACCGTGTCTCAATTACTGTGCTAGATCAAGATATTTCATGATATGATTGGTAGTGTTTAGCATTAAGAGTTTGAGGAATATCTAACCTGCTTTGAACATGACGTCAGTGAAATCTTTGATGTTCTGTGTGTGAGCATGACGTCAGTGAAAACTTTGATCTTCTGTGTGTGAACATGATGTTAGTGAAATCTCCGATGTTCTGTGTGTGAACATGACGTCAGGGAAATCTTTGATGTTCTGTGTGTGAGCATGACGTCACTGAAAACTTTTATGTTCTCTGTGTGTGAACATGACGTCAGTCAGTGAAAACGTTAATGCTCTGTGTGTGAACATGACGTCATTAACAACTTTAATGCTCTGTGAGTGAACATGACGTCAGGGAAATCTTTGATGTTCTGTGAGTGAACATGACGTCAATGGAAAACTTTGATGCCTTGTGTATGAAGACTTTCTGTCTTCCGTCGTCTGTCCAGTTCTGTACTTGCGTGTCTTTTAAAAAAATATATATTTATGTATTATATCTACATTTCTATTTTGATGTGTCCAACTATCAGTAAAATTGTCTATTTCTGAATGTTACTCTATTCTAAGTGATATATTCAATGTCACAGTAAGCTGGGCATACTCATAGGTAGGTGTTTACATTCTTTTAACAAGATAACAGAGCGTCTGAATAATAATGGTTGATGTCATTTTTTGGCTCTAAATGTTCTCAACGCGATTACTGAAGTACTATTCTACTCTTTCCACGTTGAATGATCAATTTATAAAGATTGTTGTATTGTTAAATGTTGTATCATCATTCAACATAAAATCATTGCGTGACAACCCAACGTCTCCCATCCTCTTTTCGAATTGTCGCTAACTTATCAACATATTCACTGCGGATGTCACTTGTCCATGTTAGCATAAACAAACGTCATCTCGAGTCTGGATCGTGCAAAGCGCCAACCTTAAGGGGAAATAACAAGTAAAGTAAAGTACCCCCGTCACCCCAAGTGACGTGTAGGGAATTTGGTGTTCTTCTTCTTCTACCTTTTTTAGCTCCCAGTGGAGCATAGGTCTTCAACAAACACTTTCCAAGTCATTCTGTTTTTTTTTCCCATTCTTTTAAGATCGTTCCATGTCTTCCCCATCATTTTCATCTCTGCTTCTATCTATCTTTTCCAAGAATTCCTTGGTCTTCCTCTTTGACTTTTCCCCTGAGGATTCCAAAAAAGGGCCTGTTGTGTAATACTCTCAGTTGGCTTCCGTAGTATGTGTCCTATCCAGCGCCATCGTCTTCGCTGTATCTCTTTATCCACTGGTATTTGACTGGTACATTTCCATAATTATAACCCCTTAGGGGGCCTCGGTAGCCTAGTTGGGAAAACCACTCGACTGGACTACCGACGTTCGGACAACCCGTGTTCGATTCCCGCTGGGAGCAGTGTGAATTGTACTCGTGGTTGGAAAAAAAAAAAAAAAGATACCCCCACGGTCGACCCAGCCGTTGGCAGAAATGGATACCAGGGTATTACCATGGGAAGGCGAGGAGTGTTACCTCGCATCTGAGTTTAGATGCTTGAGGCAACACTATACAGAAATATCCGAACATTTCTGGATAGGCGGCCGAGCACATATGGGTGGAAACTCGCGTGCTAAGACGCCGGTTCAAGTCTCGTACTTTACCTTTACCTTTATTTCCATAATTCTATGTTAGTGATTTTGTCCTACCATTTCCATCCTTTTATTCTGCGTAAGCATCCATTAATGGGAGTCTGTATCTTCATGATTGTCAATTTTGTTGTTCCCCATGTTTCACAGCCATATAATAGGACCGACTTAACATTTGAGTTGAAAATTTTTATTTGTGTATTTAACCTAATATCTTTGGATTTTCATATGTTTCCCAGTGCAATGAAAGCTCCGCTTGCTTTTGATATCCTTACTTTGGTATCATTTTCTGTTCCTCCCTCTTTATCTATATTACTGCCCAGATATATGTAAGATTGTACGTCTAGTAGAGGTATTTCTCCTAGTTTTATTTGGTTATTGCCAACTGTATTAATTCTCATAATGTTGGTCTTATCTTTATTAATCTTCAATTCTAGCTGTTGTGATATCTCATTAAGTATGCTCATTTTATCCTGCATCTGTTGATGGCTGTGTGATAGGAGAGCTATGTCATCAGCAAAGTCTACATCATCAAGTTGTTTGGTCAGTGACCACTGGATCCCATTTCTGTTGTTTTGAGTTATTTTCATAATCCAATCTATGGCCAGTAGAAAGAGAAATGGAAACAGATGGCATCCCTGCCTTACTCCTGTTCTTATTTCATCTGTAAGCTGTCCTTCATGCACCGCACTACATTTCGTTCCTTCATACATTGTTTTTATCAGGTTAATAAACTTTATGGGGATTCCGTAATGACTCAGCAACTTCCAAAGCATTCTTCTGTCTAAACTATCAAATGCCTTTTCGTAATCTATGAATCCAATATAAAGTGGGGAGTTTAGTTCTAAACTTTGTTCACTATTATACGTAGAGTAGTTATTTGATCAACACATGATCTGTTCTTCCTAAAACCTGCTTGTTCATCTCTCAAAAGTTTCTCTATGGCCTCTTTAAGTTTCTCCAGAATTATTCTGCTTAATATTTTTTCCTGGCACTGATAGTAGCATAATTCACCTATAATTTGTGCACTCCTGTAAACTTCCTTTCTTTGGTAGTTTGATCATATAACCTTCTTTCCAGTCTTTAGGTATTTCTTCCCTCTCCCAAATTTTATATAATAGATTATGTAACATCTTGGGAGAGGTGTTAATATCTGTTTTGATGGCTTCCGAAGGAATTTCATCTGGTCCTGTGGCTTTACCATTTTTTAATAGTTTGATGGCTTTCATTATTTCTTCTTTACTTGGTTTTCCACAGTTAACGTGTAACTCTTCTTCTGCTGGTAGTATATCTGGAGGATTATATGAGCCTGGTCTGTTCAAAAGTTCTTCAAAATGCTCTTTCCATCTCTGTATTTGTTCCCTTATATTACTAAGCAGATTTACTTTCTTATCTTTAATAAAGGCATTGATCTATTTGTATTTTCCACTTAATTTCTGTGTGCTGTTGTACAGTTCTTTCATATTCCCTTCATTTGCTGCTTCTTCTGCCTCTTTAGCTAGTTCATCTATATATTTCCTCTGATCCCTTTTAATGTATCTTCTCACTTCTTTGTTCACCTCTGTGTAAGCTTCCTGTGTCTTGGCTTTATTACTTCTCGTTTTGCTTTTATTTATGACTGTTTTCTTGTTATTTCTTTCTTTAATTGTATCCAGGGTCTCTGCTGTCATCCATGCCTTATTCTGGCGTTTTCTTTTCCCTAGTGTTTATTCGCATGTCTCTTTCCATATATCTTTTACCTGTTTTCAATGATCTTCTATATTTATTGCATTTTCTAGTTGTTGGAGGACTTGGTATTTGTTTGATATTGTGATTGCGAATTTATCTTTAATTCCTTGTTCTTTAAGATGCCCTACATTGAAATACTTTCTACCCTAATTCGTTGTAGTTTACCTTTTTAGTTTAATTTTAAGTTTGGCTATCAGAAGATGATGATCAGAAGCTACATCTGCCCCTCTATATACTTTTAAATCCTGTAAGGATGACTTAAACTTATTGTTAATACATATGTGATCAATGTAATCTTCCGTTCTATGATCTGGTGACACCCATGTAGCTTTGTGTGTTCTTTTATGTTGGAATATTGTTCCTCCTAGGCTCACTTGATTAAGGGCGCAGAAATTCACAAATATCTCTCCATTCTCGTTTATATCTCCAAGTCCATGTTTTCCCATAATCTCTTCGAAGTCTCTGTTGTCTGATCCTACTTTAGCATTTAGGTCTCCCACCAAGATTATAATATCCTTGGCTCGTCTTGCATCCATCTGACATTGTAGCTGTTTATTGAACTCATCGTTAACTAAATCATCCTTATCGTTGGTTGCTGCATAGCATTGGATAATGTGTAATTTTATTTTGTTTTTGGTTGTTTTATATGTTGCTCTCATTAGTCTTGGTCCTACTGCTTCCCATTCTATTAGTGTATTCTGTGCATTCCTTGATAGCAGTATAGCTACCCCTTCACTATGTTGTGCTCTAGGTTCCTGGTGTCCTGATGGTAAAATCATCTCTCCTGTATTTAGTTTTATTCTTTCCGTTCCTAGCCATCTTGTTTCACACATTCCCAGAATATCTATCTTGTAGTTTGTCATTTCTGCTGCTACCTGAGCAGCATTTCCCTTTTCGTTTAGGGTACGTACATTCCAGGTGCCAATTGTGGAGGATTTCCTGGTAGACAAAGGGAGATATACTGGATACAAATACGTATCCAGTATATCACTACGTCCAATAAATGTGTGTCCTATTTGTTCTGTTTCGTCAAATAAATGTTTGTCTACAACACAAGTATTCAGCCCTACTGGGAGATACTTGTATTAATAGGAAAGTACAAATATACAATTTATTTCCGGTCTGTGATCGTTACCCTATGCTATAGTCATTGTGAATGCTTTCGTGTAAGACACTGTTACAATAGCTAATTTTTTAGTTAGCTGCGTGGCAGCGTGCCAAGCGTTCGGCTTCTCGTGGCAAGGCGCGGTGCCAGGGAGTACGGGTTCGATCCCGCTTCGGACCATATATTTTTCTTCGTTTTTTTCTGTTGTTGTTTGTCTGTCAATTTTTCCGAGTGCTAACACATACTTCTTTGTTCTATTATTCCCTAGACAAAGGGTGAGTCGGCAACCCGGACTCCTTACGGCTTTCTCCGGCTTACTCATACGTCTCTTAGACAGAGAGCCCTTATCTTTCCTGGATGGCGGATTTACATTTTCTCTCTTTGACTTGTCCATGTTTGTGAAGTTTTTTCGGCTTATTATTTTTTTACAGTATGGGATAGCTAGTCCCATGCCTAACCCTCCTTTCTTGCCTCTTACGAACATGCCTGGTAGGGTACAGCCCGCTATTCTTTACTCCCCTTTCGGGTTCCGATAGCACACGGGCGAGGGAATTTGGTGTTAGTGACCATAAATTTTACAGACCTTCAGCACATGATTTTTGGGGTAATGTGGTCGGTATTACGCCCGTGCCGCTTTACTTTACCAAAAAAAAATCAGGTACCCATTAAAGGCTGGGTGAACCGGAAGCCGTCGGTTGAGATCGAAACCTACCTCTTGTCCTTTATTAAGTCTACAACCATAACGTTTTTACTTCATGTCTCAGAATGACACATTCATCTTATTACTGCCTCGTTCTCATCCTGGAAAACCTTCACAGTGTGAATATTTCTAAGCTCGACCGCAACTTCATAATTAGATTGTTTAATTGATTCTCTTGTATTTTTAATGCTCTTTTAATGCCTTTTAATGTTATTGTTGTTAGCTTGTTAATTTATATTTGTTTCGCACTAATGATTTTATGCCACTTTGTGTGTTGCTGTATTGTTTCTTCTAAAGAACTGTAAAAACCTAGTTAAACTATGTTATAGCTTCTGTCTTTACAATGCCTTCTATGAAGCATCATTTATTTTTCGCAGTATATTATATATATATATATATATATATATATATATATATATATATATATATATATATATATACGGTTTGTAAAGTGCATATATTCATCGATATTTTTCTTCTAACTCTGCTACTAATTATTTCTCCTGTTTTTCTCTTCTTATTTATCTTTTTTACCCTCCTTTTTTTCATTTTCCTCATTTTCTCCAAATTATTTGTCTTCTTTTATATATCCATCTTCTTCATGACCTACCTATTTATTATTTTTTTTTAAATCGTCACGGAAAGTATTTATGTTGCGCCCTTACAGCTACGTTGAGGTTTACTGCTACTTTGATATTGTGCATTCAGCGATGTCAAGTCATAGACACTTTGCTTCTAATTTCCCAAATACTTTTAATTCTTACTCTCATCGCCATGTTGGATGGGGCATTTCCAGGATCACGGCATGAACATATTATATTAGGGTATTGGTCAGCGCTAGCTCGCCATCATTGGTTGACAGCGATTGACTCAAGTGCTGCATTTTGGGTTTTTTTGTAGCGTTCACAACTTCATTAGTATAAATCTTGGCATTTGGAGATGACATGGTAATTGCTTTTTCTCACTTGTAGCATTATACGTCAGCGAACAATTTATTGGACTACATCCACACTTCATGAGACGATAAATAATAACAGAATATTGTTATGGAGGGAAACTTCCGAGGCGATAGATCAGTGAATCATTTCAGGGGGAGTGGTGTGTATACAACACTCGGAAAAGAATCACAAAAAATCAACAACAGAAAGACAAAAAACAAAGACCAATAGATTCCACGAAGCATGATCGAACCCGTACTTCTCGCCACAGCGCCTTGCAAAGAGAAACCAAAGTCTAGAGCACACGACCAACTCAGCTATCTAAAAATAGCCATCAGTGGCGATGTCTTTCACGAATGTGTACTCATGACTATAGCATAGGTTTACGAACACAACTTGGAAATAAATTTTGTATAGCTGTATTTTCCTATTAAGATAAGTATCTCCCGGAAAGGGTAGGGATGAATACTTGAGTTGCAGACAGTTTTAGGACGAAACAGCAAGAATTGTTTCCAGCAGTGGCGTATTCTCTATGTTGCGCAGATACAGCCGGTAGCCGTGAACATATTAACGAACTACAAAAGGAAATTATAATTTATTATATTTTTAAAAATAATTATGTTACAAATTTTCGAATATTCTATAACACATTTCGTAGGCCAATATGATTTATTTGCTTTGATATGCATTTATTAAAGCATGGTTTTCCTCTGGCCACTATAACGTATGTGAATGAAACAGAAACTGCTCTACGATAGATTGAAACCTCTAGTAACTAGTGGTACATTTCTCTCCGATCGGAACGAGAAAATTCACGACCTTGACATTCAAAACAGGAAGCGAAAATTATACGGCTAATCTACCTCTACATTAATGCTGTTTCATGGGTTATTTTTAGCTCTAGCCAATTAGAAGCGTCACAAAGTGAAAATGAAACTATGTCTGAATACTGGAACTTCCTTAATTATTTATAACTACGTTATGCGGCATTTTTTTTTTTAATTAGGCAACTAGGCATCTCAACTGTCAAGAAACAGCAGCACTACAAGCTATCAGTTTATAAACAAAAGTTGAGAATTTTTTATTTTTGCCGTTCGCGAATGTAGTGTATTATAGAAGCAAATAGTTTTATATTAAATTCATTTGGGCATATGTAATTTTGTTGAACTTCAAGTTTTAAATTAAGTTGATCTAAATATATATATAGCTTATTCATGTATAACTTCATAACGAACTTTTATTATTTCTTGTTCATTACTGCCAACGCAGAGCAAGCATCTACACATAACACAGAGATCTCAATAAACTCTGTTGATAAACTTGGAAACCAACCCAACAGTACTTTCAATGACAAAGTCATCGAGACATTTTCGTCCCAAACAAGACGGATATAATTTACATATAAAAAAGTAAGTAATTTAAAATGTAGTGATGTCATTAACAAATATTACTTCATGTTAGCGTACTGAATATAATGTATGTGTTTATTTATTATAGTTAGCGGTAGCCCAGACCCCAAAACCAGCATACGCCACTGCTGTAGATAGAAGATTGTGGAAGAACATGATCGTCTACGCCAACGGCCATGGCATATGATGATGATGGTGGTGGTGGTGGTGGTAATGGAAGGTTATTGTTGCTTATGATAAGTGAAACCTGGCGCCATCTGGCTTCAAGGAAATGTAGCGCAGTTTGGCGAACAGTGGAGGTTAGGTAAAATCTACTTACTATAGGTGTTCTACAGCACACACGATCTAGTTAATGAATGTGACGAGTAATAGCTCGATAAATGCCAAAACGAAACTTCAAAGAAGTCATGATAAACATCGACGACTGCAAGTTGTATAGTTTTTTTGTGTTGACTAAATTCGTTTTTCTCTTTACATGTATATGTATGTTCGTTTATCTCTTTATGTTAGAATTAGAGATTACATATATATATATATATATATATATATGTTCGTTTATTTCTGTATGTTAGAATCAGAGCTCATATATATATATATATATATATATATATATATATATATATATATATATATATAAATATATATATGTTCGTTTATTTCTGTATGTTAGAATCAGAGCTCACATATATATATATATATATATATATATATATATATATATATATATATATATATATATATATATATATTTATATGTTCGCTTATTTCTGTATGTTAAAATCAGAGCTCATATATATATATATATATATATATGTTCGTTTATTTCTGTATGTTAGAATCAGAGCTCACATATATATATGTTCGTTTATTCCTGTATGTTAGAATCAGAGTTTACATGTCAATGTGTAAGAGTATGCGTTTTTGGTGTTTATTGGTATAGGTCTATGCATGGGCCTGCGGATGTGCGAATATATATATATATTTATATATAGAGAATGTGCAATCTTTTAGTACTGAGATAGACAGACAAATCTTGACATATGGATAATCTCTGTGTCATCTAAACTATGCTTAAGTTATTATTTTACTTCTCACTCGCTTAATAACAAAAAATACACCCCTCGTTTAGCGTGCCTACATGTTTGTCGGGGGGTGGGTAGCCTAAAGATATGTCGTTGGTCTCAGAACAGGAAGGACCCAGGTTCAAACCCTACCGGGAGTTGTGGTGATTTAAAAAAATAATGGGAAAGATTTATCTGTGGTTTCTTTTTTACGTTATCCACACTGGTCTCTGGGTAATGAGATCCGATGTCTAGCCCTCTCGGATAACGGCAATGCACAGGAGGTCTCGTGTGCACTCGTGCACGTTAAATAACCCTTGGCAGTTAAAAACTGAAAGAGTAGGTCATAAATATGACCGCTTCCCGGGCAAAATTGTCAGCAGAAACCTACTATCGCCGTGGATCCCAGGCCGTGCTACGGAGTTCGTACACGTGGACTAGGATTTTCTCGAGGGGGATATATCAGAGCACCCATGGATTCGTCTGGTGTGCAGAGATGACGATCTTAATAAAAAAAGTCAAGTACCACGCCAAGTGGCGTATAGGGAATATGATGTTAGTGACCATACATTTTACAGACATTCGGCACACGATTTTTGGGGTAATGTGGTCGGTATTACGCCCGTGCCACTTTACTTTCCCAGAAAAATATCCGGTACCCATTACAGGCTGGGTGAACTGGAAGCCGTCGGTTAGGATAGAACCCTACCTCTTGTCCTTTGTAGTCCAGTTCACTAACCACGCGGCTCCCGATGACGATCTTAACAGTAAATAAATGTGTCTCATTTCCCAATTTGTTGATAACTCGCCATTCAAGACAGTTCCAACATCTCATTATGATTCTATGTCCTGCTTGTTCCAACCACTGACGCCCTAACAGGTTTCGGCGTTCATCCAACCTCTGAAAATGGTGACTGAGACACTTCATGAGAAAATGAGGCGACCTGATGTAATGCTAACCACATTAATTATAAATGTGCCAATGGTCCTAAAAAATACAATCTCTAAATGTCATATACATTATAGACCATCGGTGTAACTGTCACTTTTCCATTATTAATTTCTGTTAACTTCGTCTTTGTTCTTAAGGGAATGCATCGAGATTACTTCATAAAATTGCTCTCATGGCTATAGTTCAATCTAAACACAAGTAATTTGTACTTGTTTCTACTTGCAAGCAGCAAACGGGGAAAAACACACGATTTTTAAGATAGGGTTCTATTTTCAGCCTAAAATAGTTTTTTAAAAGAGAAAATGGAAATTCTCAAAGAGGGGAACAAAAAAAAAGGGAGCTCATGAGAATCATCAGAAAGAAACAATCAACATTTTCTTCGGGTACCACATGAGAAGAGGAAAGTTAGAATACTTGGTTGCAACTGGCAAAATAGAGGGAAAGAGAGATCGCGGACGAAAAAGAGAGAAAATACTAGATAGCTTGGTGTCATGACATGGAAAACAATCCAAAACAGAATTGATACGATGCACGGTAGATAGAAAGTTGTTGAAGGGCATGATCGCCTTCTCCAGCCGGTGTTGGCATGTTTGCTACTTTCAGTACATATTCGCTGTTTCTAGAACAGAAGCTCAAATGATACTAGGAAAGGTCTATGCTACCTTATCCCAAATTAAACGAGTAAAACCTAGTGTTGTCATCAAAACAAAGAACATTGTTTCTTTAGTTATCTTCACATTAAACTTCCGCTGCTTTCTTCTACCAAATACTCCTCTTTTTCGCCCGTGCTTAAAATGACTTTAGATGAGTCGGGCGTAGATGTTATGTGCTGTTTAAAGAAACCTGCCATATCTGCATTTGTATTTCACCAGACGGCTTTGACTCTCTTTATGCTTACATTGTTCGCCAGACTGTTTTTAGAGTAATAATATAAACCGGAGTAGTATCTTTAACATATTTTGTTTATAATTAAAATATTAATATTAAATCAAACAATCTGCTTTTCTCTTTTTTTCCTTGGCTAGACGCAGAATGAAAATATAAAATTAGAACTAGATATGCTAAGAGTAGATAAACAAATGAGTGATAAGTACAGCATGATAGTACAAAATAGATATAATGCTATTGAGAAAATACAGGACATCCAGGAACAGTGGGAAATGCTCAAACAGTTTATTCAACAAACATCAAAAGAAGTAATACTAGTGACTAAAAGAATCAACAAAAAGAAATGAATGATAGAAGAAATATTTCAACTAATGGACAAAAGAAGACAACATAAGAAAGAAGAACGGACATACAAAATATTGCACAAAGAGATCCAAAATAAATGCAGAGAAGCAAAGGAAGGATGGTTAAAACAGAAATGTGAAGAAATGGAAAAAATACAAAAGAAAGACTCCAAATTTATGCACAATCAGTTAAACGAATTAACAGGAAGAAAAGAAGTCAAAGTTTCAGGATGTGTGAAATCAAAGGAAGGAAATATAATAATGGGACAGGAGAAGACAATAGAAAGATGGACAGAATATATCAGTCAACTCTATGATGATGAAAGACCAGAATTAAACAATTCAAATGAAGACACAGGACCACCAATAATGCAGAGTGAAGTGGAGGACGCAATTCAACACATGAAAAGAGGCAAAGCTGCAGGTCCCGACAATATAACAATCGAAGAAATAAATGCATTAGGAGAGCTGGGAGTACAAGTCATAACAAAATTACTCAATGACATATATAACACTGGACACATACCTGAAGATCTATCTAAAATCTATCTTTGATCTTTGTAGCCATGCCGAAGAAGTCAGGCGCCACTGATTGTGAAGACCATCGCACTATTAGTCTCATGAGCCATATGACTAAAATATTACTAAGAATCATCATAAGACGTCTAAGGAACAAAATAAATCCAGAAATAAGTGAGGAACAATGTGGATTTGTGGAAGGAAAGGGCACCAATAATGCAATATACATATTAGGAACATTGATAGAAAGATCTATAGAGGTAAAGATAGATCTATATATGTGCTTTATAGACTACACGAAAGCATTTGACAAAGTAAAGCACGTGGAAATAATAAATATGCTGGATAAATTAAACATTGATGACAAGGATCACAAAAAAACATGCACTGGCAACAAACGGCATCTATACGAATTAACAACCAAACAGGACAATTTCAATTTATAAAACAATGAGTCAGATAAGGCTGTGTTCTGTCGCCGGATTCGTTTTCACTTTACAGCGAACATATTATGAGATCAATAGTAGACAAAAAAGGAATTGAAGTCAACGGTCACAACATAAATAATTTATGATATGCGGATGACACAGTCTTAATAGCAGAGACAGAGAATGAGCTACAAGAAATGTTAGATATAATAGTAAAGGAAAGCAACAAGAAAGGTCTCAGTCTGAATAATAAGAAAACAGAAGTAATGGTTATATCGAAGAAACAATCATCACTATCATGCAGCATAAAAATAAACAAGACAAATCTGAAACAAGTGCCACGTTTGAAATACTTGGGCACAGTATAATATAAGATGGAAGATGCACCACAGAAATAAAAAACAGAATAGCTCAGGCCAAAATAGCATTTCAGAAAATGAAAAATATCTTATGTAACAAATCTATGTCAATAGAAATGCGAAAGAGAGTTCATCGATGTTCTATAGAACCAATTCTGACCTATGGAAGCGAATCATGGACAATAGACAAACAAATGAAAATACGATTAGAGGCCACATAGATGTGATTTCTCAGAAGAATGTTGAAAGTTCCCTGGACAGCTAAAAGGAAAAATGAGAAAGTTCTCAAAGAGGCCAACACAAAAAGGGAGCTCTTACAAAAACATTAGAAAGAAGCAATCAACATTTTTTGGGCACATCATGAGAATAGGAAAGTTGGAATACTTGGTTACAACTGGCAAAATAAACGGAAAGAGAGATCGCGGACGACAAAGAGAGAAAATACTGGATAACTTGGTGTCATGGCATGGAAAACAGTCAACAACAGAACTCATACGATGCACTGTGGGTAGAAGATTGTGGAAGGACATGATCGCCAACGCCAACCGGTACGGCACACGATGATGATGATGAGACGCAGATAGAGCATACAGATGCATGTACACCTTGTGTCGACCTCTAGGACAGGACAACTTTCCCCTACCTTGTGTGTTCTATGTCTGGCTATTACTATTTATTTCTATTTTCACAGTTCTTCCTCAGGTTTGGTCTGTTTCTATTTCTGTAATCTCATTGATTTATATTGATCCATCATCACTTTTGTTGCTAGTATCATCACCGCTGCATACAAGATGATTCCAAAGTTGCTATGATATCGCACCAGAGAATCTCATGTTTATTGCCGTTATCCAAGAAGGCTGGGCATCAAATCTCAATATCAAAGAGATCTGGGTGTGTGCGTCGGGGGAGGGGAACTCAACGTCATGAATAAACTACAGATTAATTTGTCTAATTGTTGAAAAAAAAAACAAAAAGGCCGGTGATCACGGCTTTGAACCCGTGTTCCACATGTGTAAATGCCAGCGTCGCACCTCAAGCCAGTTGTAAAGTACGCTAAGGAAAATTAACTGACCCATAAACACAACACTACAAGCTAATGTATTTGGGCCTCTGCAAGAACTAGAAAAAAAAGTAACATCTATACAAGAAATGATTTTCAAGTTTTATGCAGGTCAGCGAAAGATAGATCAGACTTAGACAGACAGCCAAGCCGACAGGCAGGCAGGCAGACAGACAGACAGACAGACAGACAGACAGGCAGGCAGGCAGGCAGGCAGATAGATAGATAGATAGATAGATAGATAGATAGATAGATAGATAGATAGATAGATAGATAGATAGATAGATAGATAGATAGATAGATAGATAGATAGATAGATAGATAGATAGATAGATAGATAGATAGATAGATAGATAGATAGATAGATAGATAGATAGATAGATAGATAGATAGATAGATAGATAGATAGATAGATAGATAGATAGATAGATAGATAGATAGATAGATAGATAGATAGATAGATAGATAGATAGATAGATAGATAGATAGATAGATAGATAGATAGATAGATAGATAGATAGATAGATAGATAACACCTTCCTTTTTCCTTACATTCTATTCTCCCACATTCTTCTATTCATTAATGCTACAAAATCTTCATTTCAAATAAAACGACGCGAGCACTGCTTTCTCGGAGGTCTGCGTTATTGTTACTAGTACAAACGTTTTTGGCTATGCTTTTTAGCACCTTCACTGACAGTATCTCAGGGGAAACTGTGCTTACCCGCTCAACAAGGAGAAAATGACCAACACAATTGTACACCTAGTGAGTTGTCCTCCTGGTAACTGAAAGTTTTCAAGATATCACACATACTCTGCCAGTGGAATTCACAAAAGGTGAAGAACACAACACAATAAACGGCAGAAGGTCTTCCAGCAGATAGTGTTGTAGAGATTGTACAAACACTAGCAGAAGGCCTTCCTACAAGGCCTTCCAGCAGACAGTGTTGTAGAGATTGCACCGACACTAGCAGAAGACCTTCCAGCAGACAGTGTTGTAGAGATTGTACAGACACTAGCAGACAAAAGGCCTTCCTACAAGGCCTTCCAGCAGTGTTGTAGAGATTGCACCGACACTAGCAGAAGGCCTTCCTACAAGGCCTTCCAGCAGACAGTGTTGTAGAGATTGTACAGACACTAGCAGAAGGCCTTCCTACAAGGCCTTCCAGCAGACAGTGTTGTAGAGATTGTACAGACACTAGCAGAAGGCCTTCCTACAAGGCCTTCCAGCAGTCAGTGTTGTAGAGATTGCACCGACACTAGCAGAAGGCCTTCCTACGAGGCCTTCCAGCAGACAGTGTTGTAGAGATTGTACAGACACTAGCAGAAGGCATTCCAGCAGATAGTGTTGTAGAGATTGTACAGACATTAGCAGAAGGTCTTCCTAGAAGGTCTTCCAGCAGACAGAGTGTTGTAGAGATTGTACAGACACTAGCAGAAGGCCTTCCAGCAGATAGTGCTGCAGAGATTGTACAGACACCAGCAGAAAGCCTTCTTACAAGGCCTTCCAGCAGACAGTGTTGTAGAGATTGCACCGACATCAGCAGAAGGCCTTCCTACAAGGCCTTCCAGCAGACAGTGTTGTAGAGATTGTACAGACACTAGCAGAAGGCCTTCCAGCTGATAGTGTTGTAGAGATTGTACAGACATTAGCAGAAGGCCTTCCAGCAGATAGTGTTGCAGAGATTGTACAGACACCAGCAGAAGGCCTTCCTACAAGGTCTTCCAGCAGATAGAGTGTTGTTGAGATAGCACAGACACTAGCAGAAGGCCTTCCTACAAGGTCTCCCAGCAGATAGTGTTGTAGAGATAGCACAGACACTAGCAGAAGGCCTTCATCCTGAATGACTTCCAGCAGATAGTGTTGTAGAGATAGCACATACACTAGCAGAAGTCTTCCTACAAGGCCTCCCTGCAGATAGTGTTGCAGAGATAGCACAGTCACTAGCAGAAGGCCTTCCTACAAGGCATCCCAGCAGAGAGTGTTGTAGAGATTGAACAGACTATAGCAGAAGGCCGTCCTACAAGGCCTTCCAGCAGATAGTGTTGTAGAGACTGCACCGACACTAGCAGAAAGCCTTCCAGCAGATAGTGTTATAGAGATAGCATAGACACACTGCGAACAACTTTGTCTAAACTTGTGTTTTTCTGTGTTCTATTGCCGACCAAGATGATACATTCACATTTTAGATAACCGCGTCTTTTCTGTTTGGGTGAGCATTTCTGAAAATATTAATTGGAATGTAATTTATATTTGCTAAACAATCTTATTGTATATTTTTGTGAGCTTTTCATGCATTTTGTCATTGATGATTGTCTTGCACACATTTTTTACTCGAGATGAAGCTTTCGTAAACGAAAAAGAATATAAAACCAATTGTTATCAACCAAGGTAATTAAAACATCACCAGTTATCAGTTATTTATATGTATGTAGGTGTGTGTATTTGTGAGAGAGAGAGAGAGAGAGAGAGAGAAGGAGAGAGAGAGAGTGAGGTTGGGTAACACGCATTCTCAAGAATTCAACAGTACATATAGTCATGACATGTCTTCGTGTTGACATTTCCTGTTTAAAATTTGCGACTAAAAATAGCCGCGGAGACCTCCTCAGAAAACACTTAGCGACTCATTTGGGAACCCCACTGTTCTAGGAATATAGATGGAGATGGCAAGGCTGCAACACCTCGCTGTTCTCGGAATATAGATGGAGATGGCAAGGCTGCAACACCTCGCTGTTCTAGGAATATAGATGGAGATGGCAAGGCTGCAACACCTCGCTGTTCTAGGAATATAGATGGAGATGGCAAGGCTGCAACACCTCGCTGTTCTAGGAATATAGATGGAGATGGCAAGGCTGCAACACCTCGCTGTTCTAGGAATATAGATGGAGATTGCAAGGCTGCAACACCTCGCTGTTCTAGGAATATAGATGGAGATGGCAAGGCTGCAACACCTCGCTGTTCTAGGAATATAGATGGAGATGGCAAGGCTGCAACACCTCGCTGTTCTAGGAATATAGATGGAGATGGCAAGGCTGCAACACCTCGCTGTTCTAGGAATATAGATGGAGATTGCAAGGCTGCAACACCTCGCTGTTCTAGGAATATAGATGGAGATGGCAAGGCTGCAACACCTCGCTGTTCTAGGAATATAGATGGAGATGGCAAGGCTGCAACACCTCGCTGTTCTAGGAATATAGATGGAGATGGCAAGGCTGCAACACCTCGCTGTTCTAGGAATATAGATGGAGATGGCAAGGCTGCAACACCTCGCTGTTCTAGGAATATAGATGGAGATGGCAAGGCTGCAACACCTCGCTGTTCTAGGAATATAGATGGAGATGGCAAGGCTGCAACACCTCGCTGTTCTAGGAATATAGATGGATATGGCAAGGCTGCAACACCTCGCTGTTCTAGGAATATAGATGGAGATGGCAAGGCTGCAACACCTCGCTGTTCTAGGAATATAGATGGAGATGGCAAGGCTGCAACACCTCGCTGTTCTAGGAATATAGATGGAGATTGCAAGGCTGCAACACCTCGCTGTTCTAGGAATATAGATGGAGATGGCAAGGCTGCAACACCTCGCTGTTCTAGGAATATAGATGGAGATGGCAAGGCTGCAACACCTCGCTGTTCTAGGAATATAGATGGAGATGGCAAGGCTGCAACACCTCGCTGTTCTAGGAATATAGATGGAGATTGCAAGGCTGCAACACCTCGCTGTTCTAGGAATATAGATGGAGATGGCAAGGCTGCAACACCTCGCTGTTCTAGGAATATAGATGGAGATGGCAAGGCTGCAACACGTTGCTGTTCTAGGAATATAGATGGAGATGGCAAGGCTGCAACACCTCGCTGTTCTAGGAATATAGATGGAGATGGCAAGGCTGCAACACCTCGCTGTTCTAGGAATATAGATGGAGATGGCAAGGCTGCAACATCTCGCTGTTCTAGGAATATAGATGGAGATGCCAAGGCTGCAACACGTTGCTGCTACGGACTTGATCGATCTGCCTAGTTGAGGGATCTCTCAACTGGTGTTTTATTATTCCCGATACAGCTGTTGTACGACTTCCTCAGCAGGGGTAGACGACCTGTCCTGTAATATAATGCCTCAAAGGTTCACTCCGTTTTTTTTTTAAAGAAGCTGAAACATTGTAGCACGCGCATATAGGCCATGTATGTCGTCATTTGATTGTAATTTATTTTCTGTCTCAGGTAAAATAAAAACTCTGAACCGGACACACCTTCCAGCGGCTGTACTAGTCATGAAGCTGTTATTCTCCAGCCATACAGACATCCTAGCAGCACCAAGAAAAGGGATAAATACCTTAATGATGATAGTTATTCTTCTTTATAGACGGCTGTAAGCATGCAGTTGTCGATCTGTGGCAGTTACTTCAAGATACTGTCTTGTCAAGCAGCTTCTTTCGTGGAAGATTCTTCCAACATTTGAATGACAGAGTCGGCGTAGAATGAACAATCCAAATTATTTGAATGTCAGAGTCAACAGTTGTATGAACAACCCAAATTATTTGAATGTCAGAGTCAACAGTGGGATGAACAACCCAAATTATTTGAATGTCAGAGTCAACAGTAGGATGAACAACCCAAATTATTTGAATGTCAGAGTCAACAGTGGGATGAACAACCCAAATTATTTGAATGTCAGAGTCAACAGTGGGATGAACAACCCAAATTATTTGAATGTCAGAGTCAACAGTAGGATGAACAATCCTAATTATTTGTGTAGCTGACACGACAGCAGAATGAACGATGTAAATTATTTGAACGCAGTCAGTAGAATGAAAATTGCAAATTTATGTTACACATTTTTTCTTTTGAGTATTATATCTTCTAAGTTTGATTTGTCGTATTTTTAAAAAATGTTCATTCTCCGTGTGCTACGATCTTCTGAACACGTTCCCAGTCTTTTCAAGCAAGGGTTTGCTGGGATTGCTAAAGTTGCCTTGCACACGCCTTGCATAAGCTTTGGTCTTTTCATAAGCCTCTACTAATATGCCACTAACCATTTATATGTTACCCACAAAACATTTGTTTGGGTTGTAGCTGTTATACCTTCTTTTAACATGTCACAACCACCAGAATCGTTGGCTTGTGCGAGTTGTTATGATGGATGGAAGCAGAACACTGCAAAGCGTCTGAGTTCGTTACAATGTCCTGTCATGTAATGTTTATTTATTATAACAAGACAGCGAACGTGAAATTTGTCTATCCTGTTTTTTGGTTATTGTCTAAAATAGTTTGTACAAAAAGATATACCTTGCCTTATGGTCAACTAGCAGATGGCAAAAGAACTAGGGGGCGCCAAAAACTCCGATTTACAGACATGTGTAAACATGACATGGAGACTCTGAACGCAAATATTATAGTTTAGAAAGACATGGCTGCAGACCACGAATATTTTGAAACAACTCTGAAGCTCCAAATCAAGCATGAAGTAGACAGATTCATAGAAAAAGGAAAAAAATGAAAATACACGGCGAAAAAAAAAAGAAAAAAAAATGTCCACGGGGAGCTGCAAAATCAATAGAAAACTATGACTGACGAAGGCAACTACTAGTTTGTCGAAGTGTTAGATGCAATATATAAATATGTATAAAAATGTATATAGTTATACAATCATTTGGTAGCAATTTTAAAATGATTATTGAAACAGCTCTTCGCATAACTGGTCAGGCCGCTTGAAAGTCACCAATTTTGACATGAGCATTGCTTTCTTTGAATTATCAACATTGATGTCAAAAGGTGTAAGCAGACGGGTAACAAGCTCATGGGAAAGATAACAGTTATGAAAGACCTGTCTGCTCAGAACTCGTCATAAACGTCATGACTGTGACAGGGCACTGTTTGTGATAGAACGTGAGACCACACAAGGTAGGTGTAGCTACACAATTCTGAAGGTGTTTCTGTCATCGTTGGTGGTGGATAACAAGGAATTGAAGTCAACGGTCACATCATAAACAATTAGTGATATGCGAATGACACAGTCTTAATAGCAGAGACAGAGAATGAACTACAAGAAATTATAGACATAATAGTAAAAAAAAAGCAACAAGAAAAGTCTTAGTCTGAATAGTAAGAAAACAGAAGTAATGGTCATATCGAAGAAACAATCATCACCATCATGCAACATAAAAATAAACAGGACAAATCTGAAACAAGTGCAACGTGTCAAATACTTGGGCAATAACATCAGATGGAAGATGCACCACAGGAATATAAAGCTGAATGGCTCAGGCCAAAATAGCATTTCAGAAAATGACAAACGTTTTATGCAAATTTATGTCAATAGAAGTGAGAAAGAGAGTTCATTGGTGATATGTAGAGCCAATTGTGACCTAATGGAGCGAGTGATGGACAGTAGACAAACAAATGAAAAGACTAGAAGAGGCCACAGAGATGGGATTTCTCAGAAGAATGCTGAAAGTTTTCTGGGCAGCTAAAAAGGCCAATGAGGAAATTTTCAAAGAGGCCAACACAAAAATGCAGCTCCTAAAATCATCAGAAAGAAACAATCAACATTTTTCGGGCACATCATGAGAAGAGGAAAGTTGGAATTCTTGGTTACAACTGGCAAAATACAGGGTAAGAGAGATTGTGGGCGAAAAAGAGAGAAGATACTGGATAGCTAGGTGATGTGGCATGGGAAACAGTCAACAACAGAATCGATACGATGCACTGTTGATCAGTTGCGTATTCTCTAAGTTGCCGCAGCTACCGCCGGTAGCCTTGAACATATTAACGAATTACAAAAGGAAATGATAATTTATTATATTTTAAAAATAATTATATTAAAAATTTTCGAATATTCTATTACATATTTCGTAGGCCAATATGATTTATTTGCTTTCATTTGCATTTATTAAAGCATGGTTTTCCTCTGGCTACTATAACGTATGTGAATGAAACCGAAACTAATCTACGATAGATTGAAACCTCTAGTAACTAGCGTACATTTATAACTATTATTAACTATTTATAACTGCGTTATACGGCATAAAAAAAATTAGGCACATAGGTATCTTTCTGGGAAAGTAAAGCAGCACGGGCGTAATACCGACCACATTACCCCAAAAATCATGTGCTGAAGGTCTGTAAAATATTGGGTCACTAACACCATATTTCCCTATACGCCACTTGGCGTGACGGGTGTACTTTACTTTTTTTATTTATACGTTTGTTGAACTTTAAGTTTTAAATTACGTTGATTTAAATATACATATATAGCTTATTCATTTATAACTTCATAACGAACTTTTATTGTTTCTTGTTCATTACTCCCAACGATATGATGGCAGAGCAAGCATCTACGCATAACACAGAGATCTCAATAAACTCTGCTGATAAACTTGGAAACCAACCCAACAGTACTTTCAATGACAAAGTCATCGAGATATTTTCGTCCCAAACAAGACGGATAGAATTTACATATAAAAAAGTAAGTAATTTAAAATGTAGTGATGTCATTAGTAAATATTACTTCATGTTAGCCTACTGATTATAATGTGTGTGTTTATTCATTATGTCAGCGGTAGCCCAGACCCCAAAACCAGTATACACCTCTGGTTTCCAGTGGTTTATACTTGAGACAAATAATAATAAATGAGTATTATTATAGAGGGGAAACTTCCAAGGCGTTAGATCAGTGAATCATCTCAGGGGATGAGCTATGTTTATAGTACTCAGAAAAAAATAACAAATAATCAACAACAGAAAGAAAAAAAAATAGACACTTCTATAGACTATAGACACAGTCCACATTTCATGTGTTGCTTCTTAGAAGTGTGGTTGTTGGTCAAATCCAAGAAAACGAAATTATTAAAAATGTTTAATTGAAGTTGTGAGACAGTAACTGCGTTGTAGATGACTCAACTGTTTGCGTCACAGTCAGTGAAAAGAAGATCACAATCCTTCACCTAGCACTGGACGACGTGGAAACAGACAAAGTGGACACGGGAGAAAGGTTCGAAGGTGACAACATAAAGGGACCCAAATATATCAAGCTGAAGTCGAAAGTGTCGCAGATATATCTCAGATGCTGTAAACTGCAACACAACTCAACTACGCCTGTTTAAACCCCAACCCGTCACACAGCTTCAAGAGCAGGACAAGAAAAAGGCAACAGCCCAGACGAGTGTAAACATTTGAAAGTTGATACAACAATTCTCATTCTCTTGGAGATGCTGTCTGTGAGCGTGGAAGCAGTTATCGGGTGTTATGTTCTGCTCTTAATAAATACACAACAATAAGAATGCATTCAGTGTTCTTTTTAATTCAATTTCATTTTTTTTAAATGCTCAGTTGTATGTTTTTCTTCAATAGAGTTATTCCCCTTCGCTTGTCGACTATAGCAAAACACAGCAGTCAAAAAAAAACAAAAAAATAGAGAAATAATTTAAAAAAAAACTAAACCATTAAAATTGTAACCATTTTTACAGTGTTTACTAAAATATAAAATGTTTATATTGATTACGTATGGGCATATGTTCAACAGAACAAGATTTTAATTAAAACAATAACAACTTTTGGTTCGTAAATTAACTTCTGTCATTTAAACTTCTCACAAGGCCTGTCGTTGAACAAGAGCAATAATTGTGTTCAAGTCAAATGTTTGTGGACATCCACATATACAATAGCCATGGCATGTGAATCATAACTGGAGTATAACACACGAAAAGTGAGGGCTGTCATCACAGTCCAGTACAAAATTAATTGATTTTAATAATACTTAGATTAGTATTGTTGAAACAGTTACATGCATTTCTCACCAATTTTAATTTTTATTTGCCGAACAATCTTGACTGATTTTCTCAATCTACTAAATTTAATAGCAAAAAGAGAGCAAATTTCCAATATTACGAAGAAACAATAATTATGTTTTAGTCATGTAATGAGAAGAGAACAGCTGGAATATATTGTAACAACTGGAAAAATTGAGGGATGAAAAGAGAGAGAGGGAAGCAAAGAGAGAAAATACCAGACAGCTTAAGAGAATGGCTTGGCAGAAGGTCAATTACAGAAATGATAAATAACTGTCGAGATCAAAAGTTGTGGAGAGACATGATCACCTACGCCAGTAGGCCCGGCACTTGATGATGATGATTAAATTTAAATAAAGAAATAAAAAAGACGGAAAGTTTACACCAATGAAGGAGAACATAAACGACTCAAATGTTAATTCATATCCAGTGACAGTTGATATGTGATTCTATCCTGTGATGATAGTTGTAGAATAATCAGACAAGAGATTCACAAATGTAGCTTTCAGCTTCACTGCAAGGTGTGTCATCAAGAAGGTTGTTGACACCATTGAACCGTGACCTACAACATTTTTGATTTCCTCCGTGGTTATCTGGTTGGCCTGCGGACAAAACAAAACGAAAACTTTAGAATTCGAACATAGTTTCGTATTGTGCTGGTGTTTTTAATTTAGCCTCAGTTGGGGCTTTCCTTTTGATGGTTATGTGTTGCTCAACCTTGTTACGTCAATTTAAAAAAAAAAATAGTTTTTATATGCTTGTGAAATATGTACCCTTACATCTGAGCTGCAGAAGAAAATACACACTACGGAAGTGAAATTGTATCCTAATGTTTTGGGCATCTCATACTTAGATCATCATATCACAAATGATAACATCAAGTTTTGGGCATCTCATACTTAGATCATCATATCACAAATGATATCCTAATGTTTTGGGCATCTCGTACTTAGATCATCGTATCACAAATGATACCCTAAAGTTTTGGGCATCTTTTACTTAGATCGTATTATAAATTATATCCTAAAGTTTTGGGCATCTCTTAAGTCGATCGTAACACAAATGATATCCTTAAGTTTTGGGCATCTCTTACTTAGATTGTATCACAAATTAAAAAGTTCGCTGAAGGACACAGATATAGATCTTCATTAATGAATGTTTGCGCAAAAAAAAAAAAATGGAAATGGCAGGACAAAATCACTAACATAGAATTATGGAAATGTACCAGTCAAATACCAGTGGATAAAGATATAAAACGAAGACGACGACACTGGATAGGATACATACTGTGGAAATCAACTGAGAGTATTACACGACATGCCCTTTTTTAGAATCTCTAAGGAAAAAGACAAAGAGAAAGACCAAAATATTCTTGGAGAAGACAGATGGAAGCAGAGATGAAGATGTTGGAGAAGACATGGATATATATATATATATATATATGCATCTTAAAAGAATGGCAAGAAACAGAACGACTTGGAAAGTGTTTGTTGAAGACCTATGCTCCACAGGGATTTAAAAGGAAGAAGAAGAAGAAATATATTTTTTGATGCAGTTCTGCAAAATATCTCGTATACTTATAAATGTAAATATTATATGCATATATTGTATTTGTGATTAAGAACGACATTACTTCTAAATGGTAGATAAATGGTAGATTGAGACAACACAAGCGAGGTGCAGAATGGGTCAGGCAGTGGATGCATTACAAAGGACAAGGAAAATGTTGAGAATGCAACCAATTTCTGTAAATGAAAATAATACAAAGTGTTCATCAGTGTTTTGTTGTTATGCTGAACCAGTCTTGATATGTGAGTTCTGGACTAGAAAATCGTTGGAGATCATAGAAGAATTTTGAGAATACGAAAAGCTGAGAAGAGTTATGCAAACGTTTTGAAAAAAAAAAGTCAAATCAATGTAACAGTTTATTGCCAAATTATGTAGAAAACAATAATAATTTAAGGTGTGATGAGAAGGAAACAACTGAAATATATGTTGAAAACAGGAAAAATTGATGAAAGAAGAGACTGGGGAAAGCAGAGAAAAAAGAAACAAAGCAGGTTAATAAAGTTCTTTTCTAAGTAATCAACAACAGAATTGTTAAGTAAACTGTAGAGATAAAAAAAGTTGTGGAGGAACATGATCATCAACGTCAGCAGGAAAAGTATTTACAGATGATGATGATGATATTTGTGAACGTAAATATTGTGCTACTGAGAAAAAAGCTGGGAATAGCACCCGCCATAGAATATATAAGGAAACAACAGATAAAATGGTTTGGCCACGTGACAAGGCAGAAAGAACAAAACACAACACAACGAGCTTTTAACAAACCTTGTGAGAACACCAGACCCAAGGGTCGACCACGAAAAAGATGGGTCGATGGAATATTAGAAGTACTTGGAGACATAACAGCAGCAGAGGCGAACAGAAGAGCAAAAGATGGATCAATGGAATATTAGAAGTACTTGGAAACATAACAGCAGCAGAGGCGAACAGAAGAGCAAAAGGCCGCAAATTGTATATCCCCTCGACGCTGAAAGGTAGATGACGAAGGAAAGAAGTAGAAGATTATTATGCTCATGTGTATCTGAAAGCAAATAATGGGGTATTTATAAACATTGATATGCAAATGATAACGTCTTCTCGCCCGTCACCTTGACCTCTAGTTTGCCCTTTGACATATCTATAAAACAAACTAGATCTAATAATTAAACCATTACAGAATTAGTCTAATCAAAGCCACTGACCTGCTCTAAACATGTCCGGTATTCTGCTTGTATTATACTTTTCCCCGTTCTCCCACATCCACACCCCAATCGCATCTTTGGCCAGACCAATCCAAGTGTTGGACCTTGTGGCGACCTGCACCACCTCACGAAACTGGTCAAATCTAACCGAAGTATTTGCTGTCATCAGTCTGCCGTTCTTTTCTTTTGGAAAAAGAATTTATCATTAACAATTATATATCATTAAACCATTATTTTAATTAGGCATACATGAATTTTAAAGTAGTATTTGAGTTGGTATTCCCTATGACTGTATCTGATTCTTATATAGCCTTAGGAGACCCACGTTCCAAATTGTGGAGATCCGTGGTTGCCATAATCCGACCAGCACACCATAATCTATTCTATTCTATTTTATTCTTGAACTGGACTACAAAGGACAAGAGGTAGGGTTCACCCAGCCTTTAATGGTTACCGGATTTTTTTCTGAGAAAGTAAAGCGGCACGGGCGTAATACCGACAATACCCATTAAATTACCGACATTACACATTACCCCATCGATCATGCGCCAAAGGTCTGTAAAAATGTATGGTCACTAACACCATATTCCCTATACACCACTTGGCGTGACGGGGCACTTTACTTTTTACTTACTATTCTATTCTGTTCGAGCAATAAGTTTCATTAAGAGCATCCTCATTTTGTATTCATATGTACAATAACAATATAATTATTGTATTACTTTGCCTTTTCCGCAGTAGTAACTAAAATAATAACAATTTACACAACATTAACTCATATATATATCAACTATATATATATCAACTGCATCGTTAACAACAACAATCAGAACAGCAACACATAAATCACAAACACAACATTCACGTCTTTTATAATAAAAATCAGAACGATAACAGCAATAAGACATTAACAATAGGCACAATAACAACAAAGGGGCAACAAAAACATATAATAATAACAACCACAACATGAACACCAGTATTAACAATCACAACAATCTTCTTCATCTATTATTCTTCATTTCTTTCCCACTTGCCTTTCAGCGTCTAAGGGAGATATTTGCGGTCTTTTGTTCATATGGGAGCCGCCATAGCTAAGTGGTTAGTGATCTGGACTACAAAGAACGAGAGGTAGGGTTCGATCCTAACAGACGGTTTCCAAGTTCACCCAACCTTAAATGGGTACTGGATTTTTCTTCTGAGAAAACAAAGCGCCACGGGCGTAATACCGACCACATTCCCCCAAAATCATGTGCCGAAGGTCTATAATAATTATGGCCACTAACACCATTTTCCCTATACGCCACGTGGCGTGATGGGTCTCTCCTTTTTTTTTTTTTTTAAACTTGTGTTCATTTGTTGGGCTCGTCTGCTGTTGTATTTCCGAGTTTTTCCAGATATTCCATCAATTTATAGCAACGTTTATTGAAGGCTCGCTGTATTGTGTTTTGAGCTTGCTCTCTTGTCACGTGGTTAAACCATATGAACAAAAATAACAGCAATAAAACGAACATTAGCCGCAAAAGTAATAACGATAAGAGTATAACAGGGAGAAACACGCCAAGATCTACCTTCACATATTTTCTTTGCAGTGTCGTAGCTTGTCTCATCTTGAGATATAAACAAACACTCAATAAAACTGCCGGACAGAAACAGTCGGAACCCAGTGTCGTAGTTACAGTAATCGCCATAGTAGAAACTATCTCCCACAGTAGAGCTGAGAGGTGGGACGCCATACTCAATAACTGCTCCTAGAACAAACAGGAGACTGTAAATCTTTAAGAAAAGAATTAATTAAATTTTGTATTACTATTTCCAAAACTTTGAAATAGGTAAGAGTGAATTAAACAGCTGGTTTAGATACTTATAAGAAGGTCCTCATTTGCATCATCATCATCAAGTACCATACCTGCTGGCTTAGGAGATCTCATTTCTCTCCACAACATTCGATCTCGACAGCTATTATATCTTTTTTTCTGTTGACCTTCTGCTAAACCATTTTCTTAAGCTGTCTGGTATCTTTTATCTTTGCTTCACTCTATCTCTTCGACTCTCATTTTTTTCAGTTGTTACAATATATTCCAGCTGTTCCCTTCTCATTATATGGCCAAGAAATGATTATTGTTTATCCTAATATTGATTATTTGCTCTTTGTTTGCTTTGGCTTCTTCCAGAACGTTTTCATTGCTCTTCTTAGCTGTCCATGGTATTCTCAATATTCTTCTGTAAAACCACATTTTTACAACGTCCAGTGATTTTCTTGTCTGTCGTCCTATTGTCCTTGACTCACATCCATATGATAAGACTGGATCTACATGACATTTAAGAACTCTTTTTCGTGCTTCTATTTTCAAAAATGAATTGCACAGTATCTTCCTCATTTTTTTTAAAATCTGCTTTTGCCAGAGCTATCTGACATCTCACATCTGTTGTACATCTACCATTTGAGGTTAACATTGTTCCAGATATTTAAATTCATTCATTCTTTGTATAATCATAGATTGCCACAATCCATATTTTACGAGGACAAATTCATAAGTAATCAGATCTTTCTCTATTTAATCTTTATTTACTCTTTTCCAATTTTCCTCAAGTCATTATTCCTAAATACAAATGAGATGTAAGTTATTGTTTTTATTATTTTATTTTTCTCCCCTTAAGACTTCCTTGATCTGTTAATGTTATCCTCTTGCTAATTTATTTTCTTAAATCAATTTTTTTTTACTGTCCAATCCACATATATGATGATAACAACATACGAACTGTTTTATGTAACTTATTGCATGTATCCATCGTACATAGTGTATATGTCATAGAGTTACATGAAGTCTACAAGAATATACTGATTTGCGACATAATCGTTACTGAAATATTCATGCAAGGGATATCAATAAGTAGAATTATTCAATGCAAGGAAAATGTTTACCATAAAATTAGAAGGGTTAAGAAATTACATTTGTTACATGGCCTTGTTTGTGGATCAGAAAAATATAAAATAAAATTAGAAGAAAAATTCGATAACACACATATATATATATACACACACACGCGCACGCGCGCAGACTCACGCACACACACACACCATACATACCATACTCTCACACATAGACAAGCGGATTCACATCCATTACTTGTCGTTCAAAACACTGAATTCTTCTTCTCCATTGTTTGTTTTTTTCTTTCATTCTTCTCTTTCAGCAAGGAAGGGAGTTGTAGTTTACGGTTTTTCGCTCTTCAGCTGGCTTGTCAGTTTTTATGTTTCCTATTGCTTCTATTATATTAAAAATCCATCTTTTACATGGTCGGCCCTTGGTTCTAGTGTTCATGTAGCGTTTGTTGAAGGCTCGTTGGGTTATATCTTGATTTTTCTTTTTATAATTACACGACTAAGTCATTTTATGTGCTGAATATTTCTGTAACTAACAATGACTCAAAGAGCCATAAACAAACGCTATGAAAACGCCAGATTAAGAGGAAGACCGAGAAAGAGATGGTAAAAGGGAATAGTATAGTCACTAGGAGGGATAACACCAGAAGAGGCCGACAAAAGAGCAAAGAATCGTAGATTATATCTCCCCTCGACGCCAACGGCAATGGAGGAAGGATAGAAGAGGTAGAAGAAGAAGAATGTTTCTGTATTTTATGGAAAGGAATATCTCAAACTTTATTTTCTTCCTAGTTCTTTGTTTCAGATCTTGTATCTTGTGTTCTTTCCTGTCATGTTTCAGATCTTGTATCTTGTGTTCTTTCCTGTCATGTTTCAGATCTTGTATCTTGTGTTCTTTCCTGTCATGCTTCAGATCTTGCATCTTGTGTTCTTTCCTGTCATGTTTCAGATCTTGTATCTTGTGTTCTTTCCTGTCATGTTTCAGATCTTGTATCTTGTGTTCTTTCCTGTCATGTTTCAGATCTTGTATCTTGTGTTCTTTCCTGTCATGTTTCAGATCTTGTATCTTGTGTTCTTTCCTGTCATGTTTCAGATCTTGTATCTTGTGTTCGTTCCTGTCATGCTAGAGAAACATTTCATTTCAGCAGTTACTATTTTGTGATTGTAGCATCCACTTAGTAGTGAACTCTTCACCTTGAATATCCGTGAAGGACGTCTTCGACTATGTAGTCTCAAAAGGATCACACCCATACACAGTTATACGTCACTGACATCACATATATTTAAATATATAGACTGAGTACGAAATAAATAGCGCACAGTTCGTTCCTTTGCGATATGGCAGGTAAAGTCTAGATATTCTTTCAATATTTTATAGAGACATTCCTATAGAGACATTCATATAGAGACATACCTATAGAGACATTAATATAGAAACATACCTATAGAGACAATGCTATAGAGACATTCATATAGAGACATACCTATAGAGACATTAATATAGAGACATTAATATAGAGACATTAATATAGAGACATACCTATAGAGACATTCATATAGAGACATTCCTATAGATACATTGCTATAGAGACATACCTATAGAGACTTTCCTATAGAGACATAGATACTTTCCTATAGAAACATACCTATAGAGACTTTCCTATAGAGACATACCTATAGAGACATTGCTATAGAGACATACCTATAGAGACATACCTATAGAGACATTGCTATAGAGACATAGAGACTTTCCTATAGAGACATATCTATAGAGACATACCTACAGAGACATGCCTATAGAGGCATACCAATAGAGACATACCTATAGAGGCATACCTATAGAGACATACCTATAGAGACATACCTATAGAGACGTTCCTATAAAAACATTCGTATAAAGACTTTCCTAAGTTTAGTCCTCCGGGATGTTTATTGGTTCAAGACTCAAGGAGGTAGACTGAGAAGGGGGAAAATACGTTTCTCTGACTTGAAAGGACAGCATAGTTGAGACAAGAAAAGTCCAAGAGAAATGCTAAGTGTAAGATACTGTTATGTGCTTTGATCAATCGAACTCTAACCAAATATAAACTGTCCTGTATAACGATGATACTGATGACAAGTATACCATTTAATTAATAAGAGCATGCACATTTATTCGAGAAAGAAAAGCTAATAGGAGATATGGAACTTTTTGACAGCGTCTACTGTACCTAAGATCACATTTTAACGCAAATTGGATTATTGATTGCGGAAAATTAACTCACTTTTACCTGGTGTGCAAGAACCTGAGAGATTGTTATGAGAAACACTGTTACATGACGTGTAGCTCTTCTGACACGTCACCACACATAGAACCAAGCTTGGGGAGATCCAAGGGTCCCCTAGTCTAAGAGCCCCGTAGTTGGGGCTTGTCATCAGTTGATATACGGTTATCTGAGCACCAGATGACGCCCAAAAGTCTGAAAAAGAGCAATGTCAATACTTGACGCTAAATTAACAAAATTCAGCAAAATTTAGTTATATCCTACAACATAATATATAGGGTGTTTATAAAGTCTCACTACACTTGGTATCTAGGTCAATTTGAAAAAAATGTTTATGACGTCATCACAATATGTGCTCAATGGTAAGTTCACTTGTTGCGACAGTTTTCTTAATGACTTGTCTGGACTTTTAAGGATTCTGTCTTGGATATCTAAACATATTTCATCATTCACAGCAGGCCTACCAGATCGTGGAGCATCTTCCACATTTCCAGTAGCAATAAACTTATTCAACAAATTTCATTGACAGTGGGAGCACATATTGTGATGACGTCATAAACATTTTTTTTTCAAATTGACCTAGATACCAAGTGTAGTGAGACTTTATAAACACCCTGTAGTTTATATTCTACACCTTAATATAGTTTATATTCTAAAACCTGATATAGTTTATATTCTACAACCTAATATAGTTTATATTCTACAACCTAATATAGTTTATATTCTACAACCTAATATAGTTTATATTCTACACCCTAATATAGTTTATATTCTACAACCTAATATAGTTTATATTCTACAACCTAATATAGTTTATATTCTAAAACCTAATATAGTTTATATTCTACACCCTAATATAGTTTATATTCTACAACCTAATATAGTTTATATTCTACACCCTAATATAGTTTATATTCTACAACCTAATATAGTTTATATTCTAAAACCTAATATAGTTTATATTCTACACCCTAATATAGTTTATATTCTACAACCTAATACAGTTTATATTCTACAACCTAATACAGTTTATATTCTACAACCTAATATAGTTTATATTCTACACCCTAATATAGTTTATATTCTACACCCTAATATAGTTTATATTCTACACCCTAATATAGTTTATATTCTACACCCTAATATAATTTATATTCTACACCCTAATATAGATAATATTCTACACCATAATATAGTTTATATTCTACACCGTAATATAGTTTATATTCTACACCATAATATAGTTTATATTCTACAACCTAATATAGTTTATATTCTACACCCTAATATAGTTTATATTCTACACCCTAATATAGTGTATATTCTACACCATACTATAGTTTATATTCTACAACCTAAATATAGTTTATATTCTACAACCTAATATAGTTTATATTCTACAATCTAATACAGTTTATATTCTAAAACCTAATATAGTTTATATTTTACATCATATTATAGTTTATATTCTACAACCTAATATAGTTTATATTCTACACCCTAATATAGTTTATATTATACAACCTAATATAGTTCATATACGACCACCTAATTTAAGTTTATATTCTACAACCTAATTAGTACGCAGATTTACATTTGAACCATTGAACCATTCTCTTCTCTTCTCTTTCTCTTTATTTTTCTTCTACGCGAACGCGACAGTCTTCCAGAGCTGCTAGTCTGTCGTCACAGCAATGTTTATAGGCTGATCTAGGTCCAATCGCGAGATCAATAACTTTGTGTCACTTGTCTGTTTCAGTATTAATCAACTTGCATTTGAATATATTAGTAGCACTCGCATTTATAGGGAGCCGCGATAGCTCAGTGGTTAGTGAACTGGACTACCACGGACAAGGGGTAGGGTTCGATCCCAACCGACGGCTCCGGATTCACCCAGCCTTAAATGGGTACCGGATTTTTTTCTGGGAAAGTAAAGCAGCACGGGCGTAATACTGATCACATTACCCCAAAAATCATGTGCTGAAGGTCTGTAAAATATAGGGTCACTAACACCATATTTCCCTATACGCCACTTGGCGTGACGGGGGTACTTTACTTTTTACTCGCATTTATACTGTTCAGTAACAATGAACTAAACCAATGTTAGATTCTGTAACTGTTACATTTTTCTGTATTTTTGTATTTATAACTTGTTAGATCTGCTACACAATTATACGAATCAATCCATTTGATTATTTATCAATGACAATGCATGATTTTTGATAACTCAAAGACCTCATGATTCATGTGATTATTTATCAATGACAATGCATGATTTTTGATAACTCAAAGACCTCATGATTCATGTGATTATTTATCAAAACATTTACGGCAACTTAAAAAATCACACGAAGATTATTCACAAACTTACCAAATAAAGAACACAAGTTGCTGAGCAGAAGCCCCCAGAAGAAGTTTAAATTCTCCATTTTGAAGATGTCTAGAAAATACATTTAAAATCAAGAATTATCACATTTATTCTGATAAGTAAACGTGTTCGGAACATCCAATTTGTTGTTTAGTTTAGCAGACTAGAGCGCTTTGTTTTCTTGAGGGTTTTTAAATTGTTCATTTCTTTTCTGAAGGTTCAACGACGACAGTAATAAATAAATAAACTTGTTTGACACGGATTCTGTTCATTCCTCCATTTATTTGATTCCACTCGTTGTCTCAAATCAGTGAACTAAATCACTAATTTGGGGATTTGTGCTATATCAGTCAAAGTGAAGTGAGAGCGTATCAATGTAAGACGCGAGATCGTTATATTCCAACTCATCCAAAACTCATTTAATGGAAATAAAAGTACTGGAATGAACACCTCGTAGCAACTGCAATGGGTATGTAGCCTTTATTCTCCCATACTACAGACCCTCCAACAGAATCCGCAAATAGCATACATGTCAAAATGATACATGATAGAAGGATAGAATAGATATAGTAGATATAGTAGATATAGTATATATAGTATATACCAAAGAAAAGAGAAAGCTAATGTATAATATTAGAAAGAAACAATCATTTTTTTGGCCATGTAATGAGAAGGGAACAGCTGGAATATATTGCGACTATTGGGAAAGTTGAGGGGCAAAGAGACAGACGGAAGCAAAGAGAAGAGATACCAAACATCTTAGAAGGCTTATCGGAAGGTCAACATTAGGAATGACAAATAACTGCCGAGATCGAAAGTTATGGAGAGACATGATCACCTACGCCGGCAGGCATGGTACTTGATGATGATGATGAATATAATTAGAAGACTAAAACCCATGTAAAATCTGTCAAAGAAAACATGTTTAAAAAAAGCAAAACATGCAACATTAGCTTATATCTGCTGCAATACATCAAAACCTTCTTATTGCTATTAAAAAGACATTGATTTAAAAACATGTGTTCGTATCATCATCTACTGAGATGAAATGCGTTAGACGAATGATAGAAAACAGCCTGAGAGACAAGTTCAGAAATGAAGAACTGAGAAAAAAGCTACGAATAATCCCCGCCATAGAATAAATAAAGAAACAATACATAAAATGGTTTGGCCACGTGACAAGGCAGAAAGATCAAAACACAACACAGGGAGTCTTCAAAGACATTGCGAGAACACCAGCCTCAAAGGCCGACCACGAAAAAAGATAGATTGACGAAATATTGGAAGCACTAGGAAACATAATAGCAGAAGAGGCGAACAGAAGAACAAAGGACCGCAAATTATATCTCTCATCGACACTGAAATGCAAATTAGGAAGGAAAGAAAAAGAAGAAGCAGTACTAGTTGATAGAGAACGTTGACTACACTTTCTACGATGCAGAAACATAAACAATGAAACAATTGTTGCTTCGAAAATATAAGAAACGTCAGCTCTATTTCATTGAAAAGACATAGAATGTTCCATTCGCTCCAGGCCGTTACCTCTGTTACCCTTAGATAAATTATATATACTGAGCATGCACTAATAAAGCATTGATATCTTTTTCCAATATAAAAAAATATGGTCTACCTTTTGTTTCTTGCAGAATGTAACTTCAGTCATCACCATCATCATCATCATCATGTACCATACCGGTTGGCGTAGGCGATCATGTCTTTCCACAATCTTCTGTCTACAGTGCATCGTATCAGTTCTGTTCTTGACTGTTTGCTATGTCATGGCACCAAGCTATATAGTATTTTCTCTCTTTGTCGTCCGCGATCCCTCTTTCCTTTTATTTTGCCAGTTGTAACCAAGTATTCCAACTTTCCTCTCCTCATGATGTGCCCGAAAAATGTTGATTGTTTCTTTGTGATGTTTTTTAGGAGCTCCCTTTTTGTGTTGGCCTCTTTGAGAATTTCCTAATTGGTCTTTTTAGCTGTCAAGTAAAATTTCACCTTCTTCTGAGAAATCCCATCTCTGTGGTCTCCAATCGTCTTTTCATTTGTTTGCCTACTGTCCATGATTCGATTCCATAGGTCAGAATTGGTTTTACATAGCACCGATGAACTCTCTTTCTCACTTTTATTGACATAAATTTAACTTCAGTAATTTCATTAATTATCTGACATACTCACACCTGATAGTCGTTAAGGTTACATAATAGCGCCCAGCATTTAAATAACAATTGAGAAATAACAGTTCTAATAAAATAAACTGTCTACAATTAACACGGGTTTATTTAATTACAACTTCACAGTTTGATTGTATGTTGTCACAATATAAAGCTGCGAATATTCAAAGTTAATAAAGACTTTTATGTATTTTATTTATGTTCATAGTAAACAAATGTAGCCTCGAGCTATCGTCATCAAATGACGATTTCTATTTTATCACATTAGTCCATAGAAGCGTGCTATCAAGGAGTGTACAAACTTACGAAATGACAAATCACGAATTCGGAAGGTATTAGAAGCTATTTCTGGCTATTCAACATAGACGGAAGCTGTAACCATGACAACAAACTGTTTATAAAAAAATGAACCATATCTCAGACCTTCAATATGCTGCCATGCAATGCTTCATAACGTTCAGTGTCTTGTTGATGCGCGATCCCTCTCATTCCCGGCAGTGTTTCCAATGACAGATTATTCTACACAGTAGCTAGACATAAACAGTTCAAAAATTGTTCTCAGGTTTCTCCATCTTAGCAACCTAATAGTAAATGAAAGGAATAACTCCATTGTATTGATTGTTTGCTTCGGCTGCAGTGAAACTCGTTATTTATTTTTATAAAAATCAAATAACGACAAGAATAGAAAATCAATAACAAAAGTTTAGTTGAAAAAACAAGTCAAGACAATTTGTTTTAAAATAAAATCATACCTAGATATAAAACAATCACTAAAAATAAAGACATCTACAGAACAATCATCTGACCGACAAGTAATTTATTTTCTAATGCAGTTCGCACATTCATCTTCATTGTAGTCTACAAACGTATGAAATATATAACTTTAAAATTAATAATACAAGATATTATGTATGTGGCCTTCCTATTTCTCTCCTTCCCTCTCTCTCTCTCTCTCTCTCTCTCTCTCTCTCTCTCTCTCTCTCTCTCTCCCTCACACACACATTTCACTCTTTGCCTAAAAACATACCTTCGTACTTAACGAGCACACAATATTAATATTCAGGGGCGGACCAACAACACTTATACTCTTTTTTAAGCACCCCTATGGGACCCACTACTTTGAATCATCATCATCAAGTACCGGGCCTGCTGGCGTAGGTGATCATGTATCTCCACAACTTTAGATCTCGGCAGCTATTTATCATTTCTATTGTTGACCTTCTGCCAAGCCATTCTCTTAAGCTGTCTGTTATTTTTTCTTTTTGCTTCCCTCTATCTCTTCGTCCCTCAATTTTTCCAGTTGTTACAATATATTCCAGTTGTTCTGTTCTCATTACATGGCCAAAAAATGATGATTGTTTCTTCCTAATATTGGAAATTAGCTCTCTTTTTGCTTTGACCTCTCTCAGAACATTTTCATTACTCTTCTTAGCTGTCCATGGTACTCTCAACATTCTTCTGTAAAACCACATTTCTACAGACTCCAGTAATTTTCTTGTCTGTTGTCCTATTGTCCATGATTCACATCCATATGTTAAGACTGGCTCTACATAACATTTAAGAACTCTTTTTCTCGTTTCTATTGTCAAAAATGGATTGCATAGTATCTTTCTTATTTTTTGGAAAGTTGCTTTTGCCTGAGCCATTCTGCATCTTACCTCTTTTGTAAATCTTCCGTCTGAGGTTAACAAAGTTCCCAAATATTTAAATTAATTTACCTGTTTTAATATTGTTGCACTTGTCTTTATTTTGCACTGAGTTGTTTTTTTTTCGTTGTTGTTACCATTACCTCTGTCTTTTTGCTATTAAGGCTGAGTCCTTTATTTTTGCTTTCTTTCAATATAATGTTCAACATTTCTTGTAACTCATTTTCACTCTTAGCGATTAAGACTGTATCATCAGCATACCTCAGATTATTTATATTATGATCTCCAATTGTTATTCCAGGCGTGTCCCTTATAGATCTTAAAATAATGTCACTATAAATATTAAACAAATCTGGTGACAGCACACAACCTTGTCTAACACCCTGTTTTATTTGTTGAAACATTCCCAATTGGTTTCCAGTTCTTATGGCCGCTGTTTGTTGCCAGTACATGTTCTTTATTATTCTTAGATCTTTGCTGTCTACGTTTAGCTTTCTAAAATTTTGATTATTTCTTAGTGCTTTACTTTGTCAAATGCCTTGGTGTAATCTATGAAACATAGGTATAGATCTGTTTTCACCTCTTTTGCTCTTTCTACTAAAGATCTTATGATATAAATGGCATTGCTTCTTCCTTTATCTCTAACAAAACCACACTGTTCATCGCTAATTTCTGGACTGATTTTGTTCCGCACTCTTCGCATGGTGATTCTTAGTAATATCTTAGTCATATGACTCATAAGGCTTCTTGTGCGATGATCATCGCATTCAATCGCACCCGATTTCTTTGGTAGGGCTATGAACTTTGATTTGAGCATGTCGTCTGGTATATATCCGCTGTTGTAGATATCATTCAATATTTTTGTTATTATTTCTATTCCAAAATCACCCGTGGCTTCAATCTCTTCTTTAGTTATATTATCTGGTACAGGAGCTTTGCCTGCTTTCATATTGCGCAAGGCATCTTCCACTACTTCTCTGAGTATTTCTGGTACTTCTCCATTATCCTTAATATTTACTTCCGTTCGTTCATCATTATAAAGATCTTTAATGTATTATGTCCATTGTTCCCTTATGTTTTCTTGATCAATCAACAGTTCTCCTTCCTTTGATCTTAGACATCCATTTATTTATTGCGTTTTTCTTCCTGTTAATTCCTCAATTTGTTTGTATATAGTTACTATTGCAATCTTCCCCTGGTCTAGTTTTCGCACACACCAGACTGTTTCTAAATCTATTGCTTATCATTATATAATCAATGTGATTACGTGCGTTGTCCCCTGAGCTCTTCCATGTCCACAGACGTCTTGGATGTTGCTTAAACCAGGTGTTTCCTATCATCATGTTGCTTAAACCAGGTGTTTCCTATCATCATGTTGCTTAAACCAGGTGTTTCCTATCATCATGTTGTTTGTTCTTGCCCAGTCAATAAGTTTCTCACCTCTTTCATTCCTCTCGCCTAAGCCATAATGACCAACTACATCCTCAACTCTTTCCTTTCCTACTTTTGCGTTAAAATCCCCTAGAAGTATGGTGTTTTCATGTGTTTTGCATTTATGAAGTGCCTCATTTAACTCGTTGTAAAATTTATCACTTGTTTCCTCTAGACTGTCTGCTGTTGGTGCATAAACTTGTATAAGATTTATGTCTATTGGCTTTCCATTCAATTTCACTAAAAGGACTCTGTCAGATATTGGGTAAAAGCCTTTCACTGTTCTTGCTCTTTCTGCATCCAAGATGATACCTACTCCTCTTTGGTGTTCAGTACCTCCAGAATAGATTATTTTATGTTTATCAGAATGCATCTCCCCTGATCCGGTGTATCTCATTTCTCAAAGCCCCAGTAATTGTAAATCTATTCTTTTCATTTCTTGTATGATGTTTTCTAGTTTACCCTTCTGCATGAGTGTTCCCACATTCCAAATACCTATCTTTAGAGTTTGTGTTATTTTTATTTTGCTTACAATAACTTGGTGACGATCGGGTATCACCTGTAGCTCATGATGTCCCCTACCGAACGAGGGTTTTCCATTGGAATCCGCCTTAACGTTGTTGTAATTTCTATTGTTGTGGCGATTCATGAGTGTGCATAAAAATTACGACGGTGGTTTTAAGTTGGTTTACGGTTGACTCCGCTAGCCTTTGATTAAAAAGTCTCACCCACAAGGCAGTGAGATTGTTTTACTGCGGGGTACCCTCCCTTAGCCTTTTACTCTCCCGAGCTTACCTGCAAGGCAGCAGGGCAGCCACAGGTTGTACTGTTTACTGCAAACAGTAGCAGGTAAAATTACCTGACCTAACCAACCTACTTTGAATATGTAACAAATTTCCCAGTTTTTCACCTTGACCATATGTCCCCCGTCCAGTAACCTCGCCACTGTATCTTTAGTGCTCAAATACTCACCAAATTTATCCAATATTTATATAAACATTGATGTGTTTTTCTTACAAAAAGCCAATATTACCGATTATTAGCCGACATTTTGTAGACAAGGACGTTGTGAGCAAACTTCTGAAGCTTCAACACAATCGCTTTTGAAAACCGCATCAATTATTAACCGCATGTACTCGTAGATTATTTACACAGAAAACAATCGATATCTTGAACAAAAATATATAATATTGAAACAATTAAACAACGTTTATTTCTAAGTCGTTTCCAGTAAAGTTTATATGACGTCAGCAGAGACACACAGTGTAATACTTCTTGTCTGACATGGGTTAATAAAATAGAAACATGCACAATGTTGTTTTAAAATAATAACAGAAGAAAGTTTGTTCTTTCTACTAATAATAATTGTAGTAGAGGCGTCACATTTTATTTGTATTAATTGTAGGAGAGGCGTCACATTTAGTTTGTAATAATTGTAGAAGAGGCGTCACATTTAGTTTGTATTCATTGTAGAAGAGGCGTCACATTTAGTTTGTATTCATTGTAGAAGAGGCGTCAAATTTCGCTTGTATTAATTGTAGAAGAGGTGTCACATTTCGTTTGTATTCATTGTAGAAGAGGCGTCACATTTCGCTTGTATTAATTGTAGAAGAGGCGTCACATTTCGTTTGTATTCATTGTAGAAGAGGTGTCACATTTCGTTTGTATTAATTGTAGAAGAGGCGTCACATTTCGTTTGTATTCATTGTAGAAGAGGCGTCACATTTCGCTTGTATTAATTGTAGAAGAGGTGTCACATTTCGTTTGTATTAATTGTAGAAGAGGTGTCACATTTCGTTTGTATTAATTGTAGAAGAGGTGTCACATATCGTTTGTATTAATTGTAGAAGAGGTGTCACATTTCGTTTGTATTAATTGTAGAAGAGGTGTCACATTTCGTTTGTATTAATTGTAGAAGAGGTGTCACATTTCGTTTGCATTAATTGTAGAAGAAGCGTCACATTTAGTTTGCATTAATTGTAGAAGAGGCGTCACATTTAGTTTGCATTAATTGTAGCAAGAACAGACAAAAACACATTATTTTTAACTTCTAAAATTGACAAAAATAAACGATTTTAACTTTTACAAATGAAACAGCATTTCCACTTGTAAAAAGACAGAAATGACCATTTTTCATGTGTAAACAATATAAAAGCTGAAAACTTCCCAATTGTAAAAATTACATAAGAAACCGAACAGCTTCCATGAAAAATAAAGGACGAACTACATTACAGATAATATGCGGTAGTGTATTTGTCAATATAATATTTAGTATAAATGGTCTCCAGTTAGGTTCTACAAATTATTTTGCAAAAAAAGTCGTATAACTGATTCTAAATTAAAGTGATCGTGTCCAGGAGTTGATAATCGTTCTGGCGCTGACGACAATCGTGTTACTGGTAAGTCTCAGCTCTTGTAATGAGCGAATTCGGTTCGCTTTAGAAAACCGTCGGATACCTAAATTTGGTTCTTAAAATCAAAGATAGAACTCTTTTCATTCTTTTATTCAGTTATAAATATACTCCATGTTACTTTCTTTATGTTTTATTTGCATGATTCATGTGTCTTTTCAAACCACTTTTTAAAACCACTCTTCTTTCATCTTTTCTTGCTATATGACGTCACATTTAGTGTACTTGCATTCTTGCGATAGATTACTCAAACCACTATTCATATTTCTTCTGATTTTTAAAGATTTGTGTTCTGTTTTGTTTGCATTCGTCTCGGTTTAAAACCATTCGGTCGAAACGTTATTTGTTTGTTAAGTCTTGTCTTCTTTGCAAAACTGAAAAGAAATTTAGTTGTTATCCTTTATAGTTGATGATTTCACGAGATTAGAACATAGTTATTTCTAAATTGATTGAGTCATTGATTTCATAAATAACTTGTCTCAGGAAAAATAAGAAAATCCCTCATAACATGGCTGCCCTGTTGTAAATGTTTATATCAAATAATTTGTTTTTCTTTTTTATTTTAATAAAGCATAATATCTTGCCGAAGTCACATATGATGGCCTGAAATCAAAAGATATGTATCGCAATATGCTGTCAACTGTGGTATAATTATGTTACGTCAACCTAACAATCCTTTTAGATTGGACGAGGAAGAATAATAATTGTAGGGTTAAATCAGGAGAAGAAAAAAGAAGAAACAAACCATCACAAAATTCGTGATGCAACACCAAAATGCTGTGATTGCACCCCAAAAGTAAAGCTTGTAACATCAACTAAAGACATCTCGTTAAGGCTGAATGAATTAGCCAGCTACTGGTCAATCCAAAACACAACATCCCGCTTTCCCAATCACAAATAGCGGTCATCAAACTATCAATCTCTTTTTTCTTCTACCTTTCGTTCACGGTCCTCAACGTTCTTCTATTTTCATTGTTGTTAGAGTTGGCGTGATATCACTCTTGGTAAGCCCTTAGGTGCTTAATCACGTTCAACCGATAACGAAAAGAGTGCATATTAATGGCTACAGTTGCTGGCTGACTATACATATATCTTGCTACCACTTGCAAATTCTCCTTCCCACATGTTGGACCTTGGTTTCTAATCTGTTGCAACTTTACAACTAAGTCCTTACTGACCGTCCACAATAAAGTTATTGAGGGTTTTTGCAATGTGACTAGTCATCCATTATGTCAACGAACCAGGGGCCAGTCATCGTTCACTGTTAATGAGTGCTGAAGAGAAACAATAATGTCTTTGAACCCTCTTCAGTTATAACTTTATAATTCTAGCGTCCTAAAGAATGTCCCTTCAGCCTCCTTCAGTCATAAATTATGTCAGTCATAACTATATAACTCTAGCGTCCTAAAGAATGTCCTTACAGCCTCCTTCAGTCATAAATTATGTCAGTCATAACTATATAACTCTAGCGTCCTAAAGAATGTCCTTACAGCCTCCTTCAGTTATAAATTATGTCAGTCATAACTATATAACTCTAGCGTCCTAAAGAATGTCCTTACAGCCTCCTTCAGTCATAAATTATGTCAGTCATAACTATATAACTCTAGCGTCCTAAAGAATGTCCTTACAGCCTCCTTCAGTTATAAATTATGTCAGTCATAACTTTATAATTCAAGCCATAACAAGTTAATTGGCGAGTAGAATAAAGAAAAAATATTGGGGATTGGGGGAGGGGTAAGGGGTTTGAAAAAGTTGAGACAAGACAAGGAGGGCTGATGTTGCTGTTTTTGGAAGAACGATATTAGAAGAATAAAGTATAATGTACCGGAGTTTTTAAAAAAATTAATAAACTGCCATGTCACGCCAAGTGGCACACAGGGAATATGGTGTTAGTGACCATAATTTTTACAGACCGTCAGCGCATGGTTATTTGAGGTAATGTGGTCGGTGTTACGCCAGCGTCGCTTTACTTTCCCAGAAAAGGCTGGGTGAACCCGAAAGTCGTCAATCAGGATCGAACCAGATATCTTGTCAGTTGTAGTCCATTTCACTAACCACTGCTCTATCGCGGCTCCATGTGCCGCGGTGGTGGAGAGAAACTTGTTGATTTCTTTGTTGTTTGGGCGGTTACAATCAGCAGGTAGGACTGTACACTTTGTCCAAGCAGCATTTGTAAGACATGTGCTTCATCAATATTAGGTGTTACTTTGTTTTATAGCCTTGGAGAAAGGAGAAATTAATAACCCAGTCATATCTTATGGCATGTGGGATATATGATTTAAGCGCTCATGTATTTTATGACCATCGATACATTTATGCGTCACGTGATCCATACATTGCTACACCGTTATTCCTTACCAGTGAAACTATCTGGTGTCTATTCCAATATCAGAGAGCTTGTGAATCTCAGAGACAGTATAGATCGAAAACAACACGAAACAGGAACTGCACCCGATTCCCTTGGATAACAGATGAGTGCAATTGTTAAATATCAGCCCTTAAATATGATCCAATATTGCACATAACGTATGTACTGCTAGGTGTGGTTTAATTCAAATTTCTACATTACTTGTATTCCTTAAAGTTCAGAGTGCCACTTAGTAATAGTGTCATTGGGTGTGAAGTTAAAGGCCTTTACATGGTGGCTTGGCGCATCTTTTTAAAGATATAATGACGTCATGGGACGCACCAAAATGGCAGCTTATTTATATTCGAGCTATGGACTAAGCAATGTTTACATTGAACAACACGATATATGTTATTGCTGCGAGTTGGCAGATTTTTGAAAATGTATTCAAGGGTTTGAACATAAATGTTTGTTCACAGTTCGTTAACCTTCGCTGTAGATAAAGTCGTTAATTCGATGGCTTCGTTTCAGACGTTTGTTACGTTGGTAGCTAAGGACCTAACTTGTGCAAACGGATGGCATTGGCAAGGATCATTTTGAATCTATGAAGTGGGCTCATTGTGTGTTTAACTCAAAAGCTTATGTGCTTTTTACCCAAAGACCTTTTTTTGGGGACTCAATGAAGATATCCCCGATGGAAGAATAAATTGTACTATTAGTCCCATAAATGTTTCGCTTCCAGAGGTTTATGATGTAAACAAAGCAGTTTTGTCATTGCAGGTGAATAATGTCCACACCTATAATTGGTCAGGATTGTGTAGCAGCAGCAGCTTTATAGCGAACACAGAAAACATCATAGGATTGTGCTGTTCTGAAACAGCTATGCCATGCTACCCTAGAATTGCCTTTAATGGGATTACTGTGACCACAAACCACTCTCCATGTCTTCTTCTTCTTTTACCTTTTAGCTCCTGGTGGAGCATAGGTCTTCAACAAACACTTTCCAAGTCGTTCTGTTTTTTGCCATTCTTTTAAGATCATTCCATGTCTTCCCCATCATCTTCATCTCTGCTTCTATCTGTCTTCTCCAAGAATTCCTTGGTCTTCCTCTTTGTCTTTTCCCCTGGGGATTCCAAAAAAGGGCCTGTTGTGTAATACTCTCAGTTGGCTTCCGTAGTGTGTGTCCTATCCATCGCCATCGTCTTCGCTGTATCTCTTTATCCACTGGTATTTGACCGGTACATTTCCATAATTCCACGTTAGTGACTTTGTCCTGCCATTTCCATCCCTTTATTCTGCGCAAGCATCCATTTATGAAAGTCTGTACTTTCGTGATTGTCAATTTTGTCATTCTCCATGTTTCACAGCCATATAATAGGACCGACTTAACATTTGAGTTGAAAATTTTTATTTTTGTATTTAGCCTAATTTCTTTGGATTTCCATATGTTTCCCAGTGCAGTGAAAGCTCCTCTTGCTTTTGATATCCTTATTTTGGTATCATTTTCTGTTCCTCCCTCTTTATCTATATTACTGCCCAGATATATATAAGATTGTACGTCTAGTAGAGGTATTTCTCCTAGTTTTATATGGTTATTGCCAACTGCATTAATTCTCATAATATTGGTCTTATCTCTATTAATCTTTAGTCCTAGCTGTTGTGATCTCTCATCTAATATACTCATTTTATCCTGCATCTGTTGATGGCTGTGTGATAGGAGAGCTATGTCATCAGCAAAGTCTAAATCATCAAGTTGTTTGGTCAGTGACCACTGGATCCCATTTCTGTTGTTTTGAGTTATTTTCATAATCCAATCTATGGCCAGTAGAAAGAGAAATGGAGACAGGAGGCATCCTTGCCTTACTCCTGTTCTTATTTCAAATGCTTCTGTAAGCTGTCCTTCATGCACCACACTACATTTTGTTCCTTCATACATTGTTTTTATCAGGTTAATAAACTTTATGGGGATTCCGTAATGACTCAGCAACTTCCAAAGCATTCTTCTGTCTAAACTATCAAATGCCTTTTCGTAATCTATGAATCCAATATATAGTGGGGATTTTAGTTCTAAACTTTGTTCAACTATTATACGTAGGGTAGTTATTTGATCAGCACATGATCTGTTCTTCCTAAAACCTGCTTGTTCATCTCTCAAGTGTTTCTCTATAGCCTCTTTTAGTCTCTCCAGAATGATTCTGCCTAATATTTTTCCTGGCACTGATAGTAGCATAATTCCCCTATAATTTGTGCACTCCTGTAAACTTCCTTTCTTTGGTAGTTTGATCATATAACCTTCTCTCCAGTCTTTAGGTATTTCTTCCCTCTCCCAAATTTTATCCAATAGATCCTGTAACATCTTGGTAGAGGTGTTAATATCTGCTTTGATGGCTTCCGAAGGAATTTCATCTGGTCCTGTGGCTTTACCATCTTTTAATAATTTGATGGCTTTCATTATTTCTTCTTTGCTTGGTTTTCCGCAGTTAACGTGTAACTCTTCTTCTGCTGGTAGTATATCTGGAGGATTATTTGAGCCGGGTCTGTTCAAAAGTTCTTCAAAGTGTTCTTTCCATCTCTCCATTTGTTCCCTTATATTACTAAGCAGATTTCCTTTCTTGTCTTTGATAAAGGCGTTGATCTGTTTGTATTTTCCACCTAATTTCTTTGTGCTGTTGTACAGTTCTTTCATATTCCCTTTATTTGCTGCTTCTTCTGCCTCTTTAGCTAGTTCATCTATATATTTCCTCTTATCCCTTTTAATGCATCTTCTCACTTCTTTGTTCACCTCTGTGTAAGCTTCCTGTGTCTTGGCTTTATTACTTCTTGTTTTGCTTTTATTTATGTCTGCTTTCTTGTTCTTTCTTTCTTTAATTTTATCCAGGGTCTCTGCTGTCATCCATGCCTTATTCTGGCGTTCTCTTTTCCCCAGTGTTTCTCCGCATGTCTCTTTCCATATATTTTTTACCTGTTTCCAATGATCTTCTATATTTATTGTATTTTCTAGTTGTTGGAGGACTTGGTATTTGTTTGATATTGTGACTGCGAATTTATCTTTAATTCCTTGTTCTTTAAGAAACCCTACATTGAAATACTTTCTACCCTTATTCGTTGTATTATACCTTTTTAATTTAATTTTAAGTTTGGCTAACAGAAGATGATGATCAGAAGCTATATCTGCCCCTCTATATACTTTTACATCCTGTAAGGATGACTTAAATTTATTATTAATACATATGTGATCAATTTGATTTTCCGTTCTATGATCTGGTGACACCCATGTAGCTTTGTGTATTCTTTTATGTTGGAATATTGTTCCTCCTAGGCTCATTTGATTAAGGGCGCAGAAATTCACAAATATCTCTCCATTCTCGTTTATATCTCCAAGTCCATGTTTTCCCATAATCTCTTCGAAGCCTCTGTTGTCTGATCCTACCTTAGCATTTAGGTCTCCCATCAAGATTATAATATCCTTGGCTCGTCTTGCATCCATCTGCCATTGTAGCTGTTTATAAAAATCATCTTTAACTGAGTCATCTTTATCGTTGGTTGGTGCATAGCATTGTATAATGTGTAATTTTATTTTGTTTTTGGTTGTTCTAAATGTTGCTCTCACCAGTCTTGGTCCCACTGCCTCCCATTCTATTAGTGTCTTCTGTGCATTTTTTGATAGCATTATAGCTACCCCTTCGCTATGTTGTGCTCCTGGTTCCTGGTGTCCTGATGATAAAATCATCTCCCCTGTATTCAATTTTATTCTCTCTGCTCCCAGCCATCTTGTTTCACACATTCCCAGAATATCTATCTTATAGTTGGTCATTTCTGCTGCCACTTGTGCCGCTTTTCCCTGTTCGTTAAGGGTACGAACATTCCAGGTGCCAATTCTGGATGATTTCCTGGTAGACAAAGGGTGAGTCGGCAACCCGGACTCCTTATGGCTTTCTCCGGATTGCGTCATACGTCTCTTAGACAGAGAGCCCTTCTCTTTCCCTAATATCAGAGAGCTTGTGAATCTCAGAGACAGTATAGATCGAAAACAACACGAAACAGGAACTGCACCCGATTCCCTTGGATAACAGATGAGTGCAATTGTTAAATATCAGCCCTTAAATATGATCCAATATTGCACATAACGTATGTACTGCTAGGTGTGGTTTAATTCAAATTTCTACATTACTTGTATTCCTTAAAGTTCAGAGTGCCACTTAGTAATAGTGTCATTGGGTGTGAAGTTAAAGGCCTTTACATGGTGGCTTGGCGCATCTTTTTAAAGATATAATGACGTCATGGGACGCACCAAAATGGCAGCTTATTTATATTCGAGCTATGGATTAAGCAATGTTTACATTGAACAACACGATATATGTTATTGCTGCGAGTTGGCAGATTTTTGAAAATGTATTCAAGGGTTTGAACATAAATGTTTGTTCACAGTTCGTTAGCCTTCGCTGTAGATAAAGTCGTTAATTCGATGGCTTCGTTTCAGACGTTTGTTACGTTGGTAGCTAAGGACCTAACTTGTGCAAACGGATGGCATTGGCAAGGATCATTTTGAATCTATGAAGTGGGCTCATTGTGTGTTTAACTCAAAAGCTTATGTGCTTTTTACCCAAAGACCTTTTTTTGGGGACTCAATGAAGATATCCCCGATGGAAGAATAAATTGTACTATTAGTCCCATAAATGTTTCGCTTCCAGAGGTTTATGATGTAAACAAAGCAGTTTTGTCATTGCAGGTGAATAATGTCCACACCTATAATTGGTCAGGATTGTGTAGCAGCAGCAGCTTTATAGCGAACACAGAAAACATCATAGGATTGTGCTGTTCTGAAACAGCTATGCCATGCTACCCTAGAATTGCCTTTAATGGGATTACTGTGACCACAAACCACTCTCCATGTGTGTGCCACATATTTACACCCCAGAAAGAAATACTGAATATAACAACATCATGTGCCGTCTGTGATATTAATGACCACAGACCAGGAGCCTCCAGTATGATTGATACAACTGTTGCACCAAGCATTTCATCAGCAGAGCCATATCTATGGAATGTTAATCTGACATTGTTCTTGAATGATGTCCAAGTTAATGAGACATCAGAATCGTGTGGAGGCAGCTACAAGAAGGGAGCAGAGAACATCAAGTTCTGCTGCTATAAAGGAGACTTGCCTTGCTATCCCAGTATTGCCTTAAATGCGATCACTGTAGTTGAAAACTTCTCCTCTTGTGTAAACTACACATTCACATCTAAGAGTGAATCAGTGAAGGTCACAAAATCATATTCTCTCTGTGGTTTTACTAACTACAGGTCATGTGGCTTCTGTTGGATTGGAAATGATAACTTACCACCACTGTGTGTCTATATGTTTGGAATTGGAGTCATCAATGACGGCCTAACATCATCAAGTGCTATGACGATCATCATTTTCGGGAGGACGTGAACTCCCGTGGTATATGGTGGATAGGCGGCAGGAACCATTGAAGGCTATGTCTGAAAAGTGTCCCTTCTTGCAGTTTCCTCATATTCCAAGTCCGGCTTGTTGCAGGAGCTACTGAGTTAAGTGCTCTGTGCACACCGTGAGCTGTGTCTTATCCGTTTTGATCCTGCTTCGATATCCCGCTTGTTTACGATGAATGATGATATCGTATATCAGGGAACAGTTGGCTGTGTTCACTTTCTGCGCGGTTTCGCCTTATGTCTTTTGGCGTGTGCAGAGACTGCTACGATGGGGACTACAGTTACCTTTCTTTGTTTGGGAGATGAGTTAGTAATTCGGATGATCCCACTGGCACAGGCGGTTGAGCAATTATGGATTTTGATTCGTTTGCTGTGATACCGAGGCCTTCCATAACCAATAACCAATAGCAATCTTTTTAAAGAAGAAGTAGAGAGTGGCGCAGGAAGTATCATATACTTTAGATAATCAAAGTCAATAAAACGTGTTAATACTTTCTACAATGTAAAGAAATCGTGCTCCATACGGTAGTTCCCCAAATTTTTTCTTCCCTTCAAAAACTCTCCAACCGGTTTCTTTTTTCCCGTTTCTTTGAGCTAGGGCGCTTGTTTTGAACTCTGATGTTCGGTTTGAGAAACAAGCCTACTACGACTTCCTCAACCCATTCACTAGTTATTTTGAACTAAATCTTTTTTTTTTAAATACATATCAGCTTCAAGTCGATACATTAATGGCAGTTTAGTTTCTCACGTACATTTTCCTGTATGCTTTTCGTTTCAGCATTTAAAAAGCTATCTATAATGCAAAATTGACAGGCTAAAAAGACAAATGAAGAAATTCTCAAAGAGGCCAACACAAAAAGCGAGCTCCTAAAAACATCAGAAAGAAACAATCAACATTTTTCGGACACATGAGAAGAGGAAAGTTGGAATACTTGGTTACAGCTGGAAAAATACAGGGAAAGAGAGATCGGCGACGGCAAAGAGAGAAAATACTAGACAGCTTGGTGTCATGGCATGGAAAACAGTCAACAGTAGAACTGATACGATGCACGATAGACAGAAGATTGTGGAAGGACATGATAGCCTACACCAACCGGTATGGTACACGATAATGATGATGAAACGGGGTATGCAAATCTTACTCTTCTGGGATATCTCTAGCCAGTTGTTTTCCTTGGTGGAAATGACGTCCACTCAATGCTCATTCATCCGAGATTTCGATTTGTATGTTAATTATTCTGGGTATTTTTTACTGTTTAAAATATTATTTTCAAATACAATTACATGTCCCAATTTCAATCTTAATTAATTGATCAGCTTTCTGTTGTGTCTTCTCGCTTTTTTTTCAAGTGCTAAAATTATAATATGTGCACACCAGACATATTTGTTATTAATTTTTTCAGCCCACACACATTTAAAAACATGTATTTATTTTTCTAGCACTTTTCAGGTTTATATTGTTGTTGGGCAAGTTTATCATCGTCCTAGGATTGTATATACATACTGGTGTCTGTGTGCATGTGTGTCTGTGTGTATGTGTGTCTCTGTGTATGTGTGTATGTGTGTCTGTGTGTCTGTGTGTATGTGTGTATGTGTGTCTGTGTGCATGTGTCTGTGTGCATGTGTGTATGTGTATGTGTGTATGTGTGTCTGTGTGCATGTGTGTCTGTGTGCATGTGTGCCTGTGTGTATGTGTGCATTTGTGTCTGTGTGCATGTGTGTCTGTGAGCATGTGTGTCTGTGTGCATGTGTGTCTGTGTGCATGTGTGTCTGTGTGCATGTGTGCCTGTGTGTATGTGTGTCTGTGTGCATGTGTGTCTGTGCGCATGTGTGTCTGTGTGCATGTGTGTCTCTTCCCTTTTTAATGAAACCTTTTCTTCAGACTAAAAACATCACAAGAGCGCATCACCTACAAAGACAGGAGATGCGACAGCGAAGCATCCAGACAAACTCGAAAGCGTATTCTACACGACTGTAACAATCTCAACACTGGAACACAATAATGAAATAGAAACAACCATTCCTGACAAACTACGGGGAACTTATGAAGACCTCAAACGCACCATCCTGATCGTGACCCATGCTGGTCTAGACGTATAAATGCACAGCTGTAGCAGTGAGGCTGATCACTGAGAAAGAAAAAAAACTTGAACCTATTTTTTTAAATAAATTCAGAAGATTAATAGTTCTCTATAAATATGATTGTCATGGTCCAGCCACCCTGTAGAGTTATTTCACTTTTAGTTCGTATTTCAAAGCTAACCAACATTTATCAGTTTCATATGTCGTAGGTTTTTCTCTATTTTCTAACGAAATAGTGGCACACACACAATTGATGTTTAGCACACACAAAAAAGCCACAGATAACATTGCTTTGACAGTGACGGTATTTCGTAGAGTGTCGTAATATGGTGCACACTGATCGCTTCACTGGCCTCTTTCAGCACGATTAAAGACTGTTTTTTTTTTTACCGATTCCTGGAGGCAACTGTGTGATAATTCTTGTGATGATTCCTGGAGGCAACTGTGTGATAATTCTTGTGATGATTCCTGGAGGCAACTGTGTGATAATTCTTGTGATGATTCCTGGAGGCAACTGTGTGATAATTCTTGTGATGATTCCTGGAGGCAACTGTGTGATAATTCTTGTGATGATTCCTGGAGGCAACTGTGTGATAATTCTTGTGATGATTTCCTGGAGGCAACTGTGTGATAATTCTTGTGATGATTCCTGGAGGCAACTGTGTGATAATTCTTGTGATGATTCCTGGAGGCAACTGTGTGATAATTCTTGTGATGATTCCTGGAGGCAACTGTGTGATAATTCTTGTGATGATTCCTGGAGGCAACTGTGTGATAATTCTTGTGATGATTCCTGGAGGCAACTGTGTGATAATTCTTGTGATGATTCCTGGAGGCAACTGTGTGATAATTCTTGTGATGATTTCCTGGAGGCAACTGTGTGATAATTCTTGTGATGATTCCTGGAGGCAACTGTGTGATAATTCTTGTGATGATTTCCTGGAGGCAACTGTGTGATAATTCTTGTGATGATTCCTGGAGGCAACTGTGTGATAATTCTTGTGATGATTTCCTGGAGGCAACTGTGTGATAATTCTTGTGATGATTCCCGGAGGCAACTGTGTGATAATTCTTGTGATGATTCCCGGAGGCAACTGTGTGATAATTCTTGTGATGATTCCTGGAGGCAACTGTGTGATAATTCTTGTGATGATTCCTGGAGGCAACTGTGTGATAATTCTTGTGATGATTCCTGGAGGCAACTGTGTGATAATTCTTGTGATGATTCCTGGAGGCAACTGTGTGATAATTCTTGTGATGATTCCTGGAGGCAACTGTGTGATAATTCTTGTGATGATTCCTGGAGGCAACTGTGTGATAATTCTTGTGATGATTTCCTGGAGGCAACTGTGTGATAATTCTTGTGATGATTCCCGGAGGCAACTGTGTGATAATTCTTGTGATGATTCCCGGAGGCAACTGTGTGATAATTCTTGTGATGATTCCTGGAGGCAACTGTGTGATAATTCTTGTGATGATTTCCTGGAGGCAACTGTGTGATAATTCTTGTGATGATTCCTGGAGGCAACTGTGTGATAATTCTTGTGATGATTTCCTGGAGGCAACTGTGTGATAATTCTTGTGATGATTCCCGGAGGCAACTGTGTGATAATTCTTGTGATGATTCCCGGAGGCAACTGTGTGATAATTCTTGTGATGATTCCCGGAGGCAACTGTGTGATAATTCTTGTGATGATTTCCCATTGTCGTCTGCTGCATATGTGTATGGACTATCCAGTGGCTGATATTCAGAGATGGAAGGAAACAGAGGTAGCGATGGCCGAGATTCCTCTAAAGATATTTTATCAGGAAACTCAACACAATTGCATTTCAGCTGAATGTGTTAAATGTAGGAAGTTACAGTATCTAGTTGTGACCATATTTAAATCTAAAGCCATATTGTGGAATAACTAGGAGAAAGAATACACCAGAGTAGACCATAAGTAAGAATGTTGGTTCATATGCAGTAAAATCTTATTTTTAAAAGGAATAGCATAATTGACACAATACTTCATAATAGCATCATAGATTGAGGTTTCAAATAACGACTTAAATGTGACACGAGTAGAGAAGTACAAAAAAAGTATTCTAAACCGGTTTACGATACCGTAGTAAAATTTACCGCACCAAAACATACATTCTTCAAAATCTAACATTTGCCAATATCCGACATTTTCCCCCTCCGCGTCCTAACTACAACTCTCGGTGAACCCTGAGTGTTTGATTTGTTCCCATTGTTGAATTTTTTTTTCTTCGATTTCGTGAGATACGGTCTCTTATAATACAAAAAACAAATTGCTATTTTTTCAAGAAATTGGTCGATTTTTTTCCTGTGACCAGGGAAATGTTATCGATTGTTACTAACATCAAAACAACCTCATTGTAACTCACTATGAGGTAGCCGAACATACTGACGGACTTACGGCGACCGTACCGATAGACTTTGTACACGTTCGTTCCATGGGGTAAAAATTAGGTCATAAATCAATCTGAGCCAGGAAATCCAAGTCCCCGTGTCTCGTCTTGTTTAAACACACAGCTGTGTGTCCAAGATCAGAGAAATTACTATTTTTAGAGTACCTAACGTTACATTTGAGTGGTAGTGCGTTTAACAAGTATCGCAAGCCCACGTGACTCACAGACAGACTCTTATGGTCTTTCCCAGTTTTCAATTGGGGTATAAAATAGTTTGGCATCCAATCTTCCCTTATCGTCGAACTCTCGATGCTGTTATTGTAGATGTCTGAGAGTTCCTCTAGTTCATAAGGCAAATCATTGATATCATCGTACCGGATACGATATGGACCCGATGTACGATTCTTAACTCCGTGTAAAGCTGCCATTATATATCAGCCACCCTCACACACAGTGCATCATCCATGCACTGATCCCCACACAGTTGTGAAATGGTTGTTCAAGCTGTGGTCTATCAAGTCCTTCTGATCACATTACGCCAGATAGCATTGGAAAAAACCCTCCCCTTATTTTCAAAGGTCCTCTGCCAGGTAGGATCTGCAGTCTGGAATTCAGGAATACACTTAGCCTTTCTTAGCTTTATTCTGTTCAGAACGGCTCATACTTCTGTGTGGCCTCCACAAAAATTTGAAAGATTTGTCGTTTTGCACTCGTTCATAAAGCTGATAACTTCTCTCTCTCTCTCTCTCTCTATATATATATATATATATATACATATATATATATATATATATATATATATATATACATATATACAGAGAGAGAAACAGAGAGAGAGAGAGAGAGAGAGAGAGAGAGAGGGAGAGTGCAAAGAAACAAAGGGAGCCACATCAGAGAAAGAAGGATATGCTGCATCCTAAATTCAAATTAATCTTAAATTTATTGATTCAGAAATCGATTGTGCAATGTCAGAATACTTTGATCTCCAGCACTTGCCATCAGTCCTTTATTCCCATATCTTAAGCTTTCACGAAGTTCTCCTTTTTATTGTTTACGTCTTCCTGCTTTCACGTAGTCTCCTATTTATTTTTACGTCTTCCTGCTTACATTCAAACATGTTATTTCTTATCTTTGACACCAATCGACAAATCACTCAGAGGCCTACACTTCTCCTGGCGACTTGTAAAGCAATAACATCATACCCGATTGTTCACGATCTGCTGTTATATCTTTCACCGTCAATCTTATGTCCACAGTCTACGATTCTTTCAGGACCTTTCTCAGCGATAGACACGCCCCACTTCATCATCTGTCTGTTATAAGCGTGTGAACAGTGCCAGGAATTCACTTCTTGAACAGTTCTTGGTTACGTAATTTATTTGACCAAGCTATTCTTAGAAAATCCCTCTGACAGATTGTATGGAACAGCAATAGTCTTGTTGTTCACTTTTCTGTATATTTCTAGCAATAAGATCCACATTAAAAGCATTGAAAACATGCTTTTCTTTAAAAAAAAAATGTGGATCAAAATTACCAACAAAACATCACATTAGTTATTTACATTGTTCCATCCATTTGTAATTATTTGCCCATAGTTATCCTGTTAGACATTTTGTTAGCCAGTAAAGGACATGTGATGATCCATATGTTTGGCTCATGATTCTCTGCATCTTGCCAGCCCGTGATTGATTGTAGTAAGGCATTTTATCAGCAAATGATTAAATATGACAAAGTGTCATTCCGGTGATTAAATAACTGTGGTACTGTGACTTGTAGGCCAAAGATTTACTGCGATACTATGTCTTGTTGGCCAATTAATAACCAAAACCAACTATAGATTTACTTAGGCCTGCCGGCTGAGAGGGAATTTACGGAAAACCACCAACTAGCATGACGTTTTCAGCTTGGCGAGCAGGGACGGTTTTGGATAGAGTGACGTCAGCTCTTATAGGTGAAAACATCACGCTAGTTCGAGAGTTTTATTTTCTATCCGCAGGTCTTAGTGAATCTATAGTTGGCTGTGGATTAACTGTGGTACTGTCTTATCAGCCAATGGTTAACTATTATTGTTTTCTTGTAGGCTGTGGATTCCATTCAGTGTTTAGTCTGCCACTTGTTTCATTTACTGCAATATCTTCTATTTGTGTGTGTTCGTGTGTATCGACAATACAATCATTGTAGTGACACCGGTCAAGGCAACAAGAAAATCTCCAAAGCTAACTAAGGTCATTCTTAAAAAAAAAAAAGAAATTCCCAAATCTGTCTACAGTGTTTCCATTTTGTCCTTGTTTTCTATTCCAATATCTTTGGTCTTCTACCCAGATCCGCCTATATGCGTCCATCTTTTAAGCCATGCCTCCATGTGTTTGTTTGTATGTCTGTCTCTGTTTGTGTACACCTCGTATATGTCGCTTTGTTTATTCTTTATCCGTCTGTATGCTTGTTAGTTAGTCCAACGATCTGTCTGTTCTTGTCTGTCTGCTGTCTCTATGTCTATCACCATCTCTATCTGGGATGGCCAATCTTTTATATAATATTATACAGTGTTTTGATATTTTCATAGCTATTACACATAGATCACAATATAACGTGCTAACAATGTCTTGACATTTCACACGTAGTCAATAACAACTTACTAAGAAATATTGTTTACACAAGTTTACCAGATCGTCGATTGTACAAGTGAAGGTACTAATGGAGTACATCTAAAATTACAAGTTCTAATTCCACAATTAATGTTCTTGGTCTGGATGCGCTCAAGAGGTTAACACCGTTAGTTATTGAGGGATCTCTTAATACACATTGTCTGTGACATTTCTAATTCTATCTTTCATTCTATTAAAATATTACAACTCGTCTTTCTTTACAATTGCTATTCTATATCCGTGTCTTGACTTATTCTACACAATTCTTAATCTTCTTACTATTGCTCTCTGGAGCACATAACTTCTAAATATAACTTGGAACACTTCTCAAATAAGCTATGTCATCCTGACTGATCTATCTCTAGATCTTCTTTCTACATCTCTTTTTGATAAAAACTAATTAACTGAGTGGAAGTCCATAACTATAAAAATTCACGTCTGCCTTCAGATAGTTTCGACAGAAGCCAGACTAAGCTCGTCTAATTTACATTTATAGGTGTTTTTCTATCTCGATATTCTCCCTTAAAATTGTCTAATTCTACAAATGCGAGTTGTTAAATACCTCTATCTCATTTATGTAATTTATTGATTTAGTCGCTGTCTTATGATCTCTCGGCCAATGGTGGAATACGAAGTTCAACTGTGGGTAACTTTTGTATCAAATTTTGCAAAACGAGTGTATATCTTGATATTTTAGTTAACCTCTGAATTTTAAAAATAAAACTAACATGTACCCTAATAGTGACGTCACTCTCATAAACTTAACCTGCCCCAGAGTTTGTTTATCAACCTAATTTCTGAACATGTGACAATCAAGTTTACATCTATCCCCACCTTTCCAATAGCAGCTACAGTTTTCCAGCTACTGTTCTATTTCTGTGACTGCTTTATATGTATGATACTGCTTCCATCTCTACCTAAATTTGGCAGCTACTAACATATTCCCCTCAAGCTATATCTCTATCTCCCATTATGTGATCTATTCTATCCTAGTCCATATACAATTACAATAAATAATGTCAGATCGGAGTAATATGAACATGCTGCGGGTCGGATACTGTCATCTATCGAAGTCGTTTTATAAATTAATTAATTATCACGGACATGATACTGCAATTTTATCAACCATATTGTCAATATATCATAGAGGAACATATGCTATGAGAGGAAGAGAGAGAATGAGAGAGTGAAAGAGCACGAGAGAGCAAGAAAGAAATGAAAAAGGCAAAATAAATTTACAAATTGAGAATTAATCGTCTGTGATCACATTACAAATTAAATACATGGGGACATCATGAAAAGGAACAAACAAATAATTGGAAATTCATCTTTCTTGGAAATTACGAAATTCGTGATCCACTTTCCTTTACTTATTTAATAGTGTTATTGTGTAACTAACTGGTGACAACTGATGTCTATCATTCAGTGCATTCCATTTCAAAATGTCGTCCACAACGTCATGATCCCTTTCCCTAAACAAAGCCGATACTAAAGATAAAGCTACGCCATCCTTTTGGTCTCGCAGAATTGTCGAAAGTACAAAAGACTACAGAAGTTTAAGAGTCTTAATAAAATCCAGCTTCATATGCTTTCTTTGTGAATCTTACAGAAGTTTAAGAGTCTTAATAAAATCCAGCTTCATATGCTTTCTTTGTGAATCTTACAGAAGTTTAAGAGTCTTAATAAAATCCAGATTCATATGCTTTCTTTGTGAATCTTACAGAAGTTTAAGAGTCTTAATAAAATCCAGCTTCATATGCTTTCTTTGTGAATCTTACAGAAGTTTAAGAGTCTTAATAAAATCCAGATTCATATGCTTTCTTTGTGAATCTTACAGAAGTTTAAGAGTCTTAATAAAATCCAGATTCATATGCTTTCTTTGTGAATCTTACAGAAGTTTAAGAGTCTTAATAAAATCCAGATTCATATGCTTTCTTTGTGAATCTTACAGAAGTTTAAGAGTCTTAATAAAATCCAGATTCATATGCTTTCTTTGTGAATCTTACAGAAGTTTAAGAGTCTTAATAAAATCCAGATTCATATGCTTTCTTTGTGAATCTTACAGAAGTTTAAGAGTCTTAATAAAATCCAGATTCATATGCTTTCTTTGTGAATCTTACAGAAGTTTAAGAGTCTTAATAAAATCCAGATTCATATGCTTTCTTTGTGAATCTTACAGAAGTTTAAGAGTCTTAATAAAATCCAGATTCATATGCTTTCTTTGTGAATCTTACAGAAGTTTAAGAGTCTTAATAAAATCCAGATTCATATGCTTTCTTTGTGAATCTTACAGAAGTTTAAGAGTCTTAATAAAATCCAGCTTCATATGCTTTCTTTGTGAATCTTACAGAAGTTTAAGAGTCTTAATAAAATCCAGATTCATATGCTTTCTTTGTGAATCTTACAGAAGTTTAAGAGTCTTAATAAAATCCAGATTCATATGCTTTCTTTGTGAATTTTTAGCATAGTTTTATTTCCAGCAGGGACAGGGATGAATTTTAAGTTTTAATTAACCTCGCGAGTGGATCAACATTTCATGAAAGACCGGTTCTAGCCTGCGGACTGTAGGTTGCTTACCTCAGATCTGACTTGTCTCCCTCAGAACTCCGTTATTATCATGTTTTCACTTCTACACAATATATCCAACGTCTGCAGACAGTTTATTCCCTGTCGACTACAGCACCTTGCACACACCTTATTTTTGGTCTTCCTCTCTCTCTCTCCTGTTACCATGTTCTCTTTAACGATCATGGTCTTCCTCTCTCTCTCTCTCTCTCTCTCTCTCTCTCTCTCCTGTTACCATGTTCTCTTTAACGATCATGGTCTTCCTCTCTCTCTCTCTCTCTCTCTCTCTCTCCTGTTACCATGTTCTCTTTAACGATCATGGTCTTCCTCTCTCTCTCTCTCTCTCTCTCTCTCCTGTTACCATGTTCTCTTTAACGATCATGGTCTTCCTCTCTCTCTCTCTCTCTCTCTCTCTCTCTCTCTCTCTCTCTCTCCTGTTACCATGTTCTCTTTAACGATCATGGTCTTCCTCTCTCTCTCTCTCTCTCTCTCTCTCTCTCTCTCCTGTTACCATGTTCTCTTTAACGATCATGGTCTTCCTCTCTCTCTCTCTCTCGCTCTCTCTCTCCTGTTACCATGTTCTCTTTAACGATCATCTATAGGCCACTGTGTCGTTTTTTGTAACAAATATAATGTATGTTCTTTAATAACCAGTTTTCTGAATTATCTTTTTCCCGGAAAAGTTCTTGCAAAATGGGCACGTTTGTTCTTTCCTCTGTCAGTGGTATTCTGAGTTTTTAAAAAAAAAAAGTAAAGTACCCCTTTCACGCCAAGTGGCGTATAGGGAATATGGTGTTAGTGACCATAAATTTTACAGACCTTCCTCACATGATTTTTGGGTAATGTGGCCGGTATTACGCCCGTGCCGCTTCACTTTCCCAGAAAAAAATCCGGTACCCATTAAAGGCTGGGTGAACCCGGAAGCCGTCGGTTGGGATCGAACCCTACCCCTAGTCCTTTGTAGTCCAGTTCACTAACCACTGAGTTATCGCGGCTCCCACGGTATTCTGAGTAGTCTTCCGTAATACTTGGACTGGAAGACGTCTTTAGATTTTACAGCAGATTTATTAATAATCTATATTTCACAGTAATATGTAATTTTTTTTAAGTTTTTTTTTTTTTTTTTTTTTTTTGGGGGGGGGGGGGGAGAGAGAAATGCAGGCTATTAAAACCAAAAATATATTTCTACTTTAGTTGTTTGCAACATATTGTGCAGTTTTATTTTATTCACAGTTATGTTCTATATTCTTTTGATCTAATTGTTTGTCTTTCCATAGCTCTTAGCTTTAAGCCAAGATATTGAAAACTGCTCTATTCAGTGTTTGTCAATTAATACATCTATATATCACTTTAGAAATACTCAATGTTGATCGACCTAAATTAGACAATGAACCTACTGAGAAGGAGCTGCATGACGTCACCCTCGACTCTCATTTATTAAAGCCCCTGGAAATGACAACTACCCCCGCCTAAGTACTCAAGGAAGATCTTGAAACACTCCTGCCAAACCTCTACAACCTCCCCGCCTAAGTACTCAAGGACAATCTTGAAACACTCCTGCCGAACCTCTGCAACCTTCCCGACTAAGTACTCAAAATCTTGAAACACTCCTGCTGAACCTCTACAACCTCCCCGCCTAAGTACTCAAGGACAATCTTAAAACACTCCTGCCGAACCTCTACAGCCTCCTTATCCAATGCTGGAAATCTAAAGAAATACCGCAGGACATCTAAGATGCCAAGGTTGTAATATACAATAACAAAGAGAGCAAGGGTAATTTAAACAACTACCTCATGAGTACAACAAGAAAGTATTTCGCAAGAATTGTTTTAAAATTGCCTACATCGACTGGTAGACCTTCCCGAGATCCAGTGTGGTTTGAGACCAAGACACCGATAAGATGTTTACTTTCCATCAACAGCAGGAGAAGTGCAAGGAGCAGGGAAGACCTCTATTTATTGCTTTCGTTGAGCAAACCAAGATTGTGTACACCGTGAGCTACACGGGTCAATACAGAGTGCTAGAAGATTTTGGCTGTCCACCTACATTACACTAGACGATTAAACCATTTCACGACAATATGTCTGCCTCCAGTCAATCCAGTAGCAGATTGTTCCTGACTTTTGAGGTCAATGTGGAGTCAAACAGGAATATGTCCTTCCTCTTACCCTTTTCGCAATATTTTTGACGGCCCTTTTTCACAAAATTAAGTCTCTGTGGACAACTTCATCTGAATAGGATCCCACAGTTCCTTGCATAACCTAGCACGCCTGAGAGCAAATTCTCTCTCTCTCTCTCTCTCTCTCTCTCTCTCTCTCTCTGCGATCAGGACTCAATCAGAGTAGGATTCCAGACTCTCACATGAAGTCAGCTGTCAGGTTAAGTGTGTTGATCGCCCCCACAGACAGAACATCACAATTAGAGTCTGCCAGATCCACTCTGATTGAACACCAGTTAAAACGTTGCACTGTGTTCTGCGCCAGTGGCCCTGTGCATCCGATTTCAGCCAGAATTTTATTAAGGTTTGCTTTCCTTAGCCTTTGATTGTCCCCAATCTTCCTGCAAGGCAGCAGATTGCCTTTTCTGTAGGGGGATTCTGCCCTTAGATGATCGGCCCTCCCAGGTTTACGAGCACCATCTGCCCGAGTCACTAGAGGTGACTAACACAGACATACACACACAAAGATATGATATGTGACAAAACACAGAAATGCACACTGCGAAATGAGGCATGACTAACACTGACACACATCAAGATATATGACACATGACTAACATAAACATGCACATAAAGATATGAGATATGACTGACATAGACATGCACACACAAAGATATGACACATGCCTAACATAGACATGCACACAAAGATATAAGATGTGACTAACATAGACATGCACACACAAAGATATGAGATGTGACTAACAAATCCATACACACACAAAGATATGACACATGACTAACACAGACACACACTAAGATATGAGATATGACTAAACACAGACGTACATAAAGATATGAGACATGATTAACATGGACACACCAAGATATGAGATATGACTAACATGACACACACCAAGATATGAGCCATGGCCAGCACACACACACACACACACACACACACACACACACACACACAAAGCTAAGATATGAGCCATGGCTAGCACAGAAACACATCAATATATGAGCCATGGCTTCACGGAAAAAAAACCCCAAAAAATGAACCATATCCAGCACAGAAACACATTAAGGTATCCATTTGCTTGGGTTTGTTGTAGTCGGCAGACTCTTCTTAACGTGGGAATCATCGACATACGAGTCGCAGGCCCCGATCAACTGTTCACAGGTTTTGTTCAAACAGTTGTCCGGAGATTTGAGAGTGCAGTCTGACTCATAGAACGTTCCCTTGCATGTACAGTTCCCGGTTGACTGTTCACAGGTGTTGTTGAAACAGTTGTCCGTACATTTGAGAGTGCAGTATGGCCCGTAGTACGTTTCCTTGCACGTACAATCAGGGTCACATATGATGACACAGCTATCAGAACACGTATGTTCGCACTGTAGTCCAAAATTACCATCTGGACAAGTGTCATTGCAGGTATAGTCAGGATGTTTACATTGTAGGTATTTTCCGGATTTTTCCTCACATAAAGGACAAACACTGAGACAAGACCCGGAGCAGTCGTGTCCATAGATCCCATGTGAAAAGTTACCGTGACACGTACCGATGATGACGTTGCAGCCTTTGTTACACCCACTACACACTTCACAAAACGACCAAGAATGCCCGTCCAGACAATAGGTGTCTGTAAATGTTTGCACCTCACTCACCGTCAGTAGCAAACAAATATAACAACGTAGTTAATTAACACTTAAGAATACAAATAGTTTAAAACTGCGATGTAGTGTACAAGGTTCTATGTCGGTTGTTATCCAGGACAAAGTTCTCAGCAACAATTTCATTTTCTTCTATTTTCTTTGTGTGCTTTTCCGATTGCTGTTCATGCATATTTGTATTGTGGCATTTTAGTTTTTTTAGACTTCATTTATTACTTGTATATGCACTTAGCAGAGTTAGCAAGTTATTGAAACATTGAAACAGCGCATTAAAAGCAAACATAAAATGTGTGAAATGATCGGTAGAGCATATCGTGGTAATATGTAATAGAGGGTGGTGATAAATACGAGTGATTGTTTCATGAGCTGTGAAACTGTAAAATAAATGTATGAATACAGTTTGAACGAACGAGAGCTGTATGTGTAAGGCTGATAGAATGAGAGCTGTATATGTGAGGCTGATAGAATGAGAGCTGTATGTGTGAGGCTGATAGAATGAGAGCTGTATGTGTGAGGCTGATAGAACGAGAGCTGTATGTGTGAGGCTGATAGAACGAGAGCTGTATGTGTGAGGCTGATAGAACGAGAGCTGTATGTGTGAGGTTGATAGAACTAGAACTGTATGTGTGAGTCTAATAGAATGAGATCTTTTGGTGTGAGGCTGAGAGAATGAGAGCTATATGTTTGAGGCAGATAGAACGAGAACTGTATTTGCTATTCTTAGTTTTAGCCCTGGTGTTATTTGTTTTGATGTTAGTATTCTTTTCATGGCATTAATTAAAATTACTGTTTGCCATACCTAATCTTTTTTTTTTCTTCAGTTTTACATTTTCCATCACTGGTTATATATGTCCGAGGTAGTTGTAGCTCTGAACAGTCTCCAGATGTATTCCTTCAACTTTGATATTTATTTGTAGGTCTTGAAAATTGTCTTTTCTTATGATCATAGTTTTAGTCTTTTTTATATTCATATCTAATTCATATTTTTTGCTTGTCATGTTTATTTCATTAAGTAATTGTTGTAGATCTTTATAACTTTCTGCTAGTAATACAGTATCATCAGCATATCTTAGGTTATTGATTATCTTTCCATTAATGTTTAAGTCTGGCATCTCTGTGATATTTTTAAAGATTTGCTCAGTGTATAGATTGAACAAGCTTGGTGATAGCATGCATCCTTGTCTTACACCTCTTTTTATGTCCATGGATGTAGAGAAAGAATATACATGCCTCGATTTTGCAGAATCACAAAGACAGACTGAAGGAAAAGAGAAATGGATAAACTTGTCGAAGTCAATCAGTGGTCCCCCAACGACCTATAGGGGTAATTGATGAAGAAAAATAAATACATTGTTTTAAAGTATATGAAAACACTATGTCATTATGAAGCATGTCTATATAACAAATTAACTTATATTTCGTCGATATTGACGAGTTATTACTCTGGATTTAAATCATCGATTTAATGGACTCTTCCATTATTTATTGTTGCTGTCAATCAATGCGCGAATATTTTTTTTTAATTCAACATTTAGTGACAGAGAAGTTTCCATCAACAACATCGCTGAACGATTACATCCGGGATGTGACGGGTCTGAAGGGAACGAAGGTCATGTGTAAGGGGGCGGGATGTGGCGGGTCTGAAGGGAACGAAGGTCATGTGTAAGGGGGCGGGATGTGGCGGGTCTGAAGGGAACGAAGGTCATGTGCAAGGGGTCGGGATGTGGCGGGTATGAACGGAACGAAGGTCATGTGTAAGGGGTCGGGATGTGGCGAGTATGAACGGAACGAAGGTCATGTGTAAGGGGGCGGGATGTGGAGGGTCTGAAGGGAACGAAGGTCAAGTGTATGGGGGCGGGATGTGGCGGGTCTGAAGGGAACAAAGGTCATGTGTAAGGGGGCGGGATGTGGCGGGTCTGAAGGGAACGAAGGTCATGTGTAAGGGGCGGGATGTGGCGGGTCTAAAGGGAACGAAGGTCATGTGTAAGGGGCGGGATGTGGCGGGTCTGAAGGGAACGAAGGTCATGTGCAAGGGGTCGGGATGTGGCGGGTATGAACGGAACGAAGGTCATGTGTAAGGGGGCGGGATGTGGCGGGTCTGAAGGGAACGAAGGTCATGTGTAAGGGGGCGGGATGTGGAGGGTCTGAAGGGAACGAAGGTCAAGTGTATGGGGGCGGGATGTGGCGGGTCTGAAGGGAACAAAGGTCATGTGTAAGGGGGCGGGATGTGGCGGTTCTGAAGGGAACGAACGTCATGTGCAAGGGGCGGGATGTGGCGTTTCTGAAGGGGACGAAGGTCATGTGTAAGGAGGCGGGATGTGGCTGGTCTGAAGGGAACGAAGGTCATGTGTAAGGAGGCGAGATGTGGCGGGTCTGAAGGGAACGAAGGTCATGTGTAAGGAGGCGGGATGTGGCGAGTCTGAAGGGAACGAAGGTCATGTGTAAGGGGGCGGGATGTGGCGGGTCTGAAGGGAACGAAGGTCATGTGTAAGGGGGCGAGATGTGGCGGGTCTGAAGGGAACGAAGGTCATGTGTAAGGGGGCGGGATGTGGCGGGTCTGAAGAGAACGAAGGTCATGTGTAAGTGGGCGGGATGTGGCGGGTCTGAAAGGAACGAAGGTCATGTATCAGGGGCGGGATGTGGCGGGTCTGAAGGGAACGAAGGTCATATGTAAGGGGGCGGGATGTGGCGGGTCTGAAGGGAACGAAGGTCATGTGTAAGGGGCAGGATGTGGCGGATCTGAAGGGAACGAAGGTCATGTGCAAGGGTGCGGGATGTGGAGGGTCAGAAGGGAACGAAGGTCATGTGTAAGGAGGCGGGATGTGGCGAGTCTGAATGGAACGAAGGTCATGTGTAAGGGGGCGGGATGTGGCGGGTCTGAAGGGAACGAAGGTCATGTGTAAGGGGGTGAGATGTGGCGGGTCTGAAGGGAACGAAGGTCATGTGTAAGGAGGCGGGATGTGGTGTGTCTGAAGGGAACGATGGTCATGTGTAAGGGGGCGGGATGTGGCGGGTCTGAAGGGAACGAAGGTCATGTGTAAGGGGGCGGGATGTGGCGGTTCTGAAGGAACGAAGGTCATGTGTAAGGGGGCGGGATGTGGCTGGTCTGAAGGGAACGAAGGTCATGTGTAAGGGGGCGGGATGTGGCGGGTCTGAAGGGAACGAAGGTCAAGTGTAAGGAGGCGGGATGTGGCGGTTCTGAAGGGAATTATAGTCATGTGTAAGGAGGCGGGATGTGGCGGTTCTGAAGGGAACGAAGGTCATGTGTAAGGAGGCGGGATGTGGCGGTTCTGAAGGGAACTATAGTCATGTGTAAGAAGGCGGGATGTGACGGGTCTGAATGGAACTAAGATCATGTGTAAGGGGGCGGGATGTGGCGGTTCTGAAGGGAACTAAGGTCATGTGTAAGGGGGCGGGATGTGGCGGGTCTGAAAGGAACGAAGGTCATGTGTAAGGGGCAGGATGTGGCAGGTCTGAAGGGAATGAAGGTCATGTGTAAGGGGTGGGATGTGGCGGGTCTGAAGGGAACGAAAGTTATGTGTAAGGGGCAGGATGTGGCGGGTGTGAAGGGAACGAAGGTCATGTGCAAGGGTGCGGGATGTGTCGGGTCAGAAGGGAATGAAGGTCATGTGTAAGGGGAGGGGGATGTGGCGGGTCTGAAGGGAACGAAGGTCATGTGTAAGGGGGCGGGATATGGCGGATCTGAAGGGAACGAAGGTCATGTGTAAGGAGGGGGATGTGACGGGTCTGAAGGGAACGAAGGTTATGTGTAAGGAGGGGGATGTGACGGGTCTGAAGGGAACGAAGGTCATGTGTAAGGGGGCGGAATGTGGCGGTTCTGAAGGGAACGAAGGTCATGTGTAATGGGGTGGGATGTGGCTGGTCTGAAGGGAACGAAGGTCATGTGTAAGGGAGCGGGATGTGGCGGGTCTGAAGGGAACGAAATTCATGTGTAAGGAGGCGGGATGTGGCGGTTCTGAAGGGAACGAAGGTCATGTGTAAGGAGGCGGGATGTGGCTAATCTGAAGGGAACTAAGGTCATGTGTAAGGAGGCGGGATGTGACGGGTCTGAAGGGAACGAAGATCGTGTGTAAGGACGCAGGATGTGGCGGTTCTGAAGGGAACTAAGGTCATGTGTAAGGATGCGGGATGTGACGGGTCTGAAGGGAACGAAGGTCATGTGTAAGGGGGCGGGATGTGACGGATCTGAAGGGAACGAAGGTCATGTGTAAGGGGGCGGGATGTGGCGGGTCTGTAGTGAACGAAGGTCATGTGTAAGGAGGCGGGATGTGGTTGCTGTGCTGTGGCTGTCACTCATGCCTCCAGTGGGGATATCATGGAGACTTTGAGTATCAACTCGGTACTTTATGTTTGAACGCACTCATTTGTTATGTTATAATAAATTATGCATATTACAATCAATTTTTGAATTAGTAATCATTGCAATTGTTCTCTCTTAATTGATAAATCAAACTCCCACCTTCTATGTCTTATCTGTTCAGTTTTCCCGAAACATTTAACACGTCAGTCTGTTAATATTTGAAGGCAATATTTGAATTACACAAAGAGAGCTAGAGCTGGCAATATCCAAATTAAAAATGAAAAGTCACCAGGCAGTGATGGAGTGTCCAATGAAATGATTAAGAACTTGGGAACTGCAGCTAAAGCAAAACTACTGCAGATCTACAACATTTGCTGGATCACAGGTAGAGTGCCACAGGCATGGAGAGAAGCAATTATGATACCATTACTAAAGCCAGGAAAAGATGGTTCAATGACATCCAGCTATAGACCAATCAGCCTTACAAGCTGTTTGTGTAAAACAATGGAACGTATAATCAATCTTAGACTGCAGTGGTACCTGGAAACTGAAAATCTCCTTGTCCCACAACAAGCAGGCTTTAGACAGTGTTACTCTACCGAAGATCAAGCAACCTATCTTTCCCAGGAAATTGAAGATGCGTTTCAAGAAAAGAAACTGGTACTAGCAGCATGGATAGACCTAAAGAAAGCATTTGATAAGGTATGGAAGGAAGGGCTTTTGAAGAAACTGAGAAATTATGGAGTAAATGGCAGGATGTACAAATGGGTCAAAGCATGCCTGCATAATAGGAGAGCCAGAGTGCAACTGGATGGTCTTAAGAGTAAGAAGGTCTTATTGCGCCAGGGCGTTCCACAAGGAGGGGTACTATCTCCAACACTTTTTCTGATCTACATCAATGACCTAGTTACTGAACTACCACATGGCATCAAAGTGGCAATGTATGCAGATGACTTGGTAATGTGGTGCACAGAGGAGTATGCAACAGTGGCCTCCAAATTGCTACAAAGAGCTATGAATGCACTGAATTCATGGGCAAATAGATGGTGTATCAGCATCAATACAGACAAATGCAGTACTACACTTTTCACACTCTCCCCAAAACAAAAAGCAGGAGCCATCTACATAAACAATGAGCCTGTGAAAGAAGACATACAAGCTACATATCTCGGAGTTACATTTGATAACAAACTATCTTGGAAACAGCAGATAAATAAGGCAACCCAAAAAGCAAGGAGGAAATTGGCTATTCTAAGAAAGTTGTGTGGAACCACATGGGGTGCGAGTGGGAAAATACTCAGTAAAGTTTACCAACAGAGTATACGCCCACATTTAGAATATGGATCATCCGCATGGTGCTCAGCATCAAACACCACATTGCAAGAACTGGATAAAGTACAAAACCAGGCACTTAGGGTCATCACAGGAGCAATGAAATCAACACCAATATTGGAGATGGAGAAATTGTGGAGGATACCAGCACTGAGAGAACGGAGAGACACAAAGGTGCTGATACAGGCAGAAAAATTTGTATGCATGCCGAGACATCCAATGAAGGACAGATTCCAAAATCTTGCATTGGGACGACTTAAGAGAAGCAGTTTTATCCACCAAGCCAAGCGTATTAGTAGACAAACACCAGACATGCCAAGAGTTGTTAAACCCCTTCTGCCCATACCAGAACAGACTCCCTGGTCAGATGAATCAGGATTATCAGTTCAAATACGGACAGAAGTGAAAGGAATAGTTGACAAAGAGGAACAAAATAGTCTACAGCGAAAAACAATAACTCTCAGTTTCCTGGATGAAGAATACCCACAAGACCTATGGATCCGTGTGTACACAGATGGATCAGCACAGAATGCAGTAAAGAATGGGGGAGCAGGTGCATATATAGAGTACCCAAATAACACTAGGGATATGAATAAAATAGCAACAGGGAAATATTGTCACAATTATGATGCAGAAATACAAGCAATAAAGTTGGCAATAGAAAAGCTGCTGAACAGTAATCTTAGCCCACAGCCTGTAGTGTTTTTGACAGATGCAAGATCAGTACTCCAGGCACTACAATCCAGAAAATTACCACATCTACAGACCTTATTGACTGAACTCTGCAAGCACCACAGGGTTGCCCTGCAGTGGATCCCGTCTCACTGTGGAATACCAGGAAATGAGAAAGCAGATCAGTTGGCAAAGGAAGGTTCAACAGGCACACAACTAGATACACCAGTCACATACCATCATAAGAAACAGATAATCAAATCAATCAGAGGACCACAAGCCCCATATCAGGATGCCTTTCATAATATGAATAGATATGAACAAGTTATCATTATACGCCTAAGAACAGGACACAATCGACTCCATAGTCACATGTATACAAAATTCAAGATCGGCACATCAACTATTTGTACATGTGGACAGGCACCCCAGACTGCTGAACACATACTTCAAGACTGCACTGAATATAGTAGACTGAGGAAAATCCATTGGCCCATAGATACAACACTACAGACAAAACTATATGGGCCACTGCAAGAATTACAAAAGACAGTAAAATTCATACAGGAAACGACATTGCTGATATAGACAATACTTCGAGCGAACGAAAGATAGATAGATTTGAAGGCATATGTGTGTGTGTCAATTTTACGTCTTACGGTTGAAGTCCCAGGAAGGTATAGATGTGTCTTGAAACGCCACACTGCATTTCCTTAGCACTTGATTTTCTTTTATTGATAACGTCCTTTACGATTCCTGCATCGAAAGTTTGCCGTAATAGAACTCAACATATTTTTTCTAACAATTCTTAAACACGTACAGTGTGATATTAACCAATCTTCTTATGTGAATTCAATATTTATAGAACTATGGCAAAGCTCTATATTCAAGTACCAAAGGGCGGCAACCTAGAAAAGTGCACCAATTACATAACAATTAACAATTGTATTAAAGAGATCTCTTATTAGGACTTCAGTTGTTTCCCTTTTTGCTTTCAAACGAGCTGAGTTTGAGCCATCAGATCTTGTATGTAGATGTCGCCGGAGTGACTGAGAATACATGGTGTAAGGCGGTAGCAAAAACAAGAGAAGAAGGTGGGCACAAGGACACATATCTCCGTAGCTTGACCCTTGACCTCAAAATATTCAACTGAGCTGCCTTCGAATTGTATTGCGGCGTTCATTTCTTTATAAAGTAAAGTTATCTAATCAGCAATGGTAGACAACCAATGTTCTCTATCACATTATGATTACAGATCCCTGTCTGCTGACGGTACAACTAAATGTCTTTATGAGATCAACTAAGGCCTTTAAGAGTGGTTTACCTTGCACCTTGCATTTTTCTAGAGTTGTTGAAGTGTGAAACAGAAAATCATATTAATAGTTGACCTCCTATTTCTAAATTCGCCTAGTGTCTCAGGAACTACACGCTTTGTCAGCTTATTTAGGCACTCAAAACTTGTCTTTCAAATGCCTTCCGTGCCATACTTAATTAAGAGAAATATTTCCTCCTGATTGTTGCAATTACATTGCTATCGTTATTCTTGTATAAAATCACAATCTCTGTGTTTCTCATGTCTTCTATCCGAAGACGGCACATAGGCAGAACCACAACCTCAAAAACAGAAACCTTGCATGCCAAAATGGCACATATTGCAGAGATCACTGCCTCTAAAATTTATGGCTCTGTTTCCATAACAATACTTTTCACAATGACAGCTTGTCAAGCCATCGATCAACCTCCTTAGTCGCCTTTTACGACATGCATGGAAGGCCACAGTGTCACTATTCTTTACCTCCCTCATAATAGGGCCCCGGTACACAATTTATATATATTATATATATATATATATATATAAATATATAAATTGACAAGACAAGATTTCCGATACTGTCATTTTGAAGATATATACCCAGTACTGATACTATTATGATGCATGTGCAAACCTACTCTTTTTTTTTTTTAGTACCCCCCGTCACGCCAAGTGGTGGCGTATAGGGAAATATGGTGTTAGTGACCCTATATTTTACAGACCGTCAGCACATGATTTTTGGGTAATGTGGTCGGTATTACGCCCGTGCTGCTTTACTTTCCCAGAAAAAATCCGGTACCCATTTAAGGCTGGGTGAACCCGGAGCCGTCGGTTGGGATCGAACCCTACCCCTTGTCCGTAGTAGTCCAGTTCACTAACCACTGAGCTATCACGGCTCCCACTAATTTTTAGGGAATTAGTAAAACCCAGGTGTCCTCGCCAGGGTACGAACCCGGCTGTTGCCGTGGTAAGCCAACCGCCTATCGATTGCGCTAACCGGACACCCGCAAACCTACTCGGCGAGCTATATAGTCTGCATACCAAACTTTTTGCCAGATTTGGTGTGCTGTTTAAAAACATAACAGAGATGCCATGCTTAAATATTAATGGAAAGATAATCAATAACCCGAGATATGCTGATGATACTGTACTACTAGCAGAAAATCCTAGAGATCTACAACATCTACGTAAAGAAATAAACATGGCAATCAAAAAATGTGGATTAGATATGAATATCAAAAAGACTAAAACTATGATAATAATGATTGAAAATTCTCAAGACCTACAAATAAATATCAAAGTTGAAGGAATACACATGGAGCAAGTTCAAAGCAACAACTACCTTGGACATAATATAACTAGTGATTGAATATGTACAACTGAAATAAAAAAAGAATGTGTAAGCAAAAAGTAATTTTAATGCCATGAAAAGCATACTAACCTCAAAACAAATAACACTAGGGCTGAAACTATCTATCTTTCTATCTATTGAATCTTTCGAGCCGTAGCCGGTCCATAGGGCGTAGACCAAGATACTCCTTCTCTTATCTGAATTTTTGTTCTAGCAGTTTTCAATTGATGAGAGAGGCAAGGGCAGCAGGATTCGGCTCCCTCAATGAGACAGAGCTGCTTGCACAGAACAGAGACAAAAGGTGATATTGATAAAATATCTTTAAAATAATTGAAAACTGCTAGAACAAAAATTCAGATAAGAGAAGGAGTATCTTGGTCTACGCCCTATGGACCGGCTACGGCTCGAAAGATTCAATAGATAGAAAGATAGATAGTTTCAGCCCTAGTGTTATTTGTTTGAGGTTAGTATGCTTTTCATGGCATTAAAATTACTTTTTGCTTACACATTCTTTTTTTTATTTCAGTTGTACATATTCAATCACTAGTTATATTATGTCCAAGGTAGTTGTTGCTTTGAACTTGCTCCATGTGTATTCCTTCAACTTTGATATTTATTTGTAGGTCTTGAGAATTTTCAATCATTATTATCATAGTTTTAGTCTTTTTGATATTCATATCTAATCCACATTTTTGATTGCCATGTTTATTTCTTTACGTAGATGTTGTAGATCTCTAGGATTTTCTGCTAGTAGTACAGTATCATCAGCATATCTCGGGTTATTGATTATCTTTCCATTAATATTTAAGCATGGCATCTCTGTTATGTTTTAAACAGCACACCAAATCTGGCAAAAAGTTTGGTATGCAGACTATATAGCTCGCCGAGTAGGTTTGCGGGTGTCCGGTTAGCGCAATCGATAGGCGGTTGGCTTACCACGGCAACAGCGGGGTTCGTACCCTGGCGAGGACACCTGGGTTTTACTAATTCCCTAAAAATTAGTGGGAGCCGTGATAGCTCAGTGGTTAGTGAACTGGACTACTACGGACAAGGGGTAGGGTTCGATCCCAACCGACGGCTCCGGGTTCACCCAGCCTTAAATGGGTACCGGATTTTTTCTGGGAAAGTAAAGCAGCACGGGCGTAATACCGACCACATTACCCCAAAAATCATGTGCTGACGGTCTGTAAAATATAGGGTCACTAACACCATATTTCCCTATACGCCACCACTTGGCGTGACGGGGGGTACTAAAAAAAAAAAGAGTAGGTTTGCACATGCATCATAATAGTATCAGTACTGGGTATATATCTTCAAAATGACAGTATCGGAAATCTTGTCTTGTCAATTTATATATTTATATATATATATATATATAATATATATAAATTGTGTACCGGGGCCCTATTATGAGGGAGGTAAAGAATAGTGACACTGTGGCCTTCCATGCATGTCGTAAAAGGCGACTAAGGAGGTTGATCGATGGCTTGACAAGCTGTCATTGTGAAAAGTATTGTTATGGAAACAGAGCCATAAATTTTAGAGGCAGTGATCTCTGCAATATGTGCCATTTTGGCATGCAAGGTTTCTGTTTTTGAGGTTGTGGTTCTGCCCTATGTGCCGTCTTCGGATAGAAGACATGAGAAACACAGAGATTGTGATTTTATACAAGAATAACGATAGCAATGTAATTGCAACAATCAGGAGGAAATATTTCTCTTAATTAAGTATGGCACGGAAGGCATTTGAAAGACAAGTTTTGAGTGCCTAAATAAGCTGACAAAGCGTGTAGTTCCTGAGACACTAGGCGAATTTAGAAATAGGAGGTCAACTATTAATATGATTTTCTGTTTCACACTTCAACAACTCTAGAAAAATGCAAGGTGCAAGGTAAACCACTCTTAAAGGCCTTAGTTGATCTCATAAAGACATTTAGTTGTACCGTCAGCAGACAGGGATCTGTAATCATAATGTGATAGAGAACATTGGTTGTCTACCATTGCTGATTAGATAACTTTACTTTATAAAGAAATGAACGCCGCAATACAATTCGAAGGCAGCTCAGTTGAATATTTTGAGGTCAAGGGTCAAGCTACGGAGATATGTGTCCTTGTGCCCACCTTCTTCTCTTGTTTTTGCTACCGCCTTACACCATGTATTCTCAGTCACTCCGGCGACATCTACATACAAGATCTGATGGCTCAAACTCAGCTCGTTTGAAAGCAAAAAGGGAAACAACTGAAGTCCTAATAAGAGATCTCTTTAATACAATTGTTAATTGTTATGTAATTGGTGCACTTTTCTAGGTTGCCGCCCTTTGGTACTTGAATATAGAGCTTTGCCATAGTTCTATAAATATTGAATTCACATAAGAAGATTGGTTAATATCACACTGTACGTGTTTAAGAATTGTTAGAAAAAATATGTTGAGTTCTATTACGGCAAACTTTCGATGCAGGAATCGTAAAGGACGTTATCAATAAAAGAAAATCAAGTGCTAAGGAAATGCAGTGTGGCGTTTCAAGACACATCTATACCTTCCTGGGACTTCAACCGTAAGACGTAAAATTGACACACACACATATGCCTTCAAATCTATCTATCTTTCGTTCGCTCGAAGTATTGTCTATATCAGCAATGTCGTTTCCTGTATGAATTTTACTGTCTTTTGTAATTCTTGCAGTGGCCCATATAGTTTTGTCTGTAGTGTTGTATCTATGGGCCAATGGATTTTCCTCAGTCTACTATATTCAGTGCAGTCTTGAAGTATGTGTTCAGCAGTCTGGGGTGCCTGTCCACATGTACAAATAGTTGATGTGCCGATCTTGAATTTTGTATACATGTGACTATGGAGTCGATTGTGTCCTGTTCTTAGGCGTATAATGATAACTTGTTCATATCTATTCATATTATGAAAGGCATCCTGATATGGGGCTTGTGGTCCTCTGATTGATTTGATTATCTGTTTCTTATGATGGTATGTGACTGGTGTATCTAGTTGTGTGCCTGTTGAACCTTCCTTTGCCAACTGATCTGCTTTCTCATTTCCTGGTATTCCACAGTGAGACGGGATCCACTGCAGGGCAACCCTGTGGTGCTTGCAGAGTTCAGTCAATAAGGTCTGTAGATGTGGTAATTTTCTGGATTGTAGTGCCTGGAGTACTGATCTTGCATCTGTCAAAAACACTACAGGCTGTGGGCTAAGATTACTGTTCAGCAGCTTTTCTATTGCCAACTTTATTGCTTGTATTTCTGCATCATAATTGTGACAATATTTCCCTGTTGCTATTTTATTCATATCCCTAGTGTTATTTGGGTACTCTATATATGCACCTGCTCCCCCATTCTTTACTGCATTCTGTGCTGATCCATCTGTGTACACACGGATCCATAGGTCTTGTGGGTATTCTTCATCCAGGAAACTGAGAGTTATTGTTTTTCGCTGTAGACTATTTTGTTCCTCTTTGTCAACTATTCCTTTCACTTCTGTCCGTATTTGAACTGATAATCCTGATTCATCTGACCAGGGAGTCTGTTCTGGTATGGGCAGAAGGGGTTTAACAACTCTTGGCATGTCTGGTGTTTGTCTACTAATACGCTTGGCTTGGTGGATAAAACTGCTTCTCTTAAGTCGTCCCAATGCAAGATTTTGGAATCTGTCCTTCATTGGATGTCTCGGCATGCATACAAATTTTTCTGCCTGTATCAGCACCTTTGTGTCTCTCCGTTCTCTCAGTGCTGGTATCCTCCACAATTTCTCCATCTCCAATATTGGTGTTGATTTCATTGCTCCTGTGATGACCCTAAGTGCCTGGTTTTGTACTTTATCCAGTTCTTGCAATGTGGTGTTTGATGCTGAGCACCATGCGGATGATCCATATTCTAAATGTGGGCGTATACTCTGTTGGTAAACTTTACTGAGTATTTTCCCACTCGCACCCCATGTGGTTCCACACAACTTTCTTAGAATAGCCAATTTCCTCCTTGCTTTTTGGGTTGCCTTATTTATCTGCTGTTTCCAAGATAGTTTGTTATCAAATGTAACTCCGAGATATGTAGCTTGTATGTCTTCTTTCACAGGCTCATTGTTTATGTAGATGGCTCCTGCTTTTTGTTTTGGGGAGAGTGTGAAAAGTGTAGTACTGCATTTGTCTGTATTGATGCTGATACACCATCTATTTGCCCATGAATTCAGTGCATTCATAGCTCTTTGTAGCAATTTGGAGGCCACTGTTGCATACTCCTCTGTGCACCACATTACCAAGTCATCTGCATACATTGCCACTTTGATGCCATGTGGTAGTTCAGTAACTAGGTCATTGATGTAGATCAGAAAAAGTGTTGGAGATAGTACCCCTCCTTGTGGAACGCCCTGGCGCAATAAGACCTTCTTACTCTTAAGACCATCCAGTTGCACTCTGGCTCTCCTATTATGCAGGCATGCTTTGACCCATTTGTACATCCTGCCATTTACTCCATAATTTCTCAGTTTCTTCAAAAGCCCTTCCTTCCATACCTTATCAAATGCTTTCTTTAGGTCTATCCATGCTGCTAGTACCAGTTTCTTTTCTTGAAACGCATCTTCAATTTCCTGGGAAAGATAGGTTGCTTGATCTTCGGTAGAGTAACACTGTCTAAAGCCTGCTTGTTGTGGGACAAGGAGATTTTCAGTTTCCAGGTACCACTGCAGTCTAAGATTGATTATACGTTCCATTGTTTTACACAAACAGCTTGTAAGGCTGATTGGTCTATAGCTGGATGTCATTGAACCATCTTTTCCTGGCTTTAGTAATGGTATCATAATTGCTTCTCTCCATGCCTGTGGCACTCTACCTGTGATCCAGCAAATGTTGTAGATCTGCAGTAGTTTTGCTTTAGCTGCAGTTCCCAAGTTCTTAATCATTTCATTGGACACTCCATCACTGCCTGGTGACTTTTCATTTTTAATTTGGATATTGCCAGCTCTAGCTCTCTTTGTGTAATTCAAATATTGCCTTCAAATATTAACAGACTGACGTGTTAAATGTTTCGGGAAAACTGAACAGATAAGACATAGAAGGTGGGAGTTTGATTTATCAATTAAGAGAGAACAATTGCAATGATTACTAATTCAAAAATGATTGTAATATGCATAATTTATTATAACATAACAAATGAGTGCGTTCAAACATAAAGTACCGAGTTGATACTCAAAGTCTCCATGATATCCCCACTGGAGGCATGAGTGACAGCCACAGCACAGCAACCACATCCCGCCTCCTTACACATGACCTTCGTTCACTACAGACCCGCCACATCCCGCCCCCTTACACATGACCTTCGTTCCCTTCAGATCCGTCACATCCCGCCCCCTTACACATGACCTTCGTTCCCTTCAGACCCGTCACATCCCGCATCCTTACACATGACCTTAGTTCCCTTCAGAACCGCCACATCCTGCGTCCTTACACACGATCTTCGTTCCCTTCAGACCCGTCACATCCCGCCTCCTTACACATGACCTTAGTTCCCTTCAGATTAGCCACATCCCGCCTCCTTACACATGACCTTCGTTCCCTTCAGAACCGCCACATCCCGCCTCCTTACACATGAATTTCGTTCCCTTCAGACCCGCCACATCCCGCTCCCTTACACATGACCTTCGTTCCCTTCAGACCAGCCACATCCCACCCCATTACACATGACCTTCGTTCCCTTCAGAACCGCCACATTCCGCCCCCTTACACATGACCTTCGTTCCCTTCAGACCCGTCACATCCCCCTCCTTACACATAACCTTCGTTCCCTTCAGACCCGTCACATCCCCCTCCTTACACATGACCTTCGTTCCCTTCAGATCCGCCATATCCCGCCCCCTTACACATGACCTTCGTTCCCTTCAGACCCGCCACATCCCCCTCCCCTTACACATGACCTTCATTCCCTTCTGACCCGACACATCCCGCACCCTTGCACATGACCTTCGTTCCCTTCACACCCGCCACATCCTGCCCCTTACACATAACTTTCGTTCCCTTCAGACCCGCCACATCCCACCCTTACACATGACCTTCATTCCCTTCAGACCTGCCACATCCTGCCCCCTTACACATGACCTTCGTTCCTTTCAGACCCGCCACATCCCGCCCCCTTACACATGACCTTAGTTCCCTCAGAACCGCCACATCCCGCCCCCTTACACATGATCTTAGTTCCATTCAGACCCGTCACATCCCGCCTTCTTACACATGACTATAGTTCCCTTCAGAACCGCCACATCCCGCCTCCTTACACATGACCTTCGTTCCCTTCAGAACCGCCACATCCCGCCTCCTTACACATGACTATAATTCCCTTCAGAACCGCCACATCCCGCCTCCTTACACTTGACCTTCGTTCCCTTCAGACCCGCCACATCCCGCCCCCTTACACATGACCTTCGTTCCCTTCAGACCAGCCACATCCCGCCCCCTTACACATGACCTTCGTTCCCTTCAGAACCGCCACATCCCGCCCCTTACACATGACCTTCGTTCCCTTCAGACCCGCCACATCCCGCCCCCTTACACATGACCATCGTTCCCTCAGACACACCACATCCCGCCTCCTTACACATGACCTTCGTTCCCTTCAGACCCGCCACATCTCACCCCCTTACACATGACCTTCGTTCCCTTCAGACCCGCCACATCCCGCCCCCTTACACATGACCTTCGTTCCATTCAGACTCGCCACATCCCGCCTCCTTACACATGACCTTCGTTCCCTTCTGACTCCACATCCCGCACCCTTGCACATGACCTTCGTTCCCTTCAGATCCGCCACATCCTGCCCCTTACACATGACCTTCGTTCCCTTCAGACCCGCCACATCCCGCCCCCTTACATATGACCTTCGTTCCCTTCAGACCCGCCACATCCCGCCCCTGATACATGACCTTCGTTCCTTTCAGACCCGCCACATCCCGCCCACTTACACATGACCTTCGTTCTCTTCAGACCCGCCACATCCCGCCCCCTTACACATGACCTTCGTTCCTTCAGACCCGCCACATCTCGCCCCCTTACACATGACCTTCGTTCCCTTCAGACCCGCCACATCCCGCCCCCTTACACATGACCTTCGTTCCCTTCAGACTCGCCACATCCCGCCTCCTTACACATGACCTTCGTTCCCTTCAGACCCGCCACATCTCGCCTCCTTACACATGACCTTCGTTCCCTTCAGACCAGCCACATCCCGCCTCCTTACACATGACCTTCGTCCCCTTCAGAAACGCCACATCCCGCCCCTTGCACATGACGTTCGTTCCCTTCAGAACCGCCACATCCCGCCCCCTTACACATGACCTTTGTTCCCTTCAGACCCGCCACATCCCGCCCCCATACACTTGACCTTCGTTCCCTTCAGACCCCACATCCACACATGACCCGCCTTCCCCGCCACATTACACATGACCTTCGTTCCCTTCAGACCCGCCACATCCCGCCCCCTTACACATGACCTTCGTTCCGTTCATACCCGCCACATCCCGACCCCTTGCACACATGACCTTTCGTTTCCCTTTGCAGACCTTCGTTCCAGACACATCCCGCCCCCTTACACATGACCTTCGTTCCCTTAGACCCGCCACATCCCGCCCCCTTACACATGACCTTCGTTCCCTTCAGACCCGCCACATCCCGCCCCCTTACACATGACCTTTGTTCCCTTCAGACCCGCCACATCCCGCCCCCATACACTTGACCTTCGTTCCCTTCAGACCCTCCACATCCCGCCCCCTTACACATGACCTTCGTTCCGTTCATACTCGCCACATCCCGACCCCTTACACATGACCTTCGTTCCGTTCATACCCGCCACATCCCGACCCCTTGCACATGACCTTCGTTCCCTTCAGACCCGCCACATCCCGCCCCCTTACACATGACCTTCGTTCCCTTCAGACCCGCCACATCCCGCCCCCTTACACATGACCTTCGTTCCCTTCAGACCCGTCACATCCCGGATGTAATCGTTCAGCGATGTTGTTGATGGAAACTTCTCTGTCACTAAATGTTGAATTAAAAAAAAATATTCGCGCATTGATTGACAGCAACAATAAATAATGGAAGAGTCCATTAAATCGATGATTTAAATCCAGAGTAATAACTCGTCAATATCGACGAAATATAAGTTAATTTGTTATATAGACATGCTTCATAATGACATAGTGTTTTCATATACTTTAAAACAATGTATTTATTTTTCTTCATCAATTACCCCTATAGGTCGTTGGGGGACCACTGATTGACTTCGACAAGTTTATCCATTTCTCTTTTCCTTCAGTCTGTCTTTGTGATTCTGCAAAATCGAGGCATGTATATTCTTTCTCTACATCCATGGACATAAAAAGAGGTGTAAGACAAGGATGCATGCTATCACCAAGCTTGTTCAATCTATACACTGAGCAAATCTTTAAAAATATCACAGAGATGCCAGACTTAAACATTAATGGAAAGATAATCAATAACCTAAGATATGCTGATGATACTGTATTACTAGCAGAAAGTTATAAAGATCTACAACAATTACTTAATGAAATAAACATGACAAGCAAAAAATATGAATTAGATATGAATATAAAAAAGACTAAAACTATGATCATAAGAAAAGACAATTTTCAAGACCTACAAATAAATATCAAAGTTGAAGGAATACATCTGGAGACTGTTCAGAGCTACAACTACCTCGGACATATATAACCAGTGATGGAAAATGTAAAACTGAAGAAAAAAAAAAGATTAGGTATGGCAAACAGTAATTTTAATTAATGCCATGAAAAGAATACTAACATCAAAACAAATAACACCAGGGCTAAAACTAAGAATAGCAAATACAGTTCTCGTTCTATCTGCCTCAAACATATAGCTCTCATTCTCTCAGCCTCACACCAAAAGATCTCATTCTATTAGACTCACACATACAGTTCTAGTTCTATCAACCTCACACATACAGCTCTCGTTCTATCAGCCTCACACATACAGCTCTCGTTCTATCAGCCTCACACATACAGCTCTCGTTCTATCAGCCTCACACATACAGCTCTCATTCTATCAGCCTCACACATACAGCTCTCATTCTATCAGCCTCACATATACAGCTCTCATTCTATCAGCCTTACACATACAGCTCTCGTTCGTTCAAACTGTATTCATACATTTATTTTACAGTTTCACAGCTCATGAAACAATCACTCGTATTTATCACCACCCTCTATTACATATTACCACGATATGCTCTACCGATCATTTCACACATTTTATGTTTGCTTTTAATGCGCTGTTTCAATGTTTCAATAACTTGCTAACTCTGCTAAGTGCATATACAAGTAATAAATGAAGTCTAAAAAAACTAAAATGCCACAATACAAATATGCATGAACAGCAATCGGAAAAGCACACAAAGAAAATAGAAGAAAATGAAATTGTTGCTGAGAACTTTGTCCTGGATAACAACCGACATAGAACCTTGTACACTACATCGCAGTTTTAAACTATTTGTATTCTTAAGTGTTAATTAACTACGTTGTTATATTTGTTTGCTACTGACGGTGAGTGAGGTGCAAACATTTACAGACACCTATTGTCTGGACGGGCATTCTTGGTCGTTTTGTGAAGTGTGTAGTGGGTGTAACAAAGGCTGCAACGTCATCATCGGTACGTGTCACGGTAACTTTTCACATGGGATCTATGGACACGACTGCTCCGGGTCTTGTCTCAGTGTTTGTAGTGTAGGGTAGGGTTAGTGGAGACGGGAGGGATATGGGTAGTGTAGGGTAGGGTTAGTGGGGACGGGAGGGATATGGGTAGTGTAGGGTAGGGTTAGTGGAGACGGGAGGGATATGGGTAGTGTAGGGTAGGGTTAGTGGGGACGGGAGGGATATGGGTAGTGTAGGGTAGGGTTAGTGGGGACGGGAGGGATATGGGTAGTGTAGGGTAGGGTTAGTGGAGACGGGAGGGATATGGGTAGTGTAGGGTAGGGTTAGTGGGGACGGGAGGGATATGGGTAGTGTAGGGTAGGGTTAGTGGGGACGGGAGGGATATGGGTAGTGTAGGGTAGGGTTAGTGGAGACGGGAGGGATATGGGTAGTGTAGGGTAGGGTTAGTGGAGACGGGAGGGATATGGGTAGTGTAGGGTAGGGTTAGTGGAGACGGGAGGGATATGGGTAGTGTAGGGTAGGGTTAGTGGAGACGGGAGGGATATGGGTAGTGTAGGGTAGGGTTAGTGGAGACGGGAGGGATATGGGTAGTGTAGGGTAGGGTTAGTGGGGACGGGAGGGATATGGGTAGTGTAGGGTAGGGTTAGTGGGGACGGGAGGGATATGGGTAGTGTAGGGTAGGGTTAGTGGAGACGGGAGGGATATGGGTAGTGTAGGGTAGGGTTAGTGGGGACGGGAGGGATATGGGTAGTGTAGGGTAGGGTTAGTGGGGACGGGAGGGATATGGGTAGTGTAGGGTAGGGTTAGTGGAGACGGGAGGGATATGGGTAGTGTAGGGTAGGGTTAGTGGAGACGGAGGGATATGGGTAGTGTAGGGTAGGGTTAGTGGAGACGGGAGGGATATGGGTAGTGTAGGGTAGGGTTAGTGGAGACGGGAGGGATATGGGTAGTGTAGGGTAGGGTTAGTGGAGACGGGAGGGATATGGGTAGTGTAGGGTAGGGTTAGTGGGGACGGGAGGGATATGGGTAGTGTAGGGTAGGGTTAGTGGGGACGGGAGGGATATGGGTAGTGTAGGGTAGGGTTAGTGGAGACGGGAGGGATATGGGTAGTGTAGGGTAGGGTTAGTGGAGACGGGAGGGATATGGGTAGTGTAGGGTAGGGTTAGTGGAGACGGGAGGGATATGGGTAGTGTAGGGTAGGGTTAGTGGGGACGGGAGGGATATGGGTAGTGTAGGGTAGGGTTAGTGGAGACGGGAGGGATATGGGTAGTGTAGGGTAGGGTTAGTGGAGACGGGAGGGATATGGGTAGTGTAGGGTAGGGTTAGTGGGGACGGGAGGGATATGGGTAGTGTAGGGTAGGGTTAGTGGGGACGGGAGGGATATGGGTAGTGTAGGGTAGGGTTAGTGGGGACGGGAGGGATATGGGTAGTGTAGGGTAGGGTTAAGAGGGGTAGGGAGCAAAGGTAGGTTGTGGGAAAGGTAGGACGACAAGTAGGTTATGTTAGGGAGAGTGGGTTGGGTAGGGTTAGGAGAAAGGGGAGTGTAAGGGGTAGGGTAGGACATAACAGGACAACGACAGGGCAGACAGACGTCGACGAGACGGAAGAAAACGAGACAGGATGTGGGACAGGACAAGGCGGGGCAGGGAAAGACGGGGCAGGGCAAGACGGGGCAGGGCAAGACGGGGCAGAGCAAGACGGAACATCACAGGGCAAGACAGGGCAGGGCAAGACAGGACTTCACAGTACAAGACGGGGCAGGGTAAGACGGAACATCACAGGGCAGGGCAAGACGGAACATCACAGGGCAAGACAGGACTTCACAGTACAAGACGGAGCAGGACAAGACTGAACATCACAGTACAAGACGGGGCAGGCAAGACAGGACTTCACAGTGCAAGACGAGACAGGACAAGACGGAACATCACATGACAAGACGGGGCAGGGCAAGACATGACTTCACAGTACAAGACGGTTCAGGGAAAGACGGGCCGTACAAAACAGAACATTACAGGGCAAGAGGGGGCAGGGCAATACGGAACATCACAGTACAAGACGGGGCAGGACAAGACGGAACATCACAGTACAAGATGGAACATCACAGTACAAGACGGGGCAGGGCAAGACGGAACATCACAGTACAAGACGGGGCAGGACAAGACGGAACATCACAGTACAAGACGGGGCAGGACAAGACGGAACATCACAGTACAAGACGGGGCAGGACAAGACGGAACATCACAGTACAAGACGGGGCAGGACAAGACGGAACATCACAGTACAAGACGGGGCAGAACAAGACGGAACATCACAGTACAAGACGGGGCAGGACAAGACGGAACATCACAGTACAAGACGGAACATCACAGTACAAGACGGGGCAGGGCAAGACGGAACATCACAGTACAAGACGGGGCAGAACAAGACGGAACATCACAGTACAAGACGGAACATCACAGTACAAGACGGAACATCACAGTACAGGACGGGGCAGGGCAAGACGGAACATCACAGTACAAGTCGGAACATCACAGTACAAGATGGAACATCACAGTACAGGACGGGGCAGGGCAAGACTGAACATCACAGTACAAGACGGAACATCACAGTACAAGACTGAACATCACAGTACAAGACTGAACATCACAGTACAAGACGGAAAATCACAGTACAAGACGGAACATCACAGTACAAGACGGAACATCACAGTACAGGACGGGGCAGGGCAAGACGGAATATCACAGTACAAGACGGAACATCACAGTACAGGACGGGGCAGAGCAAGACGGAACATCACAGGACAAGACGGAACATCACATTACAAGACGGAACATCACAGTACAAGACGGGGCAGAACAAGACGGAACATCACAGCACAAGACGGGGCAGGACAAGACGGAACTTCACAGTACGAGACGGAACAATACAGTACAAGACGGGGCAGAGCAAGACGGAATATCACAGTACAAGACGGGGCAATGCAAGACGGAACATCACAGTACAAGACGGGGCAATGCAAGACGGAACATCACAGTACAAGACGAGGCAATGCAAGACGGAACATCATAGTACAAGACGGGGCAGGGCAAGACGGAACATCACAGGACAAGACGGGGCAGGGCATGATAGAACATCACAGGACAAGACAGAAAAGAACGAACAGTTCAATTCGAGGCAGAACAGGACAAAACAGGACTGGACGGGACAAAACAGATATACTGTACGGTACAGACAGGTCAAACAGACAGACAGAACAGCCAAACAAGATAGTACATATAGATAGGACTCACATACAGTATACGACAGTAGAGACAAACAGGTCAGACCAACATTACAGAAAGACACGACAAACAGATAGGTAGGATAGCCACGACAAACAGATAGGTAGGATAGACACGACAAACAGATAGGTAGGATAGACACGACAAACAGATAGGTATGATAGACACGACAGAGCGGACATACAGACAGACAGGACAGAGAGGGTAAGCATGATCTACAGGACAAACAATATAGACAGAATAGGACTGATAGGAAAAGGTACGACAGACAGGCATGATAGGCAGGACTGGACAGATGGGACAGACAACTACAGGACTGGTCAAGGTCATGAGATTCATTGTCTAACTTACTCACAGAGCTCATCATCATAATCATCATCATCAAGTGCCATACCTGCTGGCGTAGGTGATTATGTCTCTCTACAACTTTCGATCTCGTCACTGATTTATCATTTCTGTTGTTGACCTTCTGCCAAGTCATCTTTTAAACTGTGTGATATCTTTTCATTTTGCTTCCCTCTATCTCTTCCTCTCTCAATTTTCTCAGTTGTCCCAATTTATTCCAGCTGTTACCTTCTCATTGCATTGCCAAAAGATAATGATTGTTTCTTCCTTATATTGTTGGAAATTAAGAAATACCCTGTTTTATTTGTTAAAACATTCCTATATGATCGCCAGTTCTTATGGCCGCTGTTTGTTGCTAGTACATGTTCTTTATTATTCTTAGATCTTTGCTGTCAACGTTTATGCCTTCAAAAATGTTGATTATTTCTTGGTGTTTTACTTTGTCAAATGAAAACAAAAAGTGCTCCGTCGCGCCAAGTGGCGTATAAGGAATATGGTGTTAGTGACCATAATTTTTACAGACCTTCGGCACATGATTTTTTGGGTAATATGATCGATATTACGCCCGTGCCGCTTTACTTTCACAGAAAAAAATTCGGTACCCATTTAAGACGGTAAACCCGGAAGCCGTCGATCAGGATCGAACCCGACCTCTTATCCTTTGTAATCCAGTTCACTAACCACTGAGCCATCGCGGCTCTCTATTTGTCAAATGCCTTGGTGTAATCTATGAAACATAGGTATAGATCTATTTTCACCTCTATGGCTCTTTCTACTAAAGAACGTATGATATAAATGGCATTGCTTGTTCCTTTATCTCTAACAAAACCACACTCTTCATCACTAATTTGTGGACTGATTCTGTTTTGCACTCTTCGCATGGTGATTCTTAGTAATAGCTTAGTCATGGACTCTTCACAGTGCTATACGACTGAATTTTCGATTACTGGAGGATCGCATTAGTGGATGGTAGCGCCCACGCTGGGAAACGCTGACCCGTGACCATTTTATGGCATGTGTTAGCTCCAACCAATTTCCTTCTGATCTACCAGATTCACTCTATACACCATCATAGTATATTTTACTTGGAGTGATACTTTATGTTTTAAAGTCTTAAAAGTATTTCTCTCTCGTTTCTGGCTGTGCCAATCTTAAATCCCATCTCCTTCATCCGAAGGAGAGACGTGGACTCATGGTTGTCAAAGTTCTGTGTTCTGCCCGCATCTCACTGGTTGACCGTCTTCAACGACAGCACTGTTAACCTGCCGGTCGATTATTTCATTTCCCCGTACTCCCGCATGCCCAGGGATGTAGACAAAGATTTCATCATAAATGATACAATGACATGATGCATAATCAGTATTTTTATTCTCCAAATAGTTTAGCGAAACTCTATCTGTTCACCTTATAAAACAAGAAAATATGATTTATTAGGCCTCTGAAACTCACATTAAACAAAAATTAAAAATAAATTTGTATTATCGTTATAAACGACCGTAGCTTGAGAATGTACGCTGGGGCAACAATTACTTGCAGTTCACTCATTCATTCCTTTCTGGTCGAACACGGCACACAGGGCGGAAGTCATCGTTTTCCACGATTGACGATTTTCTGCAAGTTCTTGTAGTTTTTGGTTATTTCTTAGTCTCATGGTTGAAGTTTCCCAGGTAATTGTTCTGCATAGCGATTCTAGTGGTCCGCCTTGTTTTCTTTTACCAGACGGTTTCCACATGAATACCTGACGGGAAAGTCTTTCTTCATTCATTCTCAAGGACATAACCACTGTATTACCAACGTCTTTTTCTTATAAAGCTCAACACGTATTTTTGTTTTGATTCGTCTCCTATTTGTTCGTTTGAAATCTATTCTTCCCAGCTATGTTTGAGATCCTACGTAGATATTTAATTAATTATTTTAGATTTCAAATACTTATTTTAAACAAAAAATGACATCGGGACCACTAAAGTGCTATAAATTTAGTAGAACCAGTTTTTGGCCGTACAGGGTTCTACAACCCGGTGTGTAACTGCGTTATTTAACACACAATAACCTATTTGATGACGGTAAAATGTTTAAGTGCACGCCACCTGGTGGCTGAGAGATAAAGAATGCAACAGTTCAACTTGGAGAAAGACACACTTCATCACAGATAATAAAAAACAAATAACAAGCACGGGTAGAGTTTATTATTTCAGCATGCTGGTATGGGAAATATTAAGGAGTTAAATCGTTATTGTTTCAAGATTTGTCTAGTCAACAATCATAATCATAAGGTGCCATGTCACTTGGCGTAGGCGATCATTTCTCTCCACATCTCTCGTACTTCATGCTTGTCATTATTTCAGTCGGCGATCTTTTATTATGCCATTTGGATAGGCTATTTGATATTTTTTCTCTTTGTTTCCCTCTGCTCTTATTTCCATTCATCCTGCCCTTTGTTATAGTATTCTCAATGCCTTCTTTTCGCGTGACATGCCCAATAAATGTCGATTGTCTTGAGTGTGTGTGTATATGTGATGAGGAAAAAAACAGGGACATGAGATAGAATGAGAGAAAATGACACGAGTGAGAGATAAAAAGAAGAAAGGAAGGAGAGATAGATAACGATGGGGTAGAAGTGAATAAATTAAATGGAAAGAAAAGGAAAAAACACACATAGGCGGAGAAGTTCGAAAAGTGAATAATGTGAGTAGTGCAAAGCAACATAGAAAGAGAGAGAGAGAGAGAGAGAGAGAAAGAGACAGACAGAGAGAGAGAGAGAGAGAGAGAAGTTGGGGGAAAATATATTGAGGAGAGAGAGACAAACAGACAGAAATACAAAGATATAAAACAAGCCAAGAAAAAGAGACATAAAATAAAAATAAGGAAGAAAACAAGAATCATTTCTCACTCCACCCTCGCATCACACTCCACTACCCAGTCCTCCCCCTGCTCCCCCCCCCTTTCCGCACACACACACACACAAAACACACAGAGAGAGAGAGAGAGAGAGAGAGAGAGAGAGAGAGAGAGTTGCCTGCACGTGAAATAATCAGTCTTACAGAATCATGACTATAACACACCTCGTACCAAGGTACAATTCTTGCAAACTAATTCTAGTCCAATGATTTCAAGAGTTGCCTAGGAATGTCCCTACTGATTCAATATATATATATATATATATATATATAATTTTTTTTATTTAAACAAGACAGCTCTGGTCACTCAATCAATGTAATCGCTGGCTCTTTCGCTGCCTTTTATTTGCCTTAGTTGAACAGAGTGAAAAAGTGTTACCAGGCTAAAGTACACTTTTATATACCAAGAAGCTAAATGTAACTATAACTCTTCCGTATGAAGTGAAGACTAATGTACGAGATGCGCTTTTACAAATTAATATAATTATTGTATTAATATTTTTTATACGCTTGCGAAATATGCCCTTACAGCACAACTATAATAAAATACAAGCTATGGATATCGAATGTTATCGAAATGTTGTGCTCATCTCTTTTTTGGATCATATCGAATGGAAAAGTTCGTTGGCGGATAAAAGCAGCAAATGGAGTACATGGTGATCTTTTGACTATTGTGAGGAAACGTAAAATGATTTAGTTTTGTCACATGTCTCGATCGTCTGGCTTGGTAATGCTAAGAATGCAGGGAATTGTGAACAAAGGGGGGAAAGATAGACAGAGAAAATATTGAAAGATGAACGAATTGATAGGTCTCGACCTCGTAGTGTAAAAAAAAAAAATGACAGTAGACCAGTGGCGTTTTCTCTATGATACCACAGCTACCGCCAAAAGCCTTACAAATATTAACGAATTACAAAAGGAAATGATAATTTATTATATTTTTTAAAATAATTATATTACAAATTCTCGAATATTCTATTACACATTTCGTAGGCCAATATGATTTATTTGCTTTGATTTGCATTTATTAAAGCAATGTTTTCCTCTAGCCACTATAACGTTTGTGAATGAAACCGAAACTATTCTACATTGAAACCTCTAATAGCCAGCGGTACATTTTTCCTCTATCTGGACCTAGTATTAACGACATTGACATTCAAAAATGGGAGTCAAAATAATATAGCGGGTGCTACCGCTAGAGGAATGCGGTTTCATGGGTTATTTTTAGCTCTAGCCAATTAGAAGCGTTAAAAGTGAAAGTGAAACTATGTCTGATTACCGGAACTTCCTTAGCTATTTATAACTACCTTATGCGCATCAGCATCTGTAGAAAGAACTTTTTCTGCTCTCAAGAGAATCAAATCTTATTATCGCTCAACTTACACACAAGAACGCTTATCTGGTTTGGCATTAATGTCCATTGAGAAATCATTCCCTCAGAAACTTAGAAACCAACCCAACAGTACTTTCAATGACAAAGCCATCAAGACATTTTCGTTCCAAACAAGACGGATATAATTAACATATAAATAAGTAAGTAATCTAAAATGTAGTGATGTCATTAGAAAATATTACTTTATGTTAGCCTACTGAATATAATGATTGTTTTGGATACGGTTGATGAAGTCAGTAGTACCCCAATGATCTCTAGGGTTAAGGAAGAATACTTGATAATCCATGAACGGCTCTCTCGTTTACTCTTGTGTACCATAACCGTTATTGATAATTGGGGCATGTATATCTGTTACAGTGTGACTCAGCCATGAACGATAATGGGAAGAGAGAAGAATATGACGATAGACAGAAGAATAAAAGAATGCTACGATACGACGATGATATGACGATACGACGATGATAGGAGGTAAAATAGTTTTGAGCGGCGTGGAATTAAAGTCAAGTCTTAAAGATTGGCAAGGAGACGTTAAGTCTATCGAACTCAGACGCGGTGGCGTAAGCGGTTTTAAAATTACAGTGAGGTGCGTACAAGTGTTCAGCCTGAGCTTGTAGGTCCAGAGAGATGTTTGCTCTGGTCGATAAAGCTGCATAACGCAACGACGCTTGACGCTGGACCTCGTCGAACAGGTGTTGACACGAGATAGCAATATTAATAATACGACTTGCCCGGAAACATCCTTTAAAGGGCTGATTCTTGTGTCGGCAGGCGCCTTTGAAGTACAGATAGACAGTCTGAGATGAAAGAATTCTGACGAACAAATAGCTGCACGTAATCAAAGGGCCAATGAAAGTTTTATAGCTTGTTTCATAACTCGTGCCCAACTTTAAAAATCGATAGCTTTTTAACCACTTGTTGTAAGATATTCAAAATTTGCATGTAAAGTTATAATGATTAGAACCCAACAGGGAATTAATTTTGGGAACGATACTTAGGAAGATTGACTGGTCGACAGGACGCTTAAAGCTATAAAACCATGGACATAATTAAAAAGGAGGAGCTAACGATATAGTGACAGCAGACAGACGAAAGATAGGCCGTATTTAGACTAGATTCCCATGAACTTTGGCCAGGTGAGAGTGGCTGAATCGACACTAAAAGGCCATGACTTGATTTGAAACAAAACAGGACAGGACAGAGGAGAGAAACTCAGATTTTAGCTAAATAGAGACAGAACAGAACACACAGAAGAGAACTTGGATTTAGATAAAGAGAACTTAGACCCTAGACGCAGCACTTAAAGGAACATTTAGATTATAAGAGGACAATATAGTTTGTTCATTGTACGAAACTGGTCAGATGATCAGGAGCACAGAGATTTGTGTGGTTTAGGTTTAGAAGTAAGACCTCAAGGTCTATTAGATCGAGACTTAACTTGTATACGATCACAAGCGTTACTTGTGAATATACATCGCCGATAGGCTCAACACAGTAACAATAAAGGAACATTTATATTATAAGAGGACAGTATAGTTTGTTAATTGTACGGAACCAGTGTTAACTGTTGTTAAAGTTTTGAAGTGGATGTCAACAATAAAGACTATATTATATTTGCTCGAAAACTATAATGATGACGAGTTGTGTGTCTCTATATACATGTTATGAAAGTAGAAGATAGCAAGAAATGACAAAAACGATTACCAAAACAAATAGCAAGATAAGAGTACAGAAGATAGATCAACAAGATAGATAACCAAAACAACAAAGACTGCCACATATCTTCAACTAATAATTTCCAATTTTTTCCCCTTTGATGCTGTCCGGAAGTGTGGAGATATGAATATGTGGGAAGCCAAAACCACTTATTAAGCCCTATTTAACGAGCAAGACATGATTATATACACAATTTACGACGGCCCAGTACTTGCTGTTAACTCTGCTAGCCTTTGACTGAAATTCTTGCCTACAAGGCAATATTTTATGAACCATCAAGAAAAAATAAAATTTTCGTTTTTTTTAACTATATGCGTATTTTATTATGTTCCAGTGTAAAATTGTGGGGAAAAAAATAAACGAAGAATAACATTATTTTGTCCATCCATCTACTAATCAAGATCTGTGAGTTATTTGCTCTTTGGTAAAAGTGTGTCCAGAAGTGTACAAGTTTGAGAATCACTACCACTAAACTAGTGACTTGAAAATCGGATATGGGACACTGAGCATGGTAAACACCGAAGCAATAGTAATAATGTCATGATAACTAGCAAACGTAAAAAAAAATGTTTCTTTTTTTTTCTGACCATTTCAAGGCAGTGTCACATAGAAACAGGTGCTTTTCACAAATTTGTTTCTGAATTTAACCAAAAATATAACATATTCTACACACATGGTGACACATTTGTTTCTGAATTTAACAAAAAAAAGAACATATTCTACACACATGGTGACACATTCTTTTAAAAATATGCAAGTCATGATGCTATTTACAGCTTTGTAGACTGGATGTTACTGGGTAACAAAACGGGTACAAATGGATTATAAAGGGAACCCCAAGGCAGATCATGACACCATCTGTGTTTGGTCCTTCATATGACAATCATGCGCATATTTTGCAACACTCGTCCAATTTTAGTGGTTTCAGTTTGCAGCCTGCCAGATAATGCTGGCAAGTCATTAAACCTGCACTCTCTTAGACTTAGTGCACTCATGTTCATACTAAAGGTTATTGCAGATCGCACATTGAATTAAAGTGACTGGTCTATAGCTAAATAAAGTGTGCCCCAAGCAAGTAGAAATATTATATTTCTTATAATAACGTAAACAACTTCAAGGGGAAAAAAGGAACACTGTTAAAAATAAGCAAAACGTTTACCAACAATTAAAACAGTAAGCAGAGACTTTGATCCAGTTTACAAACAGCTGTTACATCTTCTCAATATTCCTGTATAGTGCAGAAACATGGACATTAGACAAGAAAACAGAACAGAAAATTGAAGCCTTTGAAATGTTGATTTATAGAAGAATAGGTAGAATTTGATGGAAAGAAAAGAAAACAAACGATGAAGTTTTATAACAACTGAAAATAAAAAGAGAACTACTAAATATAATTAAGACAAGACAAAATAAATTTTTGGGGCATGTTAAAAGACACAACAGCCTACTAAAAGTAATATTGGAAGGGAAAATACAAGGTAAAAGAGGCAGACCAATACTAACATGGACGAGTAACATCAAAAGATGGGCAAGTCAATATGTGACAGCCTGCACCATCAAAACAAGAAACAGAGTAGAATGGCGATCCATGGTAGCCAACCTTCGTTGTGGAGAACGCACTCGATGATGATGATACAAACAGCTGAACACAAACACACAATTCAAATAATAGTCAGTACTTGTAGTTATTTATTCCTGGAGACATAAATAAACTTTTAAATTAACTGTTTAAAAACATGTCAATAATAATATAGTTAAACTATAATGTGTCATCATCATCAAGTACCGGGCCTAGTGGCGTAGGTGATCATGTCTCTCCACAACATTCGATCTCGGCAGCTATTTATCATTTCTGTTGTTGACCTTCTGCCAAGCCATTCTCTTAAGCTGTCTGTTATTTTTTCTCTTTGCTTCCCTCTATCTCTTCGTCTCTCAATTTTTTCAGTTGTTACAATATATTCAAGTTGTTCTGTTCTCATTACATGGCCAAAAAATGATGATTGTTTCTTCCTAATATTGGAAATTAGCTCTCTTTTTGCTTTGACCTTTCTCAGAACCTCTTCATTACTCTTCTTAGCTGTCCATGGTACTCTCAACATTCTTCTGTAAAACCACATTTCTACAGACTCCAGTGATTTTCTTGTCTGTTGTCCTATTGTCCATGATTCGCATCCGTATGTTAAGACTGGCTCTACGTAACATTTAAGAACTCTTTTTCTTGTTTCTATTGTCAAAAATGGATTGCATAGTATCTTCCTCATTTTTTTAAAAGCTGCTTTTGCCTGAGCCACTCTGCATCTCACCTCTTTTGTACATCTTCTGTCTGAGGTTAACAAAGTTCCCAAATATTTAAATTAATTTACCTGTTTTAATATTGTTCCACTTGTCTTTATTTTGCACTGAGGTGATGTCTTTTTCTTTGTTGTTACCATTACCTCTGTCTTTTTGCTATTAAGGCTGAGTCCTTTATTCTGCCCATTTATAATGTGTATGTAAAGGTAAATCAAACATTTGTTATGATTATGCTGAACATGAATGAAAAATGTAGCATAACCACAGAACTAGAAGATTATATAATACTATTCAACAAAATATTGAAAGTTTTAAAAAAAAATGTCAAATATGCCTCAATATTGTTTAGCATGTTAATGTTTTGTGATTAAATGTAAACAGGTCATACAGTAACAGAGCAGGATCTCATACTGAGAAAACTAGTTGCCTTTGACTTTCATGACCTTCTTATCTGTGCCGAGAACAAATATATGTCAGCAATTAAGAGATAATTAAAGAAAAAAATATTTGCAAAAAACAAAGTAGGACACATTTTCATATTTGAGCTTGATAGTATATACATCATCATCGAGTGCCATCTCTGCAACAAAGATTGGCTACCATGGAGCGTCATTCTGCACTGTCTCATGCTTTGATGGTGCAGGTTGTAATAGGCTGATTTGTCCATCTTTTGATGTTACTCGTCCATGTTAGTCTTGGCCTGCCTCTGCCTCTTTTACCTTATATTTTCTCCACCAAGAATACTTTTAGCAGGCTGTTGTGTCTTTTAACATGGCCCACAAATAGCATTTGTCTTGTTTGAATTGTGCTTACTTCATCGTTTGTTTTCTTTTCTTTCCATCCAATTCTACCTATTCTTCTATAAATCCACATTTTAAAGGCTTCAATTTTCTGTTCTGTTTTCTTGTCTAATGTCCATGATTCTGCATCATACAGGAATATTGAGAAGATGTAACATTTTGCTATTCTTAGTGTTTCAGGCTTCGAATGGATACAAGGAGACCATTTGGAGGACCTCGACTTTGCTGATGACATAGTTCTCATCAGCAGCCAGATAAAAACAATGCAGGAAAACACAAATGAACTATCATCAATAGCCAGCAAAATTGGGCTTGAGATCAATCATGAAAAGACTAAAGTCATGAAATGTTTAATTCCAACAAGTGACAAAATATACATGGAAAACAAACCAGTAGAAGAGATCGATCACTTTATCTATCTTGGAACTCACATTGATCGAGAAGGGGATACACATCAACGAAATGAGAATCAGAATGGCTAAAGCAGCAAAGTCTTTCAGAAGCCTTGAAAAGTTGTGGAAATCAAAACTCATCAGCACAAACACAAAACTTAGACTATTCAAATCAAATGTACTATCAACCCTTACGTATGCGTGTGAAAGCTGGAAAACAACAAGAGATATAGAAACAAAGTTGAACGCATTCGAAAATAAATGTCTAAGGAAAATACTTGGTATAGCGTGGAACGAATTCAAAAGAAACGAGGAAATTAGAGAAATCGCCAATCAACCACTAATATCTTCAGTAATAAAGAAAAGACGATGGTCATACGTTGGACATGTGATGAGAAGAGATAATAACTGAATAGCAAAGCAAGCCCTCATATGGGAAACAACAGGTAAGAGAAAAAGAGGAAGACCCAAAAAGACCCTCTTTTTCTCTTACCTGTTGTTTCCCATATGAGGGCTTGCTTTGCTATTCAGTTATTATCTCTTCTCATCACATGTCCAACGTATGACCATCGTCTTTTCTTTATTACTGAAGATATTAGTGGTTGATTGGCGATTTCTCTAATTTCCTCGTTTCTTTTGAATTCGTTCCACGCTATACCAAGTATTTTCCTTAGACATTTATTTTCGAATGCGTTCAACTTTGTTTCTATATCTCTTGTTGTTTTCCAGCTTTCACACGCATACGTAAGGGTTGATAGTACATTTGATTTGAATAGTCTAAGTTTTGTGTTTGTGCTGATGAGTTTTGATTTCCACAACTTTTCAAGGCTTCTGAAAGACTTTGCTGCTTTAGCCATTCTGATTCTCATTTCGTTGATGTGTATCCCCTTCTCGATCAATGTGAGTTCCAAGATAGATAAAGTGATCGATCTCTTCTACTGGTTTGTTTTCCATGTATATTTTGTCACTTGTTGGAATTAAACATTTCATGACTTTAGTCTTTTCATGATTGATCTCAAGCCCAATTTTGCTGGCTATTGATGATAGTTCATTTGTGTTTTCCTGCATTGTTTTTATCTGGCTGCTGATGAGAACTATGTCATCAGCAAAGTCGAGGTCCTCCAAATGGTCTCCTTGTATCCATTCGAAGCCTGAAACACTAAGAATAGCAAAATGTTACATCTTCTCAATATTCCTGTATGATGCAGAATCATGGACATTAGACAAGAAAACAGAACAGAAAATTGAAGCCTTTAAAATGTGGATTTATAGAAGAATAGGTAGAATTGGATGGAAAGAAAAGAAAACAAACGATGAAGTAAGCACAATTCAAACAAGACAAATGCTATTTGTGGGCCATGTTAAAAGACACAACAGCCTGCTAAAAGTATTCTTGGTGGAGAAAATATAAGGTAAAAGAGGCAGAGGCAGGCCAAGACTAACATGGACGAGTAACATCAAAAGATGGACAAATCAGCCTATTACAACCTGCACCATCAAAGCATGAGACAGTGCAGAATGACGCTCCATGGTAGCCAATCTTTGTTGCAGAGATGGCACTCGATGATGATGTATATACTATCAAGCTCAAATATGAAAATGTGTCCTACTTTGTTTTTTGCAAATATTTTTTTCTTTAATTATCTCTTAATTGCTGACATATATTTGTTCTCGGCACAGATAAGAAGGTCATGAAAGTCAAAGGCAACTAGTTTTCTCAGTATGAGATCCTGCTCTGTTACTGTATGACCTGTTTACATTTAATCACAAAACATTAACATGCTAAACAATATTGAGGCATATTTGACATTTTTTTTTAAAACTTTCAATATTTTGTTGAATAGTATTATATAATCTTCTAGTTCTGTGGTTATGCTACATTTTTCATTCATGTTCAGCATAATCATAACAAATGTTTGATTTACCTTTACATACACATTATAAATGGGCAGAATAAAGGACTCAGCCTTAATAGCAAAAAGACAGAGGTAATGGTAACAACAAAGAAAAAGACATCACCTCAGTGCAAAATAAAGACAAGTGGAACAATATTAAAACAGGTAAATTAATTTAAATATTTGGGAACTTTGTTAACCTCAGACAGAAGATGTACAAAAGAGGTGAGATGCAGAGTGGCTCAGGCAAAAGCAGCTTTTAAAAAAATGAGGAAGATACTATGCAATCCATTTTTGACAATAGAAACAAGAAAAAGAGTTCTTAAATGTTACGTAGAGCCAGTCTTAACATACGGATGCGAATCATGGACAATAGGACAACAGACAAGAAAATCACTGGAGTCTGTAGAAATGTGGTTTTACAGAAGAATGTTGAGAGTACCATGGACAGCTAAGAAGAGTAATGAAGAGGTTCTGAGAAAGGTCAAAGCAAAAAGAGAGCTAATTTCCAATATTAGGAAGAAACAATCATCATTTTTTGGCCATGTAATGAGAACAGAACAACTTGAATATATTGTAACAACTGAAAAAATTGAGAGACGAAGAGATAGAGGGAAGCAAAGAGAAAAAATAACAGACAGCTTAAGAGAATGGCTTGGCAGAAGGTCAACAACAGAAATGATAAATAGCTGCCGAGATCGAATGTTGTGGAGAGACATGATCACCTACGCCACTAGGCCCGGTACTTGATGATGATGACACATTATAGTTTAACTATATTATTATTGACATGTTTTTAAACAGTTAATTTAAAAGTTTATTTATGTCTCCAGGAATAAATAACTACAAGTACTGACTATTATTTGAATTGTGTGTTTGTGTTCAGCTGTTTGTATCATCATCATCGAGTGCGTTCTCCACAACGAAGGTTGGCTACCATGGATCGCCATTCTACTCTGTTTCTTGTTTTGATGGTGCAGGCTGTCACATATTGACTTGCCCATCTTTTGATGTTACTCGTCCATGTTAGTATTGGTCTGCCTCTTTTACCTTGTATTTTCCCTTCCAATATTACTTTTAGTAGGCTGTTGTGTCTTTTAACATGCCCCAAAATTTATTTTGTCTTGTCTTAATTATATTTAGTAGTTCTCTTTTTATTTTCAGTTGTTATAAAACTTCATCGTTTGTTTTCTTTTCTTTCCATCAAATTCTACCTATTCTTCTATAAATCAACATTTCAAAGGCTTCAATTTTCTGTTCTGTTTTCTTGTCTAATGTCCATGTTTCTGCACTATACAGGAATATTGAGAAGATGTAACAGCTGTTTGTAAACTGGATCAAAGTCTCTGCTTACTGTTTTAATTGTTGGTAAACGTTTTGCTTATTTTTAACAGTGTTCCTTTTTCCCCTTGAAGTTGTTTACGTTATTATAAGAAATATAATATTTCTACTTGCTTGGGGCACACTTTATTTAGCTATAGACCAGTCACTTTAATTCAATGTGCGATCTGCAATAACCTTTAGTATGAACATGAGTGCACTAAGTCTAAGAGAGTGCAGGTTTAATGACTTGCCAGCATTATCTGGCAGGCTGCAAACTGAAACCACTAAAATTGGACGAGTGTTGCAAAATATGCGCATGATTGTCATATGAAGGACCAAACACAGATGGTGTCATGATCTGCCTTGGGGTTCCCTTTATAATCCATTTGTACCCGTTTTGTTACCCAGTAACATCCAGTCTACAAAGCTGTAAATAGCATCATGACTTGCATATTTTTAAAAGAATGTGTCACCATGTGTGTAGAATATGTTCTTTTTTTTGTTAAATTCAGAAACAAATGTGTCACCATGTGTGTAGAATATGTTATATTTTTGGTTAAATTCAGAAACAAATTTGTGAAAAGCACCTGTTTCTATGTGACACTGCCTTGAAATGGTCAGAAAAAAAAAGAAACATTTTTTTTTACGTTTGCTAGTTATCATGACATTATTACTATTGCTTCGGTGTTTACCATGCTCAGTGTCCCATATCCGATTTTCAAGTCACTAGTTTAGTGGTAGTGATTCTCAAACTTGTACACTTCTGGACACACTTTTACCAAAGAGCAAATAACTCACAGATCTTGATTAGTAGATGGATGGACAAAATAATGTTATTCTTCGTTTATTTTTTTCCCCACAATTTTACACTGGAACATAATAAAATACGCATATAGTTAAAAAAAACGAAAATTTTATTTTTTCTTGATGGTTCATAAAATATTGCCTTGTAGGCAAGAATTTCAGTCAAAGGCTAGCAGAGTTAACAGCAAGTACTGGGCCGTCGTAAATTGTGTATATAATCATGTCTTGCTCGTTAAATAGGGCTTAATAAGTGGTTTTGGCTTCCCACATATTCATATCTCCACACTTCCGGACAGCATCAAAGGGGAAAAAATTGGAAATTATTAGTTGAAGATATGTGGCAGTCTTTGTTGTTTTGGTTATCTATCTTGTTGATCTATCTTCTGTACTCTTATCTTGCTATTTGTTTTGGTAATCGTTTTTGTCATTTCTTGCTATCTTCTACTTTCATAACATGTATATAGAGACACACAACTCGTCATCATTATAGTTTTCGAGCAAATATAATATAGTCTTTATTGTTGACATCCACTTCAAAACTTTAACAACAGTTAACACTGGTTCCGTACAATTAACAAACTATACTGTCCTCTTATAATATAAATGTTCCTTTATTGTTACTGTGTTGAGCCTATCGGCGATGTATATTCACAAGTAACGCTTGTGATCGTATACAAGTTAAGTCTCGATCTAATAGACCTTGAGGTCTTACTTCTAAACCTAAACCACACAAATCTCTGTGCTCCTGATCATCTGACCAGTTTCGTACAATGAACAAACTATATTGTCCTCTTATAATCTAAATGTTCCTTTAAGTGCTGCGTCTAGGGTCTAAGTTCTCTTTATCTAAATCCAAGTTCTCTTCTGTGTGTTCTGTTCTGTCTCTATTTAGCTAAAATCTGAGTTTCTCTCCTCTGTCCTGTCCTGTTTTGTTTCAAATCAAGTCATGGCCTTTTAGTGTCGATTCAGCCACTCTCACCTGGCCAAAGTTCATGGGAATCTAGTCTAAATACGGCCTATCTTTCGTCTGTCTGCTGTCACTATATCGTTAGCTCCTCCTTTTTAATTATGTCCATGGTTTTATAGCTTTAAGCGTCCTGTCGACCAGTCAATCTTCCTAAGTATCGTTCCCAAAATTAATTCCCTGTTGGGTTCTAATCATTATAACTTTACATGCAAATTTTGAATATCTTACAACAAGTGGTTAAAAAGCTATCGATTTTTAAAGTTGGGCACGAGTTATGAAACAAGCTATAAAACTTTCATTGGCCCTTTGATTACGTGCAGCTATTTGTTCGTCAGAATTCTTTCATCTCAGACTGTCTATCTGTACTTCAAAGGCGCCTGCCGACACAAGAATCAGCCCTTTAAAGGATGTTTCCGGGCAAGTCGTATTATTAATATTGCTATCTCGTGTCAACACCTGTTCGACGAGGTCCAGCGTCAAGCGTCGTTGCGTTATGCAGCTTTATCGACCAGAGCAAACATCTCTCTGGACCTACAAGCTCAGGCTGAACACTTGTACGCACCTCACTGTAATTTTAAAACCGCTTACGCCACCGCGTCTGAGTTCGATAGACTTAACGTCTCCTTGCCAATCTTTAAGACTTGACTTTAATTCCACGCCGCTCAAAACTATTTTACCTCCTATCATCGTCGTATCGTCATATCATCGTCGTATCGTAGCATTCTTTTATTCTTCTGTCTATCGTCATATTCTTCTCTCTTCCCATTATCGTTCATGGCTGAGTCACACTGTAACAGATATACATGCCCCAATTATCAATAACGGTTATGGTACACAAGAGTAAACGAGAGAGCCGTTCATGGATTATCAAGTATTCTTCCTTAACCCTAGAGATCATTGGGGTACTACTGACTTCATCAACCGTATCCAAAACAATCATTATATTCAGTAGGCTAACATAAAGTAATATTTTCTAATGACATCACTACATTTTAGATTACTTACTTATTTATATGTTAATTATATCCGTCTTGTTTGGAACGAAAATGTCTTGATGGCTTTGTCATTGAAAGTACTGTTGGGTTGGTTTCTAAGTTTCTGAGGGAATGATTTCTCAATGGACATTAATGCCAAACCAGATAAGCGTTCTTGTGTGTAAGTTGAGCGATAATAAGATTTGATTCTCTTGAGAGCAGAAAAAGTTCTTTCTACAGATGCTGATGCGCATAAGGTAGTTATAAATAGCTAAGGAAGTTCCGGTAATCAGACATAGTTTCACTTTCACTTTTAACGCTTCTAATTGGCTAGAGCTAAAAATAACCCATGAAACCGCATTCCTCTAGCGGTAGCACCCGCTATATTATTTTGACTCCCATTTTTGAATGTCAATGTCGTTAATACTAGGTCCAGATAGAGGAAAAATGTACCGCTGGCTATTAGAGGTTTCAATGTAGAATAGTTTCGGTTTCATTCACAAACGTTATAGTGGCTAGAGGAAAACATTGCTTTAATAAATGCAAATCAAAGCAAATAAATCATATTGGCCTACGAAATGTGTAATAGAATATTCGAGAATTTGTAATATAATTATTTTAAAAATATAATAAATTATCATTTCCTTTTGTAATTCGTTAATATTTGTAAGGCTTTTGGCGGTAGCTGTGGTATCATAGAGAAAACGCCACTGGTCTACTGTCATTTTTTTTTTTTACACTACGAGGTCGAGACCTATCAATTCGTTCATCTTTCAATATTTTCTCTGTCTATCTTTCCCCCCTTTGTTCACAATTCCCTGCATTCTTAGCATTACCAAGCCAGACGATCGAGACATGTGACAAAACTAAATCATTTTACGTTTCCTCACAATAGTCAAAAGATCACCATGTACTCCATTTGCTGCTTTTATCCGCCAACGAACTTTTCCATTCGATATGATCCAAAAAAGAGATGAGCACAACATTTCGATAACATTCGATATCCATAGCTTGTATTTTATTATAGTTGTGCTGTAAGGGCATATTTCGCAAGCGTATAAAAAATATTAATACAATAATTATATTAATTTGTAAAAGCGCATCTCGTACATTAGTCTTCACTTCATACGGAAGAGTTATAGTTACATTTAGCTTCTTGGTATATAAAAGTGTACTTTAGCCTGGTAACACTTTTTCACTCTGTTCAACTAAGGCAAATAAAAGGCAGCGAAAGAGCCAGCGATTACATTGATTGAGTGACCAGAGCTGTCTTGTTTAAATAAAAAAAATTATATATATATATATATATATATATATTGAATCAGTAGGGACATTCCTAGGCAACTCTTGAAATCATTGGACTAGAATTAGTTTGCAAGAATTGTACCTTGGTACGAGGTGTGTTATAGTCATGATTCTGTAAGACTGATTATTTCACGTGCAGGCAACTCTCTCTCTCTCTCTCTCTCTCTCTCTCTCTCTCTGTGTGTTTTGTGTGTGTGTGTGTGCGGAAAGGGGGGGGAGCAGGGGGAGGACTGGGTAGTGGAGTGTGATGCGAGGGTGGAGTGAGAAATGATTCTTGTTTTCTTCCTTATTTTTATTTTATGTCTCTTTTTCTTGGCTTGTTTTATATCTTTGTATTTCTGTCTGTTTGTCTCTCTCTCCTCAATATATTTTCCCCCAACTTCTCTCTCTCTCTCTCTCTGTCTGTCTGTCTCTTTCTCTCTCTCTCTCTCTCTCTCTCTTTCTATGTTGCTTTGCACTACTCACATTATTCACTTTTCGAACTTCTCCGCCTATGTGTGTTTTTTCCTTTTCTTTCCATTTAATTTATTCACTTCTACCCCATCGTTATCTATCTCTCCTTCCTTTCTTCTTTTTATCTCTCACTCGTGTCATTTTCTCTCATTCTATCTCATGTCCCTGTTTTTTTCCTCATCACATATACACACACACTCAAGACAATCGACATTTATTGGGCATGTCACGCGAAAAGAAGGCATTGAGAATACTATAACAAAGGGCAGGATGAATGGAAATAAGAGCAGAGGGAAACAAAGAGAAAAAATATCAAATAGCCTATCCAAATGGCATAATAAAAGATCGCCGACTGAAATAATGACAAGCATGAAGTACGAGAGATGTGGAGAGAAATGATCGCCTACGCCAAGTGACATGGCACCTTATGATTATGATTGTTGACTAGACAAATCTTGAAACAATAACGATTTAACTCCTTAATATTTCCCATACCAGCATGCTGAAATAATAAACTCTACCCGTGCTTGTTATTTGTTTTTTATTATCTGTGATGAAGTGTGTCTTTCTCCAAGTTGAACTGTTGCATTCTTTATCTCTCAGCCACCAGGTGGCGTGCACTTAAACATTTTACCGTCATCAAATAGGTTATTGTGTGTTAAATAACGCAGTTACACACCGGGTTGTAGAACCCTGTACGGCCAAAAACTGGTTCTACTAAATTTATAGCACTTTAGTGGTCCCGATGTCATTTTTTGTTTAAAATAAGTATTTGAAATCTAAAATAATTAATTAAATATCTACGTAGGATCTCAAACATAGCTGGGAAGAATAGATTTCAAACGAACAAATAGGAGACGAATCAAAACAAAAATACGTGTTGAGCTTTATAAGAAAAAGACGTTGGTAATACAGTGGTTATGTCCTTGAGAATGAATGAAGAAAGACTTTCCCGTCAGGTATTCATGTGGAAACCGTCTGGTAAAAGAAAACAAGGCGGACCACTAGAATCGCTATGCAGAACAATTACCTGGGAAACTTCAACCATGAGACTAAGAAATAACCAAAAACTACAAGAACTTGCAGAAAATCGTCAATCGTGGAAAACGATGACTTCCGCCCTGTGTGCCGTGTTCGACCAGAAAGGAATGAATGAGTGAACTGCAAGTAATTGTTGCCCCAGCGTACATTCTCAAGCTACGGTCGTTTATAACGATAATACAAATTTATTTTTAATTTTTGTTTAATGTGAGTTTCAGAGGCCTAATAAATCATATTTTCTTGTTTTATAAGGTGAACAGATAGAGTTTCGCTAAACTATTTGGAGAATAAAAATACTGATTATGCATCATGTCATTGTATCATTTATGATGAAATCTTTGTCTACATCCCTGGGCATGCGGGAGTACGGGGAAATGAAATAATCGACCGGCAGGTTAACAGTGCTGTCGTTGAAGACGGTCAACCAGTGAGATGCGGGCAGAACACAGAACTTTGACAACCATGAGTCCACGTCTCTCCTTCGGATGAAGGAGATGGGATTTAAGATTGGCACAGCCAGAAACGAGAGAGAAATACTTTTAAGACTTTAAAACATAAAGTATCACTCCAAGTAAAATATACTATGATGGTGTATAGAGTGAATCTGGTAGATCAGAAGGAAATTGGTTGGAGCTAACACATGCCATAAAATGGTCACGGGTCAGCGTTTCCCAGCGTGGGCGCTACCATCCACTAATGCGATCCTCCAGTAATCGAAAATTCAGTCGTATAGCACTGTGAAGAGTCCATGACTAAGCTATTACTAAGAATCACCATGCGAAGAGTGCAAAACAGAATCAGTCCACAAATTAGTGATGAAGAGTGTGGTTTTGTTAGAGATAAAGGAACAAGCAATGCCATTTATATCATACGTTCTTTAGTAGAAAGAGCCATAGAGGTGAAAATAGATCTATACCTATGTTTCATAGATTACACCAAGGCATTTGACAAATAGAGAGCCGCGATGGCTCAGTGGTTAGTGAACTGGATTACAAAGGATAAGAGGTCGGGTTCGATCCTGATCGACGGCTTCCGGGTTTACCGTCTTAAATGGGTACCGAATTTTTTTCTGTGAAAGTAAAGCGGCACGGGCGTAATATCGATCATATTACCCAAAAAATCATGTGCCGAAGGTCTGTAAAAATTATGGTCACTAACACCATATTCCTTATACGCCACTTGGCGCGACGGAGCACTTTTTGTTTTCATTTGACAAAGTAAAACACCAAGAAATAATCAACATTTTTGAAGGCATAAACGTTGACAGCAAAGATCTAAGAATAATAAAGAACATGTACTAGCAACAAACAGCGGCCATAAGAACTGGCGATCATATAGGAATGTTTTAACAAATAAAACAGGGTATTTCTTAATTTCCAACAATATAAGGAAGAAACAATCATTATCTTTTGGCAATGCAATGAGAAGGTAACAGCTGGAATAAATTGGGACAACTGAGAAAATTGAGAGAGGAAGAGATAGAGGGAAGCAAAATGAAAAGATATCACACAGTTTAAAAGATGACTTGGCAGAAGGTCAACAACAGAAATGATAAATCAGTGACGAGATCGAAAGTTGTAGAGAGACATAATCACCTACGCCAGCAGGTATGGCACTTGATGATGATGATTTTGATGATGAGCTCTGTGAGTAAGTTAGACAATGAATCTCATGACCTTGACCAGTCCTGTAGTTGTCTGTCCCATCTGTCCAGTCCTGCCTATCATGCCTGTCTGTCGTACCTTTTCCTATCAGTCCTATTCTGTCTATATTGTTTGTCCTGTAGATCATGCTTACCCTCTCTGTCCTGTCTGTCTGTATGTCCGCTCTGTCGTGTCTATCATACCTATCTGTTTGTCGTGTCTATCCTACCTATCTGTTTGTCGTGTCTATCCTACCTATCTGTTTGTCGTGGCTATCCTACCTATCTGTTTGTCGTGTCTTTCTGTAATGTTGGTCTGACCTGTTTGTCTCTACTGTCGTATACTGTATGTGAGTCCTATCTATATGTACTATCTTGTTTGGCTGTTCTGTCTGTCTGTTTGACCTGTCTGTACCGTACAGTATATCTGTTTTGTCCCGTCCAGTCCTGTTTTGTCCTGTTCTGCCTCGAATTGAACTGTTCGTTCTTTTCTGTCTTGTCCTGTGATGTTCTATCATGCCCTGCCCCGTCTTGTCCTGTGATGTTCCGTCTTGCCCTGCCCCGTCTTGTACTATGATGTTCCGTCTTGCATTGCCTCGTCTTGTACTGTGATGTTCCGTCTTGCATTGCCCCGTCTTGTACTGTGATGTTCCGTCTTGCATTGCCCCGTCTTGTACTGTGATATTCCGTCTTGCTCTGCCCCGTCTTGTACTGTATTGTTCCGTCTTGTACTGTGAAGTTCCGTCTTGTCCTGCCCCGTCTTGTGCTGTGATGTTCCGTCTTGTTCTGCCCCGTCTTGTACTGTGATGTTCCGTCTTGTAATGTGATGTTCCGTCTTGTCCTGTGATGTTCCGTCTTGCTCTGCCCCGTCCTGTACTGTGATGTTCCGTCTTGTACTGTGATATTCCGTCTTGCCCTGCCCCGTCCTGTACTGTGATGTTCCGTCTTGTACTGTGATGTTCCGTCTTGTACTGTGATTTTCCGTCTTGTACTGTGATGTTCAGTCTTGTACTGTGATGTTCAGTCTTGTACTGTGATGTTCCGTCTTGTACTGTGATGTTCAGTCTTGCCCTGCCCCGTCCTGTACTGTGATGTTCCATCTTGTACTGTGATGTTCCGACTTGTACTGTGATGTTCCGTCTTGCCCTGCCCCGTCCTGTACTGTGATGTTCCGTCTTGTACTGTGATGTTCCGTCTTGTACTGTGATGTTCCGTCTTGTTCTGCCCCGTCTTGTACTGTGATGTTCCGTCTTGCCCTGCCCCGTCTTGTACTGTGATGTTCCGTCTTGTACTGTGATGTTCCGTCTTGTCCTGCCCCGTCTTGTACTGTGATGTTCCGTCTTGTTCTGCCCCGTCTTGTACTGTGATGTTCCGTCTTGTCCTGCCCCGTCTTGTACTGTGATGTTCCGTCTTGTCCTGCCCCGTCTTGTACTGTGATGTTCCGTCTTGTCCTGCCCCGTCTTGTACTGTGATGTTCCGTCTTGTCCTGCCCCGTCTTGTACTGTGATGTTCCGTCTTGCCCTGCCCCGTCTTGTACTGTGATGTTCCATCTTGTACTGTGATGTTCCGTCTTGTCCTGCCCCGTCTTGTACTGTGATGTTCCGTATTGCCCTGCCCCCTCTTGCCCTGTAATGTTCTGTTTTGTACGGCCCGTCTTTCCCTGAACCGTCTTGTACTGTGAAGTCATGTCTTGCCCTGCCCCGTCTTGTCATGTGATGTTCCGTCTTGTCCTGTCTCGTCTTGCACTGTGAAGTCCTGTCTTGCCTGCCCCGTCTTGTACTGTGATGTTCAGTCTTGTCCTGCTCCGTCTTGTACTGTGAAGTCCTGTCTTGCCCTGTGATGTTCCGTCTTGCCCTGCCCTGTGATGTTCCGTCTTACCCTGCCCCGTCTTGTACTGTGAAGTCCTGTCTTGCCCTGCCCTGTCTTGCCCTGTGATGTTCCGTCTTGCTCTGCCCCGTCTTGCCCTGCCCCGTCTTGCCCTGCCCCGTCTTTCCCTGCCCCGCCTTGTCCTGTCCCACATCCTGTCTCGTTTTCTTCCGTCTCGTCGACGTCTGTCTGCCCTGTCGTTGTCCTGTTATGTCCTACCCTACCCCTTACACTCCCCTTTCTCCTAACCCTACCCAACCCACTCTCCCTAACATAACCTACTTGTCGTCCTACCTTTCCCACAACCTACCTTTGCTCCCTACCCCTCTTAACCCTACCCTACACTACCCATATCCCTCCCGTCCCCACTAACCCTACCCTACACTACCCATATCCCTCCCGTCCCCACTAACCCTACCCTACACTACCCATATCCCTCCCGTCCCCACTAACCCTACCCTACACTACCCATATCCCTCCCGTCTCCACTAACCCTACCCTACACTACCCATATCCCTCCCGTCTCCACTAACCCTACCCTACACTACCCATATCCCTCCCGTCCCCACTAACCCTACCCTACACTACCCATATCCCTCCCGTCTCCACTAACCCTACCCTACACTACCCATATCCCTCCCGTCTCCACTAACCCTACCCTACACTACCCATATCCCTCCCGTCTCCACTAACCCTACCCTACACTACCCATATCCCTCCCGTCCCCACTAACCCTACCCTACACTACCCATATCCCTCCCGTCCCCACTAACCCTACCCTACACTACCCATATCCCTCCCGTCTCCACTAACCCTACCCTACACTACCCATATCCCTCCCGTCTCCACTAACCCTACCCTACACTACCCATATCCCTCCCGTCTCCACTAACCCTACCCTACACTACCCATATCCCTCCCGTCTCCACTAACCCTACCCTACACTACCCATATCCCTCCCGTCTCCACTAACCCTACCCTACACTACCCATATCCCTCCCGTCCCCACTAACCCTACCCTACACTACCCATATCCCTCCCGTCCCCACTAACCCTACCCTACACTACCCATATCCCTCCCGTCTCCACTAACCCTACCCTACACTACCCATATCCCTCCCGTCCCCACTAACCCTACCCTACACTACCCATATCCCTCCCGTCCCCACTAACCCTACCCTACACTACCCATATCCCTCCCGTCTCCACTAACCCTACCCTACACTACCCATATCCCTCCCGTCTCCACTAACCCTACCCTACACTACCCATATCCCTCCCGTCTCCACTAACCCTACCCTACACTACCCATATCCCTCCCGTCTCCACTAACCCTACCCTACACTACCCATATCCCTCCCGTCTCCACTAACCCTACCCTACACTACCCATATCCCTCCCGTCCCCACTAACCCTACCCTACACTACCCATATCCCTCCCGTCCCCACTAACCCTACCCTACACTACCCATATCCCTCCCGTCTCCACTAACCCTACCCTACACTACCCATATCCCTCCCGTCCCCACTAACCCTACCCTACACTACCCATATCCCTCCCGTCCCCACTAACCCTACCCTACACTACCCATATCCCTCCCGTCTCCACTAACCCTACCCTACACTACCCATATCCCTCCCGTCCCCACTAACCCTACCCTACACTACCCATATCCCTCCCGTCTCCACTAACCCTACCCTACACTACCCATATCCCTCCCGTCTCCACTAACCCTACCCTACACTACCCATATCCCTCCCGTCTCCACTAACCCTACCCTACACTACCCATATCCCTCCCGTCTCCACTAACCCTACCCTACACTACCCATATCCCTCCCGTCTCCACTAACCCTACCCTACACTACCCATATCCCTCCCGTCTCCACTAACCCTATCCTCAGTCCTTCTTGAAAGACTCTCCCGTCTTTTAATTGTGTCTTTCCCTTCTTGTTTTTTCTGTGAAGTCATCTCTCTCTCGCTCTCTCTCTCTCTCTCTCTCTCTCTCTCTCTCTCTCTCACTGTGTTATTTGACTGCTCCCGCAGACATTGATGTAATAGAGCACCTGGTTGGTTGAAGTGCTCAGTCACCACTGTGGCGCAGGTAGTGGAAGAACTCAAGTGTCAT